>KZ308837.1:143451-173441 GCA_000376725.2 Ladona fulva
ACTCCTCTTCCTTCTCCCCCGTCATTCTACATAAAGGAACCAAAGGCATTAGATTAAACCTCTTGGAAGAATTATATATTAACCTCCATCAGCAACATTGTTTTGGATTAGCGAACGAGTTCCTCTTTTCCCACAATAGGTCACCGCTCCTAATGACGATCCTTCCACATTTATCCCCCCCTCCCCCCGCTCAATACAATGTCTGCTCATAATCACCTTCCCCACTGACTCCTCTCCTACTTTGCCCCCTCTTTCCTATTCTTCTCCTGTTGACTTATTCCATTTACCTCCTCCTTACCTTCCCCTCCTCAACTTAGTAACTAACCCCTTGTTCAGCTTCATTCTTTGTTCTGATGATGGCATAACTAGTTGCCAAAACCGGTAAACCTTTGTACTGTTTGTACCTTTTACCATTTGTGGACTTGCCTGTACACGTATTGAAATAAATACTCTCACTGTTGAGATAGGCTGATTCCAGGTGTAAATGCTCCATCTCCCATCCCAGCTCAACTGATAGTGCTATCATCAACCTCAGCGAATACCCTCAGATCACAGAACTGAATGTTTCCTGATAATCTACTCTGGGTACTTGGGTGTGTCCTAGAGCAACGAGGCGCACTTTGTATTTTGTTACTTCCACGTGCTCGTTTCTCTTCTGCTTGAACACCCACTAGCAGTCTATCACCTTCCTTTCTTCAGGGCGCTTCACCAAATCCCAGGTTGCATTTTTTCGTAGACGGCTCATCTCCTCTTCCATAGCCCACTAGCAGTCTATCACCTTCCTTTCTTCAGGGCGCTTCACCAAATCCCAGGTTGCATTTTTTCGTAGACGGCTCATCTCCTCTTCCATAGCCCACTAGCAGTCTATCACCTTCCTTTCTTCAGGGCGCTTCACCAAATCCCAGGTTGCATTTTTTCGTAGACGGCTCATCTCCTCTTCCATAGCCTCTTCCCATCTGTGTGAATCTCTCCTGGACACAGCTTGCTGATAGCTCTCCGGATCACCATCCTCGTCACAAGACATAACACCTGTTGCAAATGCATTGTGGTAATTACAGCACAAACATGACGGTGCTGCTTGCCTCACCCTCATCGATCACCGTAATGGTGGTGGCTCCTCGTGCCCATTTCCGGTAGGTCCTTCCTGGAGTGTCTGGCAGTATCCTCCACAGCCTGTATCCTTCCACATTGGGCTTGTATCCAAGGAAAACACATCTCTCCGCACTCGAATCCAGTTTTCCTCCCCCTCGGATCCTTTCCATTGACAAGTACCCAAATACCTGCAGGCTCTTGACTTCCTCCTCCTCTACTTTCCGTCCCGACCAGACTTCAATGGGAATCTTTCCTTGGAGAGGTGCAATTGGACACCTATTCCTCAAGTAGCATGCGGTATTTGCTGCTTCGGCATACCTGNATTTATTGTTATCAAAAATTCCTTCCTTTTGTGAACAATTATTCCTTGGGATATAGCCGCACGGCTCTCCTGGGCTGTTTTTCACCTTCCTTTATTCCAACAATTTCCCATTATTACAATCTCGCTATCTTCCCTACATAAATTACCGCTCGATGATTATCTAAGACAGGAAAAAACATTTTTCCAAACACTATTATCAAAATAAATCCCAAGAGAAAATCTGCACCGAAAAAACAACACCTTTAAACTAGCTCTTCGATTTTGACGTTTCTTGCTGTTAATACTTTATCTGCAGCTTTAAAAAATCTCTAAATAAAACATACCAAAAGATCGTTATCCCTGCGGCTCATTCTCGTTCTCCCTCCTCACCAGCGACGGGTCAAGAGTGACGTTAAGTAATACTCCTACAAATAATTCGCGCTTTTTAATTAAGATTGTAACGCCAGGAAAAAAAACCATGTAGCATACGTCAAAATGAATGGAGAACTTGGAGAGTGACATCTAAGAAAGGATGGAAATGAAATTCAATAACATGCTCCGAGTGAATCATAAGATGGTGGAGACCAATCACAAAACCGAAAAAACTGAACGTAAAGGGAATGGATAGTTTAAAGAATGATCCCAGTCCAACTGCGAATGAGCAAACATGAAGAGGATTTGAAGCGAAACTATAGCGCACTTTCCTCCCTCCGGGTGACCTATATCGAAAGCGAGTCCGATTTTTACAGATCAGTCGCGTTACTGTCACAGGATTATAATAGAAATGGGTCAACACTTTTTCAAGTTTCAATATTTGAAAACAGCCGCATGTCTGCGAGAAGTATAATCGTAACGAAAGTTTAAAAGAAACCCTTCGCAACGCAAATGAACACAAGAATAGCGTCGCTACTAGAATGTTAAATATTTCGGTGGAAATGTCAAGTGACATGAGGGTGAATTTAAAATCTGAACTTGTGAAAGAGCAAATATTTAGAGATTTATGAAAAACGAAACACTAAGTTTCTCCCTGGTGATCCTGCAGTTTGGATCCTTTGAATCCTCCGGTCGCAAATCCACATACACGGAAAACAAAGGAACTCGACGAAATTCCACATTATCAACACACGGGAAATCGATGAACAAAAATGCACACACAAACCAACCGAAACGTTAGACTATTAGTGACGTCGGAGGTTAACCATAATTGACGTTTCGCGCCTAATTATAACCGAAAAAATTAATTTACCTCCGCGTGAGACTTCTCGCTGACCCCGCTTCCCTCGTTGAGTTTGAGGCTGAAGCGGTTTCCCATAACACTCTATGCGACTAGCAGAAGGGTGACGGCATATCCGATCTCTTCACGAAGATGCACGGGAGTGCTGCGAACGAGTGATTCACGCCCGCGTAACGCGCATGAACCATAAGACCCAGACGCGAAACGAGAATGCGAAAGATATAAGAGCGGCCTCATGCTGAATCGCACGAAATCACTCGTATGTGCAAGGGGCTGACTGCTGGCGCCAACTCTAACAAATCAACAGCGGAGACAGAAGGAATTAGTCCTCTCGGCGGGGAATTCCCGTCTCGGGCAGATACCTGTACATGGCAACGAAGCAAGTGCCTAAATATGGAAATAATACATGGCCACTCTACTTGCATCGAAACTGGCAAGATCGGATTGGCTCATTCGAACCTCCCTTTCAACTAAGCGAATAATCAGCGCCTCTCAAAAAAAATGGCCAAATATAGAATAATGGTGAATGATTTTCCACAGCAGAGAGTATATTTTTCTCTTCAGAGAGAATGATTATTTGACGATTCCATTCATGCACCAAACGAAATTTACCCACGTTGGTTAATGCCGATTGTATGACAATTGATGGAATGAATTGATATCATTCTACCGCTGCGAAACAAGAACTTCTCAAATGAGATTACATCTTCCGAAAACACCGCAATTTTAATATTCCATTAAAGCTATGAGTAGCTCGAGATGTACACAGAACGTTTTCCTTGAATCCAAAGCATAATATTACCGTATTTTTCAATTTTGGGATCCGAAAATTGGAATTGGCCGCCGACTTTTGTTCGCCACGATCATGTAAGACGCACTAAGTTTTTAGACCCGAAATTTTTAATGAAAAGGTGCGTCTTATGCATGGGGAAAAATTTTTATTTTCTTAACCCATTAATACACTTAAAAATTAGCGATGTGTGCTCTAAATTTTCCCTGGGATAAGTTTTAACTTTTAGAGAAATAATCTTAAATGATGATGTCTGAAAATTAGACAATAGAGAGTTTTAGCAGGGGCTTATCGGTTAACCGATATATTCTAAATGTCTCAGTGCGCATGCGCAAAATTCCACGTTGTCCAGGTCGGTCTCACAGGCGCGTTTAATTTTGGAGCTCCCACGTTGACGGAAGGTGTCCAATATGGCGAAGCAAGAAAGGCTGCGATTCTCCAAGTGGGGCGATATCATTTTGCTGGGAAAAATTATAGGAACTAATCCCTATGAGAATGGATGGAGGGAGGTACAAGTTGAGGTGGTGAAGGCAACAGGGAAGAATTTCAACACGCGCTGCCTTCGGGTTGTTGTTGCTGGTTGACGGTATGCTGAAACTCGTTATCTACGGTACCCGGTAGATCGTATGGACGTTTTAATATAACGGCAGTTGAACCTACAGTGTACGCTGAGCTAAAACTCTCTAATATTGCCGAAAATGCAGCGCAACTGAATACGGGGTGTGTTGTTCGCAGCGCTGAGCCGGACTTCACCGCGTTGCCGGAAAATCTACTTCCCCGGGAAAGCACGTGAATCGAAAGTTTCTTGTTATTGGCAACATCCAGCAAACAGATATTCAGGCCTTGTATCAACTGCCCTTAAGAGGCCTCTTTACAGGAAAAGCAGTTTTCAGATCCTTGGCTTTTTCCCTCACCATAATGGCATACTAACAGATTAATGAGTCCTCTTTCCACTATTCAACTCTTATAAGATTTAGCAAATGTCTTTTTGTACACATGGTGCAAACCGCATTTGATAAAAAAATTTTAAAACAAAATATTGATAATTTTTGCTTGAGTGTTACATGGCTGTAAGAGGCAATAGCAAAATGATCTTCCATTTGTACCATAGTTTTACTGCTTTATCACTGAAGTCAAATACTACTCACGCATGAGAGATTCATACAATATGAGTAATCTGGGCAACGATGGAGTATGTCCAGAGCTATTTTGGAGGGTTTTGGGGAAATACTGTGGTGGGAAACTTGGGTTACCTGCAGTCATGCAGATTGGATTCCCTTCCACCTGCTCCCTTTTTGCCCACCCTAGACCAAGACACTCAAATATCTATATTACACATTCATCAGAACATTACAGCCATCTGCAAGAGCAACCAAAACCATATTTGAGAAAAGAAAAGGAAGATTTCGGCTGTCTAACTTCAGGGAGTCTCTTCTCATGTGAACTGTTCCATCCCTTACTTCTTGCGATTAGACTTCACTATTCTTTCTCACACTTATCTCGTTTTGGAGCAATGTTGTTTTCTGAGTACAGAATAGCGAAAGATAAAGGAAAGCAGAGAAAGCTATTTTCTATAATAACCAAATAACTGATATAAAGAAAATCTGGGTATTCATGACTTGAATTAGCATGTTCAAACAAATTAGATAATAGCAATAGTCTATTTTCCTCTAGTAATAGTAATTGAATGTAGCAAATTACAATAATTCAAGAGATCACCACCCATGCCAGGATGGTGAATAGATAGAGACCAGACAAAAGGTAGTCCACGAAGCATTTGTACCTCAGTGAGGTGGCTGTAAAGGCATCTATACCTCAGTGGGGTGGCCATTACAAGTGATGGCATCACATTAAATACACTGTTGAGGAAGGCAAGGGGAGACCACCTCAACCACCACTATTATCCCATACTATGATGTGCCAATAAACGAATATTGTAAATGGTGTACATGGGACTCAGTCCTCTATGGGGATTTCCGTGCCCCGCAGTGATGGGAGTAAGGCCATCTCGGTCGTCATTCTACGAAATCCTTACCATACAGGGATGATGAAGACTTAGTTTACAAACAAATAGAAGAAGCAATAGGAAGGGTTAGAGACAATAAAAACCTAATTGTAATGGAGGACTGGAATACATTAGTTGGGCAAGGCAAAGATGGAGAAGCAGTGGGAGGGTTCAGCCTAAGAAATAGAAATGAAGAATTGAAGGAAAAATTAAGGGGCAAATCAGAGAAGACCAGTTTGGTTTTCAGAAAGGGAAAGGAACAAGGGATGCAATCGGGGTAATGAGGGTACTAGTAGAATAAAGCCTAGAAATTAAAAAGGAGGTATGTGCTTGTTTTGTCAATTTATATAGACATTAGAGGATAGTGTAAATATAGGAATTTATTCACATACAAAATTTTTGGTTCCACAAGTGGTGAAACATATCTCTTCTTAAATTAGAAAGAAAAAAGTTTCAGGAAATTTTACTATTTGCATTTGGTAAATCAATTAATTTCTTGAAATAGTAAAAATAACATTGTTTTTATCCAACCATCAAGTTATGCCAGATTTCATCAGAGACCATCTGGTGCATTGTAAGTAGATAATACAATGAAAGAGATCAATGAAGTAAATGTATTCCAACAAGTTCTAGATACACTATGTTTGCTCAGAAAACAGGGTAAGGGTGATTTTGCACAAGATGGTGCGCACCCAGGAAAATCCCAAGGAAGAATAGATTGAAAAAAGTCTGATGGGACCAGGAATCGAGCCCAGGTCTCCCAATTGCCGGTCGGGTGCCTTTTGCATCACTAATAAACATTAGAGAACAGCAACATAGGAATTCTACAAAGTTGAAGTGCTTAAATTTGTGAGAATATTTATACCTTGTTGGGAAGCCTGCAGTGCAATGACGGTAGATGCAGGTTGGAAGTCATATCAGTCTCTTTATAATATGTCTCCCAATTAAGAAACTAAGTAGGTTTGGTGTTTTGAGAATGATTTTTTTAATTCGGATTTCTTACTTAAGGGTTCCACTTTTTGGTTGGTCCATGTGCCCTAATATTCCCAATTCAAAGTCCTTTCCATCGGGAATGGTTGACTTCGTTCTCCATTGTAAAAGTTAGAGAGGGGTGAAGAGAGTTCAGAATATTTAGAAATTAGTCCATTTGCCTAGATGAGCCCTTCCAAATACAGAGAATGTCATCGACGTATCGATGCCAAGTTATAACATTCTTTAAAATTGGTGTATTGGAATTAAATAATTTTGTTTCAATATGATTAAGAAATATATCAGCAAGAATTGGTGACAGTGGGGAACCCATGGCAAGTCCCTTGTTTTGTCTGTAGAATGACCCATTGAACAAAAAGTAATTTTGATTAGTACAAACAGTAATTAAATGTAACAAGTTTTTCGTGATATCGATATCACAATTGTTCCTGATTAATGTTTCTTCAATCACCATTAACGTGTCTCTAATGGGTACATTGGTAAATAAGTCCTTGATATCGAATGAAACAATTTTACAGTTAGGTGGTAATGTTAATTCACTGAGCTTTTTTGTCAATTGCAGGGAGTTCTTCACTGAATATTTAGGCACAAATAATTGCAAATTAGAAAGGACACTGTTCACAAACGAAGCTAGTTTATGGGTGGGGGAAGACACACCGGACGAATAGGAATCCCTTGTTTGTGCAGTTTCGGCAGGCCATAGAATCTTGGGGGAAGGGGATTTGCACAAATTAGGCGAGGTTTGCTGTGATTATCTATTATGCCAGAATCAGCAATAGCTTTTTTGACCTGATTCTGTTGTTGTACTGTGGGGTCCTGTGCTACACTTGAAAAGTCGTTCAAAGAGATGAAATGGTTGCACTTGTTAGTATAATCGCTTTTGTTTAGGATAACTAAACAATTGCCTTTGTCGGCTTTGGTGAAAATTAAATCCTGTTGCAGTATAGCACTCTGAATGTTTTTCAACAAGTGGAGGTTTTGGAAAGCACTGCGCGTGGTATTAAGGGGATAATTGAGATGAGTTGAAATAACTTCACTGCACTTCGATTTCAAGATTGGATATTTCGACATAGCCACTTCACAATCTGTTACAAGATTCACTAAATCACTGGCGGTGTTGGGTACAGGTGGGGAGTATTTAAGCCCATGTCGAAGGAAAGCACAAGTTGTTGTTATTATTTTATTTGTAATGGAATTCCACCATATCTCGCTAGAGAATATTCATTTCAATGAGTAATGATCGGAGCCAACAAACTTCCTTCACTACCTCACACATGGTCACATATTCCGCCTCCACAGTAGATAGTGCCACCATTTTCTGCTTGGGCAACTGCCAACTTACAGCCCCACCAGCAAGCACTACGGCATATCTGCTGGTAGACCTCCTATCCTCTCGATCCGCATCAATGTAAACTGACACTGGCTTGCCTTCCTTCCAGTAATGCAGCTTGAAGTCCATCATTCCCTTCAGGTACCTCAGAATATGCTTCAGCTCCTTCCAGTACCCTTTGGATGGGCAGGAACATCTCTGGCTCTTAAAACTGATTGGGTAGGATATATCAGGTCTCATCTGGTTCGCCATATACAGTAGGCTGCCTACTATTCCTCAATATTTACACCCGTCCCACTGGTTGCTGTCGTCTTCAGCAGGAACCCTCTGAATTATCACTGGAGTTGAGACACTTCTGCATTCCTCCAAAGCGGCAGTTTTTACTAATTTCTTCAGGTACGCGGGCTGGCTGATTGTAATGCCATTGTCATCTCTCATCACACACAGCAACAGTAGATTTGCCACTGGCCCAAAATCGCTCACATTTGCCATCTTCTTCGATCTTCCCTTCAACATCAACAATTCGTGGGATTGTCCACACAGGATAATGTTGTCTACATACAAGTCCACGACAACATTTCCGTCTTGTGACTTGTACACACATGGGTCGCTCATGCATCTCATCATGTTTAGGCCTTCTTGAAGCTTCCGGTCAATGAACCGATTCCAATCTCGTCCAGCTTGGTGTAAACCATATAGGCTCTTCCTCAGTCTACATACAGGCTTCTGGATCATGCTCCTTGTTTTCATCTCCTTCTGGTTGCTCCATGTAGACTACATCCTCCAGCATGCTGTTGAGATAGAATGAATACAGTCCAGGGAGATCTGGTGGAACTTCATAACGATGAGAGTATTTATTTCAATACGTGTACAGGCAAGTCCACAAATGGTAAAAGGTACAAAGGTTTACCGGTTTCGGCAACTAGTTAGCTCCTAATGACTCTCCTTCCACATTTATCTCCCCCCGCTCAATACAATGTCTGCTGATAATCACCTTCCCCACTGACTCCTCTCCTACTTTGCCCCCTCTTTCCTATTCTTCTCCTGTTGACTTATTCCATTTACCTCCTCCTTACCTTCCCCTCCTCAACTTAGTAACTAACCCCTTGTTCAGCTTCATTCTTTGTTCTGATGATGGCATAACTAGTTGCCAAAACCGGTAAACCTTTGTACTGTTTGTACCTTTTACCATTTGTGGACTTGCCTGTACACGTATTGAAATAAATACTCTCACTGTTGAGATAGGCTGATTCCAGGTGTAAATGCTCCATCTCCCATCCCAGCTCAACTGATAGTGCTATCATCAACCTCAGCGAATACCCTCAGATCACAGAACTGAATGTTTCCTGATAATCTACTCTGGGTACTTGGGTGTGTCCTAGAGCAACGAGGCGCACTTTGTATTTTGTTACTTCCACGTGCTCGTTTCTCTTCTGCTTGAACACCCACTAGCAGTCTATCACCTTCCTTTCTTCAGGGCGCTTCACCAAATCCCAGGTTGCATTTTTTCGTAGACGGCTCATCTCCTCTTCCATAGCCCACTAGCAGTCTATCACCTTCCTTTCTTCAGGGCGCTTCACCAAATCCCAGGTTGCATTTTTTCGTAGACGGCTCATCTCCTCTTCCATAGCCCACTAGCAGTCTATCACCTTCCTTTCTTCAGGGCGCTTCACCAAATCCCAGGTTGCATTTTTTCGTAGACGGCTCATCTCCTCTTCCATAGCCTCTTCCCATCTGTGTGAATCTCTCCTGGACACAGCTTGCTGATAGCTCTCCGGATCACCATCCTCGTCACAAGACATAACACCTGTTGCAAATGCATTGTGGTAATTACAGCACAAACATGACGGTGCTGCTTGCCTCACCCTCATCGATCACCGTAATGGTGGTGGCTCCTCGTGCCCATTTCCGGTAGGTCCTTCCTGGAGTGTCTGGCAGTATCCTCCACAGCCTGTATCCTTCCACATTGGGCTTGTATCCAAGGAAAACACATCTCTCCGCACTCGAATCCAGTTTTCCTCCCCCTCGGATCCTTTCCATTGACAAGTACCCAAATACCTGCAGGCTCTTGACTTCCTCCTCCTCTACTTTCCGTCCCGACCAGACTTCAATGGGAATCTTTCCTTGGAGAGGTGCAATTGGACACCTATTCCTCAAGTAGCATGAGGTATTTGCTGCTTCAGCATACCTG
The DNA here is from genome assembly GCA_000376725.2 of Ladona fulva. NCBI lineage: Eukaryota > Metazoa > Arthropoda > Insecta > Odonata > Libellulidae > Ladona > Ladona fulva. The sequence continues at coordinate 153,385 of KZ308837.1, forward strand.
ACTGGATCAGCAAACATCTGGTCATATTGAGCAAGGTCTGGTTCAGACACTCCGCATTTCCGTTCTGCTACAGATTTCCCAGCATCGTCAATCGATGACTTATACATTTCTCATTCAAGTAAGATGTCATCTCTGTACTCAGGTACTCTCCTCCATTGTCTGACTGCAGGGCCACAAGCTTCCTGGGTTGTTGGAGTTGCTCTGCTTGAGCCTAGAACCTCAAAAACTCAAAAAAATAAAAACTACACTCTTTCGAGCCACTATGCAGACCCCTGCATACCTCGAAAATCATTTATGAAGGTCAGGAAATATCTTCCTCCCACTGATGACTTGGGATTTACTGGTCCACAGACATCTGAGTGTATGATCTACAACACCTCCAAAGTTCGCTGCCCACTCAGCACAGGAAACATGCTCCTCTTTAGCTTCCCTTCAATGCAAACCATGTTCTAGGTAGCGTCTGGAAATGAACGAAACGCTGATACCAGGTGGCATCCGTCACTGTTGCCTTGTGCGTAGCCCCTTGGAAAGGCATGTGCTCTGTCGCCACTCTATAGATTCCACGCTCATGGATCACGTGCAGGATCAAACCACTTTTGTTGGTGACTATACCCTCGCCATCCTTGAAAACTATCTCCAATCCACAGTCATCCATTCTTCTCACAGACAGCAAAGTTACTGTGTTATCTGGCACATGCAACACTTCCACCAATACCACCTTACTGCCTCCAAATCTTGGAAGAATTTCGAGTTCAACGTTCCCTCGAACAACTGACAGCACTCTTTCCCCCGTTCCAACCATTCCAAAATTTCCTTCCTCATAAGTCTTGAACATATTTCTGTATGGGGTGACGTGGTGGCTTGCCCCACTGTCTAGGAACCATTGGTTCTCGTCAGCTAACATACCTTCCCTGATGCTGTGGCAGTGCACCAAACACAGGACAGTCGGCTAAGAATTTCGCACTAAATATGCAGCCTTTGGCTTCACTGCACCTTTGCCTTAAGTCTCCTCAATTTCTTCTCCGGACAGTCTCTAGATATGTACCCCCATTGCCCACATACAAAAAACTTCAGTGCCTTCCATCTGTCCCTTGAAGTCTTCGTTTCTCCTTTGTACTCTGAGGTCATCCCCTTTACTGTCCTTATCTGTCTCTAATCGTCCATCAGTATTTGGATGTCAACCTCTCTGCTTCTTTCCCTTCCTCTGGTCAAAGGAACTGGCGATCAGGGCCCTTCCACCCTCATCTTGCTTCAAATCCACTTCCCTTAAAAAAAACCTCTTCAAAAAACAGATCAGATTTCACTTTCTCCATCGTGAGTTGTTTGGACAGCTTCACTGATCTCACATAGTTCCCATAACTATTGGGCAGACCAGTCAATACCAGCATCGCAAGGAACTTCTCGGGAATTTTCAAACCACCATTCTTAATTTTAGCCGTATAATTCTGAATTTTTCCAATATAATCATGCATACTAATCTCGTCGTCCTTCTCAAGTTTTGCCATCGCCTTAATATACAGTGACATGCTTAATGGGTTGTCTGGCTTATGTATTCTAGCCAAAATCTGCCATGCCTCTCTTGCCGTGGTTGTTTTGGCGATATCTTCCAAATAATTATGACTCACCAGTGATTGAAGCAGGTATAGAGCATTCACGTTGGTATTCTTATCAGTCTCTCTCTAGGAGGAATAAACCTGGCTCTATCGCTCTCCATACTCTCTTCGAAGCCGAATACCCTCTTGCTCACACTAACCATGCATCGTAATTTGAATCCTTCAGGATTGGGAGGTAGCGTGCCTGTTGCTCGTCCACCATGGCTTAACATAACCTCACACTCCGGGAGTCGTCTTCAAACTCATCGAAAATATGTTCTTTTCTTGTTTCTGATGGACCGCGAATGTTTTCAATGAATACGTCTCCTGGTTTCTTTACTTCCTCTCAGTCAATTTATGGAAAATAGCTATCTGAAGCGTGCTACTTATCCAACACTTAAGGCAACTCGTCTGCGTCACTTCCAAAATTCACTAAAACTCAAAATTAACTAAACTTGCACAGTAAAACCGCACCTGGGCCCATAACCTGTCAAGCAGCATCGTACTGGAATAATTTGAGGAGAAGAAGAGATCGCAGAATATATGATGATGGATTTATTAGCCCTTTGTCACCACTTCACATGTCTACATAAACGCACATCATGAACGCTAAGACACACAAGAATAATCGCCAAACAAAAACCAACAATTAGAGTAAATTGGCAACCACATTAAATGGAGAGAAAAATATAAACACTACAAAACAAAATTATTTAAACAACATTGAAAATCTCAAATGCTTCCAATTTTTTTATGTCCTCTCTTTGTAAGGTCCATGTTTCACACCCATACAGCAAAACAGCGAGGATTTTACCAATCTTTTCCAGATTCCTTTATTGAGACCCTTAGTCACAAATTCCCTTCTCTTCACAAAAGCTTCCTTGACCATTGCTACTCTTTTTTTGTACCTCATCTCAACACCTCCCATCCTAAGATAGAACATTACCCAAGTACAAGAATTTGTCCACCTGTTCAAGTTTTTCCCCATCCACTTTGAATGTTAACTTAGTATTCCTTCCCTCAGTAATATCATTACTTTAGTTTTATTTAAGTTTATTTTTATTCCATATTACCTTGCTTTATTGTTTAGTGCATTTAATAAAATTTGTAAATTCCTTTTGGAATCACACATGAAAGCTTTAACATCTGCATATCTTACTGACTTCACCGCTTCCCTGTCAACTTTCACTCCCTTGCTGATTTCTTCCAAAGCTTCATTCACCATTCCTTTGCATATATATTAAAAAGCTATGGTAATAATGGGTAGCCTTGTCTTACCCCCTACCCTAACTTAGCCCATTCCCATTCCATATCAGTTATTCTAACTCTCAGTTTGATTTAAGTACAAATTTTGCACCAAATGCTTACCTTTCCAGTCCTACTCAATTGTCTTTTTAAATTCCCATCAGTTTTAGCCATTGGACTCTATTTATATTCTGTTAGTCCTGAGTTATTTAACTCAGAAAATCACTAAATGGATAGTTACTCAAGGAAAATTAAGGAAAATATAGCATTAAAAACAATTTTTTTGGATTTTAAATATTTTACATTCACCATATAAGTCATTCCAACTATTTAAATTCACATTCATTTATGTGTGACAATTACTCATAGAAGGACTGTTTCCAATATTTTCCACACACTAAACATGTATACAGATTTTATTTCTGGTTACCCCTAGCATACTTCCTACTGAAGGCCTATCAACACCACTTCAGCAAGGGGAAAATTTTGGGTCTCAACAGTGGCCATTTAAACCACCACTTTGGGACCCTATTGAGAAAAAATTGATGAGAGAAAAATATTCCTAAATGGTCATATGTTTGTCTCTCCAATTCTACAAATTGTTTGAAACTGAACAATTTCAGCACAATGCTTCAAATTTCACAAAATTTCTCCTCTCAAATATAAACTATCATGAATTCTTACCATTACTTTTAAATAGACCTAAACTCCTGATGTATTCTTATGGGAAAATGTATATGCTTGGATTTAACCTCAGAGCAGCCCTGCAGATGATGACTGAGTTAGTCATCGAAATGTTGGAGACAAACATGTCTCCAGATTTAATCTGGTTGGACACCCAAGAATCCTTTTTACATAACAATTGATAAGAATTCCTTTCACATAAAGTAATTAAACTATAACAATCTATTATAAATTTAACTGGATTACCTAATTTAATCACTTTTAATACAGCAATAATCCATTAAGTATCAATTTGAGGTAGTTACTCATATTTGAGAATGCAAAAATTGTGAAAATGTGATCCAAGAAGTTCAACATGACCAAGAAGGATTAACTGATAAATTAAGTAAAAGAATTCAAGAAAATTTTGGAAAATAAAAAAACTATGACTTTTCATTGGGATACTTAATGGTAAGCTGTTCTGGGCTGATAGTGGTAAAATATGAAATTAGACAGATGTGGTGATTGCACCCAAAAGCTCTTTAGCAGACTGATTTTGTGAGGTAAGATCAACATTGGACTGCAGTTTTGATTCTCAAACACATTAACCTTTTTCTTCTACAAAGCTGAAGTTAATCTGTAACCAAAAACAGAGTTCAAAACTTTTTCTGCAAATTAAAATACACAGCTGAACAGACTCCAACACATTAATTCCAAACGATTATTAAATGACTAAAACTTATGCAAAATAGTTTTTAATTAGCATTTCTTTGGCCCTCAAAATTTGGGTCTCTTCATATTTACATAAAATGTCCATAAATTATTCATCTTGCTGCAATTATGAAGCAAAATATAACCCCTAAAATAAATTTATAAATGACATAATTAGTGGATATATTTGTTAGTTACAGAAACTAAAACGGTATACTTAGATATGCTTTAATTTACCTTCAATCCTTTCATTTATTCCTTCCAATATTCTGATCATTTTAAAAATCTGTTTTTGCTTCTTCAGTTCAGCTTCTTTCAGTTTCATGTCCAAGTCTTCTGCCTTCCTTTTCTATATTCGGAGTAGTTTATCATAATCAATATACTAACTAACATTTTCCAGTCTTGAATTAAGCTCTTTTTCCACTACACTTCCTGACACATCTGTGCCATAGAAGTGGATGCAGCTAGAAAATGCACCTCATCAGACACGGTATTATTATCTACTAAGGATAATCAACATCTGCCGCATAAAATCAAAACATCAGAGTTCGAGATACTATTTAAATAAACCTAGAATGGATACTTTGTGAGAGCTCAATAAGTAAAATAAATATAATACATACTCTCTGTTGGTCTTTCACTCCATAGGAAACATCCATGGTTCCTTCCACAATATCGCTATCCTCTACATTTTGTATACAATGGGAAATCGAGTAAATAGCAACTGCCTGCTCTCGATTAGATTCTGTACTTGGAGAAATGAATGGTCCACCTCCTGCTTGAATTCCTTAGCACAATTATACCTCAACTGCCTTTTTACACCTTCCTTTTATATTCTCCCAGCTTTCCTTAGCAATTTGCACTATTTGAATGTAAAATACGTTTCCTAACATTTGCCTACAATTCAAGCATGTTCAACTAAGTTACGATGACATAAATCATGGGAAAATATTTTCAGTATAATATCAGTACTTTAAAACTTAAATTATTCTGTGAGATGCATTATTACAAAACTTGAAAATACCACGTACTTTATTCACGTATCCATGGCTACTTAATTATGCTTATATTTCCATCAAGCTTCTAATAGCTGAAGCAAAAACAGTATCAATTTTTTTCATTTTCAAAATTTTTGTGTGTTCTACAATTAAAATTATCAGTACATCCTTGGCCATAGTGAAACTCTGGGATCATATTATCACAATGGTTGCATTCCGCAAATATGAGTAAATACCTAAAATGTAGCTTGTTTCTATTTATATTACATCATCTACATAACAATCAAAAATGCAGTCCAACCCTGGTTGCAGGGTGAATTTTCTTCATAAGGGTAGAAACACATTAGAGCAAAGCAGGTCGCATACCCGCATATATGCTGGTCGCTTGTAGCCTAGCTGGTTACATAGTGGGAAGCCTTACACACACACAGTGACGCTCAGTCAGTCACGCACTCAGTTGTAGGTGCGCAAGATGGCCAGTTCTGGTGATGAAGAGCATGTAATTCATGATAGTTCTGCTAACAAGTGGTTCTTGTTGAAACAAATAAGTTCACGCGAGTGTCATTTTTATCCTGTGAATCACGAAAGAAAGGTTTTCGGTGAGTACCATCATCGGTATCAAAAGCTAAGGAATTATCCTGAAAGGTTCTTTCAGTACTTAAGAATGGATGTGAAAAGTTTTGATTACATAAAAGCACTAGTTTCACCAAAACTTCAAAAGAACTGGAGATATGTTCAAGCTGATCCTAAACTACAAGAAGAGAGTACTTGTGCTTACTCTTTGTTATTTGGCAACCGAAGTATCATTTAAGCATCTGTCATTTTCATTCAGAATGGGAGCATCTTCTGCAGGAAAAATAGTTAAGGAAACAGTTGAAGCCTTGTGGAATGTATGTACTTCAACCATACATATACATACAACCATACACATGCCAGTACCAACAGAGAAAAACTTTGAAAGCATTGCTAAAGACTTCGATGCCATGTGGAATTATCCTAATTGTGTAGGCTGTCAAAATCATTTATCCAACAAATTCTGGCACTATGTACTATAATTATAAGCATCATTATTCAGTGGTACTGTAGGGTGTTGCTGATAGCAACTGCCGCTTTGTTACTATTGATGTAGGAGGCTATGGCAAAACAAAGCGATGGGGGAACATTCCGCACCTCTGGTATGTACCAAATGTTACAGGATGGGGCCCTTAAAATTCCAAAGGTCAAATGCCTCCCATTGACGAACAAAGAGGTGCCTTTTGTTTTTCTAGGTGATGATGCCTATCCATTGTTAGAGCATGTTATGAAGCCTTACAACAATGAAAATCTCTTACCTGACGAAGAAATGTACGATAAACGTCACTCAGGAGTTTGGAAACCTGTGGAGTGTTCATTCGGCATTTTGTATTCTAAATGGCGTATATTTTCTAAGGCCATAGAAACAGGAGAAACGACAGCTGATAACATTATAAAATGCTGTTGTATTTCGCAAAATACAATTATCGACAAAGAAGGCGCTGCGCACCATCTGAAAAAAACACTCTTTCCAAGCCAGATGACATTTTTGACCGCTAACAGCGCAAGAGGTCGTCAATCGCTATGTGCCCAGCAAGTGAGAAACATTTTTTAAATGTACTTCTGTGCCAATCTCATTGTTTTTAAAGAGTAGTTAGTTTGTGAATTTCGTAGGAAATGTTTACGAGGTTGAAAGCTTTATCAAGATCATTTGAGGTCAAACGCCGATTATTTTTTTCAATCATTTTATTTTTAGGTTGTTACTGGTTTTATTTTACTCCGCTTTAAAAATGGATGTATTTTGTCTAAGACCTATTACACCTTGTCTTTTACACTTAAACAGTTACAGTTTTAAGTAAAGTTGCAATTGAACGTATTTTCCCCACTTATTTGTAATTGTTTATTTTTATTTTGTAAAACCCACATTTTGTTTTATTTACGTCATCGAAACTTTATCCTGATGTTAATAAAATGTACTATTCGTTCCCTTCATTTTCTTGTAGTGAACCACTTCCTGCACTGTAAGAAGTGGATGGCATTGGTGTAATTTGGCCGTAATCTCCTGGAGATGATGTTGAACTCTGTGTACAGTAAGCAAACTGTTGTACAATATCATTCCTGAACAATAATTTGTGTCTTAGCTTTATCATCTTGACGGATGGAAGAAGGCTTTCAAAGAAGCTTCGATCATCATCTGCAACTGATTCTATTTGTTTATCGGAGTTCTTTGAATCTTAGGTACTGCAACTTCTGTTACTCTAAATTTATTAAAGCGTTTCCTATAAGCTCTGACTGACTTTCTCTTTGTTGACGCGAAACGAGGTTCTTCTGTCGCCGTCCCTTCGGAGAGAACGTCATCAGTTTACATGTGGTCAAAAAAAGTGCAAATGCGCATGCGCGAGTTGGGCCATCCCCGCTTATTGCGATGTAAACAATCGACTTGGGATTCTGCCCGCTTACTGCCTTGCTCATTGCTATCATCCCGCAATCCTACCTGCTATGCGCCACTGTGTACGCGCCCGTAACGAAGCAGGCTTCAGTTTCATCTCGCAGTTAAGCGACCAGCTAAGCAACCAGCGACCTGCCCTGCTCCAATGTGTTTTTATCGCAAGAGACATCAACAATACGCCCTATACATCAACAAAGCGGCACCAGGTTGAGCCAAGTGGAGTTACCTGTCGATACGGCAACTCTATCAAGTGCAACTTTGCCTAACTCAGTGAAGATAGTACACTTGCTCGAGTGACGACTTAAACTCCGGCCGTAAGAGAATTACCGCTTGATTCGTTAAAATTCTCAAGAGGCCAAAGTCACTAATTAGGATAGCTCATGGAGTAAGAACGTCATTAACTACGATCGTAGTTTGATGAATTCGATACAATGTTTTTTAAAGGAAATAGTTTATTAAAGAGTCGATTGAAATATCGACCATTATCGAATGACATCTCCACCTAAAGTCAAAAATATCTTAAAATCGTTTTCATTCGCTCCATTGAGATTCTTCTTATCGACAGATTGAATGGCCAATAGGAAAGAGTAATTCAACCGCAAGTAAATAAAGTTATCTCCAGGGAATGATCTGCCGCCACCTCCTCCACTGATAGTGGGTGGGAGCATAAATGGCAACTCAATGACGAAATGGGATGATTGAGGAACTGGATATCAGACAAAGAGAATGCCGCCAAAACAGACAGCAGAATGGAGACGCATTAATCACAGTTTTACTACTTAATTTTCAAGGATTGCGGTTCCGAATTTTCTAACATTCTCATAGACTACTTTCGCAATCGATTGATATACAGTGAACGTCACGCTGCGTCACAAGTTTCCATCCCCTCAACCTCATTCTGTCCATTCATTCCGAATAAACCAAGAGAACCGTGAATTCGCCCAACGAGCTTAAATGCCTAGGTCGAAAATTGCTAGAGAGAAATTCGGAACCCGGTAAATGCTACAACAAAAACACACGTCAGTTCATAAAAACCACGCCCGCTCTGTCAAAAAGTCACATGACGAGGAAGAAATCAAGCAAAAACGCAACGACTTGGAGAAAGTTTAATAACCTACTTTAATTGAAATACTCGAGTAACATTTTTTATTTGAAATAACGATAACAAAGAAAAGAATGGTTCTAATTTTGGGTACACAACACTATCATCGGCTACAAATGACAGAATAGAGATTGTACCGAGAGGCAACATTTTTAAAACGCGAAGGATGAAGCTGAATTATTTCAACAATAGTAATCTCAAAAAAAAGTCGAGTTTCTTCATCGAAGAATTAATCAAGGCTATTCTAAACTCTCATACCCAAAACAACAAATCTGAATTAAATAAAATCATCGAACGATACAATGCAAAAACCAGCACAATGAAAAACAAACTCACTTACTTTTTCTAGCTTCTGAAAGTACTCCCGAAGAAAGGATACGGGATTTTCCGGTCTGCTAACACACAATTGCACGATACTATCCTTCAACAGCTGTTGAATATTGTGTCTTTGGACGTAATCTTCGCATTCTTTAAGGCTCTCCTCCTCTTCCTCTTGTAAGTTGGTCGCCATCTTAGGGTATCCTACCAAAACGTGGCTTCCTCAATTGTTTTGTAGTATGTTACAGTCCAAAATTAGTATTTTGATGTTCCCTTCCGATTCAAACTGATCGGAAAGAATCACGTAACTCTGCTCAAGCTTCAGCACGGAAGACCGAGGAACACTAGCAACGTTAACAACGCTTACAACCATGGACGCTCTCGCCACGTCTTTCTACAACCGAGCAGAAGCATCCGAGAAATTTCCGACTTCAACCGGCAGGGCTCTCTGCATCTGCGCAGCGGCAATTTTCGTATTTTTCTCTGCATCCATCACCGTGACCAGTCTTAAGACCGTATGACACGGTCCAATTTATTGGTCAATGCATTGCAGATTGGATTGTGTCCCGCTTGTCACAGGCCAATTTCACCCTATTCCAATCCCTCAATATTTCCGAGAATTTCTCACCCAATATGGCAATTAGAGCAAGTTCTATTTTCGCTGGCCCATCTCCAATCAGAAGTGATGTTTGTCGTGCCCTAGTGTCCAAAACAAGAAGCTTCGTAAAAACATCCGGTTCTTCCTTGTTGTGAAAGTCTTGAAACGTCCGGTACCGGCAATTAGAGTGGCACGTTAGTTTCTTGAAGATAATTCGAAATATTACTCGACACTATGGACGAAGGAGTTTCGCGTTGTTTATTCATACAATTTAATAATGTGGCGTACTCGTGCGGGACATTTGAGCATTAATGTAGCCAATATTGATGACAATATTGTTCTTATCATGCCAAACATATCGCCCAATTTCCTACCCGATATTGGGCTGCTTGGTTCTGTCAATTATTGGTCAATAAATTGGACCGTGTCACACGGGCTTTAGACCTATTTAACACAGGGCGGATTTTCCGCGCGGTTTAAATTGAAAAATTCGCGCGGATGAGCAGTTTAGACTCCGGTGAAGTGCAGAAGAAGACTGAAAATCCGCGCAGACAGGACCGCTGTGTTTCCAATCACAGATATGGATTGACAACCTTTTGTAGCTCATGTGTCAATTATTTCATTTTTTAAGATGAGACAGTCAAAATGTATTAATGCACCATGAATTTTGAAAACACTTCAATTTTTATGCTTTGTATCAATCAGTAGTATTATGATCATAACCCTACATTCGAATGTGCACTTGTCTATATATGTAGAAGATGCCTCTTTNTGGGAAGCCTGCAGTGCAATGACGGTAGATGCAGGTTGGAAGTCATATCAGTCTCTTTATAATATGTCTCCCAATTAAGAAACTAAGTAGGTTTGGTGTTTTGAGAATGATTTTTTTAATTCGGATTTCTTACTTAAGGGTTCCACTTTTTGGTTGGTCCATGTGCCCTAATATTCCCAATTCAAAGTCCTTTCCATCGTTACTTGGTAATATACCACACCCTTTATGTCATCCAACATCTTTTGCTTCTGCCTTCCCCTCTGTCTTTTCCCTTGCATTCTACCCTCAATTACATTCTTCAGCAATCGCTCTCCTCTCAATACCTGACCCACCCATTTCTTCTGTAGCCCTTAATTACTTCAATTAAAACCCTCCCCAACCATCCCTAGCACATCTATGTTTGTTTTTCTGTCCACCCAACTTACCTTTACCATTCAACACCATACCCACATCTCTGTCAAGCAGCATCGTACTGGAATAATTTGAGAAGAAGAAGAGATCGCAGAATATATGATGGATTTATTATCCCTTCATCACCACTTTACATGTCTACATAAACACACATTATGAACGCTAAGACGCACGAGAATAATTGCCAAACAAAAACCAACAATTAGAGTAAATCGGCAACCACATTAAATGGAGAGAAAAATATAAACACTACAAAACAAAATTATTTTAACACAACAAAACTATTTCAACAGCATTGAAACTTCCCCTTGTTAGAACAATTTTTCACCTTAAAACCCAAACTCAAAATGTAATCACAATAATATCAACAAAAGATCACTTAAGTCCTAGTTTAGCTATACACTCCTTCACCCTAGGGCCTGGTATCCCTTTGGTAAACACATCAGCCGCGTTCTCACCTGACAGCACATATTTAAAACAGATTATATCCTCTGACCCTTCTCCCTTAAAAAATGAAACTTAGTCCATATGTTTATTTCTCTCAGAAAGAGTCATTTTTGCTCAAAAAAATAGCTCCCTGATTGTTAGCTAGTATCGTACAAGGTGTCTCAACAAATCTCTCCTGGCCTAACTCAATGAGTAGTGAAATAATAACAACAACTTGTACTTTCCACAAATATATTTTGGTTAGCAACCAATGGTTTCAAACTTTCAGTTCATCTTCAGGCTTAGGAATGCAAAAGAAGAAGTGAAACATAGGAATATAAGGGACCACATATCAGGGAGAGGGAAAAAAGGGGGGGGGAAGAGGAAGGGTCTTGGGAGACATGTGGGAGCCATCAGTTGGAGGGTAGGGGAGGGGGAGGTCCAGCAGAAAAGTTGACCGGTGGTGGAGGTGGTAATGAGGGAAAAAGGCAAGTTAAGAGGTTTGAAGGATTATCTGTAAAAAGATGTTCATTGGCTAACGAATGTGAATGGTGGAGGTGATGAAGGATATGAAATTTCTCTATGGTGTCTAAATTGAAGCCTTTTGCAGAAGAATGAAGGATTGTAGGAGTGAAATTGGAAGAATGATTGTTTTCAAGGAGATGACGGGCAAAGTGGGATCTTGAGGGGGCTCTGTTCAGTAGAGCTCTATGATGTTCTTTACATCTTACTTTAATATTTCGGCGACTTTGTCCAACGTAAATACTGCCACACTCATTACAGTGGATCCTGTATATTCCCGGTTTAAGTGAAGGGTCTATTCTGTCCTTCCCATTGCATAATAGGGATTTTTAATTTTTGTTGTTTGAGAAGGCTATGCGGAAATCTGACTTCGGGAAGGCATTGCAAATTCTATAGGTGGCATTTCCTATGAAATTAAATTTGATAAATGGAGGTCTCTGAATGTTGATGGGAGATGGAGAAAAGAGATGACTTAGAGCCATTTTTCTCTTTTTGCGTTGTACTAATTTGTTTATTAGACCTGAGGAGTAACCATTATTGACGGCTATTGTATGGATGGTAGAGAGTTCTTTTTGAAAATCATTGGGGGACATAGGAATGGTGAGTAGTCTCTGGATCAGAGAGTGAAAGGCAGCGAGCTTGTGTGAGTGATGGTGGTTGGACGAAGCAGGAATAGTGTGATCGGTGAAGAATGGTTTCCGATAAATAGAGAATTGAATTTTGTGGTCGGTGATGTGCAGGTTTAAATCTAAAAAATTAAGGGAATGGTTGACTTCGTTCTCCATTGTAAAAGTTAGAGAGGGGTGAAGAGAGTTCAGAATATTTAGAAATTGGTCCATTTGCCTAGATGAGCCCTTCCAAATACAGAGAATGTCATCGACGTATCGATGCCAAGTTATAACATTCTTTAAAATTGGTGTATTGGAATTAAATAATTTTGTTTCAATATGATTAAGAAATATATCAGCAAGAATTGGTGACAGTGGGGAACCCATGGCAAGTCCCTTGTTTTGTCTGTAGAATGACCCATTGAACAAAAAGTAATTTTGATTAGTACAAACAGTAATTAAATGTAACAAGTTTTTCGTGATATCGATATCACAATTGTTCCTGATTAATGTTTCTTCAATCACCATTAACGTGTCTCTAATGGGTACATTGGTAAATAAGTCCTTGATATCGAATGAAACAATTTTACAGTTAGGTGGTAATGTTAATTCACTGAGCTTTTTTGTCAATTGCAGGGAGTTCTTCACTGAATATTTAGGCACAAATAATTGCAAATTAGAAAGGACACTGTTCACAAACGAAGCTAGTTTATGGGTGGGGGAAGACACACCGGAAACCACCGGACGAATAGGAATCCCTTGTTTGTGCAGTTTCGGCAGGCCATAGAATCTTGGGGGAAGGGGATTTGCACAAATTAGGCGTGGTTTGCTGTGATTATCTATTATACCAGAATCAGCAATAGCTTTTTTGACCTGATTCTGTTGTTGTACTGTGGGGTCCTGTGCTACACTTGAAAAGTCGTTCAAAGAGATGAAATGGTTGCACTTGTTAGTATAATCGCTTTTGTTTAGGATAACTAAACAATTGCCTTTGTCGGCTTTGGTGAAAATTAAATCCTGTTGCAGTATAGCACTCTGAATGTTTTTCAACAAGTGGAGGTTTTGGAAAGCACTGCGCGTGGTATTAAGGGGATAATTGAGATGAGTTGAAATAACTTCACTGCACTTCGATTTCAAGATTGGATATTTCGACATAGCCACTTCACAATCTGTTACAAGATTCACTAAATCACTGGCGGTGTTGGGTACAGGTGGGGAGTATTTAAGCCCATGTCGAAGGAAAGCACAAGTTGTTGTTATTATTTTATTTGTAATGGAATTCCACCATATCTCGCTAGAGAATATTCATTTCAATGAGTAATGATCGGAGCCAACAAACTTCCTTCACTACCTCACACATGGTCACATATTCCGCCTCCACAGTAGATAGTGCCACCATTTTCTGCTTGGGCAACTGCCAACTTACAGCCCCACCAGCAAGCACTACGGCATATCTGCTGGTAGACCTCCTATCCTCTCGATCCGCATCAATGTAAACTGACACTGGCTTGCCTTCCTTCCAGTAATACAGCTTGAAGTCCATCATTCCCTTCAGGTACCTCAGAATATGCTTCACCTCCTTCCAGTACCCTTTGGTTGGGCAGGAACATCTCTGGCTCTTAAAACTGATTGGGTAGGATATATCAGGTCTCATCTGGTTAGCCATATACAGTAGGCTGCCTACTATTCCTCAATATTTACACCCGTCCCACTGGTTGCTGTCGTCTTCAGCAGGAACCCTCTGAATTAACACTGGAGTTGAGACACTTCTGCATTCCTCCAAAGCAGCAGTTTTTACCAATTTCTTTAGGTACGCGGGCTGGCTGATTGTAATGCCATTGTCATCTCTCATCACACACAGCGACAGTAGATTTGCCACTGGCCCCAAATCGCTCACATTCGCCATCTTCTTCAATCTTCCCTTCAACATCAACAATTCGTGGGATTGTCCACACAGGATAATGTTGTCTACATACAAGTCCATGACAACATTTCCCTCTTGTGACTTGTACACACATGGGTCGCTCATGCATCTCATCATGTTTAGGCCTTCTTGAAGCTTCCGGTCAATGAACCGATTCCAATCTCGTCCAGCTTGGTGTAAACCATATAGGCTCTTCCTCAGTCTACATACAGGCTTCTGGATCATGCTCCTTGTTTTCATCTCCTTCTGGTTGCTCCATGTAGACTACATCCTCCAGCATGCTGTTGAGATAGAATGAATACAGTCCAGGGAGATCTGGTGGAACCTCATAACGATGAGAGTATTTATTTCAATACGTGTACAGGCAAGTCCACAAATGGTAAAAGGTACAAACAGTACAAAGGTTTACCGGTTTCGGCAACTAGTTAGCTCCTAATGACTCTCCTTCCACATTTATCTCCCCCTCCCTCCGCTCAATACAATGTCTGCTCATAATCACCTTCCCCACTGACTCCTCTCTTACTTTGCCCCCTCTTTCCTATTCTTCTCCTGTTGACTAATTCCATTTACCTCCTCCTTACCTTCCCCTCCTCAACTTAGTAACTACACCCTTATTCAGCGTCATTCTTTGTTCTGATGATGGCATAACTAGTTGCCGAAACCGGTAAACCTTTGTACTGTTTGTACCTTTTACCATTTGTGGACTTGCCTGTACACGTATTGAAATAAATACTCTCATCGTTATGAGGTTCCACCAGATCTCCCTGGACTGTATTCATTCTATCTCAACAGCATGCTGGAGGATGTAGTCTACATGGAGCAACCAGAAGGAGATGAAAACAAGGAGCATGATCCAGAAGCCTGTATGTAGACTGAGGAAGAGCCTATATGGTTTACACCAAGCTGGACGAGATTGGAATCGGTTCATTGACCGGAAGCTTCAAGAAGGCCTAAACATGATGAGATGCATGAGCGACCCATGTGTGTACAAGTCACAAGAGGGAAATGTTGTCATGGACTTGTATGTAGACAACATTATCCTGTGTGGACAATCCCACGAATTGTTGATGTTGAAGGGAAGATTGAAGAAGATGGCGAATGTGAGCGATTTGGGGCCAGTGGCAAATCTACTGTCGCTGTGTGTGATGAGAGATGACAATGGCATTACAATCAGCCAGCCCGCGTACCTAAAGAAATTGGTAAAAACTGCTGCTTTGGAGGAATGCAGAAGTGTCTCAACTCCAGTGTTAATTCAGAGGGTTCCTGCTGAAGACGACAGCAACCAGTGGGACGGGTGTAAATATTGAGGAATAGTAGGCAGCCTACTGTATATGGCTAACCAGATGAGACCTGATATATCCTACCCAATCAGTTTTAAGAGCCAGAGATGTTCCTGCCCAACCAAAGGGTACTGGAAGGAGGTGAAGCATATTCTGAGGTACCTGAAGGGAATGATGGACTTCAAGCTGTATTACTGGAAGGAAGGCAAGCCAGTGTCAGTTTACATTGATGCGGATCGAGAGGATAGGAGGTCTACCAGCAGATATGCCGTAGTGCTTGCTGGTGGGGCTGTAAGTTGGCAGTTGCCCAAGCAGAAAACGGTGGCACTATCTACTGTGGAGGCGGAATATGTGACCATGTGTGAGGTAGTGAAGGAAGTTTGTTGGCTCCGATCATTACTCATTGAAATGAATATTCTCTAGCAAGATATGGTGGAATTCCATTACAAATAAAATAATAACAACAACTTGTGCTTTCCTTCGACATGGGCTTAAATACTCCCCACCTGTACCCAACACCGCCAGTGATTTAGTGAATCTTGTAACAGATTGTGAAGTGGCTATGTCGAAATATCCAATCTTGAAATCGAAGTGCAGTGAAGTTATTTCAACTCATCTCAATTATCCCCTTAATACCACGCGCAGTGCTTTCCAAAACCTCCACTTGTTGAAAAACATTCAGAGTGCTATACTGCAACAGGATTTAATTTTCACCAAAGCCGACAAAGGCAATTGTTTAGTTATCCTAAACAAAAGCGATTATACTAACAAGTGCAACCATTTCATCTCTTTGAACGACTTTTCAAGTGTAGCACAGGACCCCACAGTACAACAACAGAATCAGGTCAAAAAANCCGAAGAATTAATCAAGGCTATTCTAAACTCTCATACCCAAAACAACAAATCTGAATTAAATAAAATCATCGAACGATACAATGCAAAAACCAGCACAATGAAAAACAAACTCACTTACTTTTTCTAGCTTCTGAAAGTACTCCCGAAGAAAGGATACGGGATTTTCCGGTCTGCTAACACACAATTGCACGATACTATCCTTCAACAGCTGTTGAATATTGTGTCTTTGGACGTAATCTTCGCATTCTTTAAGGCTCTCCTCCTCTTCCTCTTGTAAGTTGGTCGCCATCTTAGGGTATCCTACCAAAACGTGGCTTCCTCAATTGTTTTGTAGTATGTTACAGTCCAAAATTAGTATTTTGATGTTCCCTTCCGATTCAAACTGATCGGAAAGAATCACGTAACTCTGCTCAAGCTTCAGCACGGAAGACCGAGGAACACTAGCAACGTTAACAACGCTTACAACCATGGACGCTCTCGCCACGTCTTTCTACAACCGAGCAGAAGCATCCGAGAAATTTCCGACTTCAACCGGCAGGGCTCTCTGCATCTGCGCAGCGGCAATTTTCGTATTTTTCTCTGCATCCATCACCGTGACCAGTCTTAAGACCGTATGACACGGTCCAATTTATTGGTCAACGCATTGCAGATTGGATTGTGTCCCGCTTGTCACAGGCCAATTTCACCCTATTCCAATCCCTCAATATTTCCGAGAATTTCTCACCCAATATGGCAATTAGAGCAAGTTCTATTTTCGCTGGCCCATCTCCAATCAGAAGTGATGTTTGTCGTGCCCTAGTGTCCAAAACAAGAAGCTTCGTAAAAACATCCGGTTCTTCCTTGTTGTGAAAGTCTTGAAACGTCCGGTACCGGCAATTAGAGTGGCACGTTAGTTTCTTGAAGATAATTCGAAATATTACTCGACACTATGGACGAAGGAGTTTCGCGTTGTTTATTCATACAATTTAATAATGTGGCGTACTCGTGCGGGACATTTGAGCATTAATGTAGCCAATATTGATGACAATATTGTTCTTATCATGCCAAACATATCGCCCAATTTCCTACCCGATATTGGGCTGCTTGGTTGTGTCAATTATTGGTCAATAAATTGGACCGTGTCACACGGGCTTTAGACCTATTTAACACAGGGCGGATTTTCCGCGCGGTTTAAATTGAAAAATTCGCGCGGATGAGCAGTTTAGACTCCGGTGAAGTGCAGAAGAAGACTGAAAATCCGCGCAGACAGGACCGCTGTGTTTCCAATCACAGATATGGATTGACAACCTTTTGTAGCTCATGTGTCAATTATTTCATTTTTTCAGATGAGACAGTCAAAATGTATTAATGCACCATGAATTTTGAAAACACTTCAATTTTTATGCTTTGTATCAATCAGTAGTAGGGTTATGATCATAACCCTACATTCGAATGTGCACTTGTCTATATATGTAGAAGATGCCTCTTTAATTATTCTCTAGAATTAAGTGCCTCTATAATCATATAATACATCGTTAATTAGACATCCTTAGATAAAATATTCAAATATATAACATCAAAGAGAACTGCAGAGGTTTGATTACATGTTGTAAAAATATAAGTATCCATTTATAAAGACTAGTTTCATCAATTCCTATATATGTGATAAAAACTACCTTTGAGTAACCTTTTATGGTATTATATTGAATGGGTTTCATAAGAAAAATTTGATTTAATGTGTCTAATGCAGCATTGAATGTGACACCTTACTTTTTTGTTTTGTACTTTTTTTGTCAGATTTGGGGCAAATAACTTCTTGCCTATGGCTAAATTTAGCCATAGGCAAGAAATAATTTGCACTGCTAAAAATATAAGCCAGCCACTTACACAAGTTGCTCTTGGGTACCTTATATAGAACTGCTAGTTAGATATTTACTGCTATTTTTATTTTTACTACTATACACTATTAGAGCAAAATACTCACCTATAAACAATCACTCAAGTTTTCATGGAACAGTCTACCTGCATAAGTCTGAGCCTTTCCCAAAATATGTTCTTTTTAACTTACTTTATTTATTGAGCAATGTTTTTTATTTAACCCACTCCACGCGTCAACAATTTCTAATGCTGTATCTCCTGGCAGCAGTATTTTTTTCTTAAAGTTTGCTTTAAAAACTATTCGACTTATCATATTTAATAACCCTAACTCTGTGTAATTTTCTTTTGAATCGGAAAAAAAATTTTTCTTGACTTCTTAAGAAGTCATCTGCCACCGCTAATACACCCTCATGTGTGCAACCCGCACGACATGTTTATACTTTCTTTTCCGACGATATATTAGTAGTTATTGGAAGATATTTATTCATAATAAACAATAATTCGTAAATATTTTTATATTTGTCACTTTTGGAATAGATACATTAATTAATTCGTGTTTTTTCAATGATACATATACATACGTAGATATTTTTTATACCACACAACTTCAATGTGCAAAGTTAACACCTTTACCTCATTCCTCGAGAAATATCGATATTAGATATATAGGTATATGACACAAAAGTGCTGGTGGAGAGGACAGATGAAAGCAAAAATCCAAAGGCGAAAAAGTGGTGTTGGAGTGAATAACGAAGCGGCGAAGCGGGAATTTAGATTACGTGTTAAGAAAATGAATTCTTCTCTCCATATGATTGAGAAGAGGAAGAGCTAAAAATGAGCGTGTTCAAAGAACTATGCAGTAAGGTAACTGTATCCAAATTGTGAAATTGTCATGAGAATATTTTTAAACTGTCTCTCTCACTACTAAATTTTAGCATTATTTCATATTCCATTTTACAAACTCCTTCCTATAGGATAACATTATCTTTTAGAATTCAAAAGTTAATTCTCATTGTAGGGAATCGAAGTTTTGTGTTCCATCAAAAGCAGTTATTTAAACATCAAAGCAAATGAAATCGACGTCGAGGGGCAAATCAAGAATTTATATATTTTTCATTTTAATCATCCTTATCTTTCCTATTTCAGTATAAAAGTCAGATCGCCTCCGTTTCTATCAAGAATTAAAGGAAAATGAAAAACAC
The DNA here is from genome assembly GCA_000376725.2 of Ladona fulva. Lineage (NCBI taxonomy): Eukaryota > Metazoa > Arthropoda > Insecta > Odonata > Libellulidae > Ladona > Ladona fulva. The sequence goes on from KZ308837.1 coordinate 172,930, forward strand.
TTACAACGCTGAAATAAAAGTTCCTTTATTTACCTAAATGTCATTAATAATTCTCAAATGATGAAAGCTTGAAAAACGTACGCGATTCTGTATTGGTCTTTAAAAAACTAACGGTCCAAAGCCTTGTTATTAACTTTTTTATTGCCTCAATCAATATCATACGTATATTTTCTAATAATGAAAATTAGATTAGGCTACTACCGTTCATTTATAAGTCCAGAAAATTACAGAAGGACGATGTATTCTTGGAATTTGAGTACAGAATTTATACCATCCACTGGAATCGTTTAATATTTACTATCGAGAAACTTAAATATAATTAATTTTCGTAAAACTTCGAGATCGGAAAAAGATTTCCATGACTTTACTGTTGGTCTCAAAATAACATTTGCAGAATCCCAACTGTATTCTATAGTATTATGTACGATAATAATGTTTTAATATTAGTCTTCGTCTATTACTAAATCGTATTAAGTGAAATTGTCATGTTTGAATATATTATTACTTAAAGG
>KZ308837.1:190446-208226 GCA_000376725.2 Ladona fulva
AGCTTACATATTCTGTCAGATACACTTTCTATTTTCTCCACATTATTTTTCCACTTCTTGTTAATCAAGAAGCCAACTCCTCCAAGTCTTCCATCCTTTGTTCCCCTATAATAGAAAATATGCTCTTCCGTGAGCGTAACTAGTTCTTCTGATTTTCTTCTTACTTCACTGAGTCCGATGACATCCCATTTTATCTTCACTGCTTCATTGAGTAGTTCCAGGAGTCGATCTTCGCTCTTCAAGCTGCGGCAGTTGTAGGTTGCGAAGTGTAGGGAGTTATTTCTTTTCTTCATGATGGACTTCTGTAATGCCACCACCTCCCAGACATCTGAATGGGTGGTGCTTTTACATCTGGATAAATTTCCATTACAGAAGCTCATCATGATAAATTGTAATTGCTCCTGGAGGGTAAAAGACAGTGATTCACCCTGTCATTCAGGCTGTCTCACTGCCGGTTGGTGAACGGATGAGTGCCACTCTCACTATTTGGCCGGAGACATTGTTGAAGCCTTCTTAGCATGGTTGAACCTGAGCTATACATTGCCTCCAACCTTCGTTAACACCCCTCCGCCCCGATGAGGGAATGGAGTCTATCAGAGTGGCGATGAAGGAAGATGTAAGGAATTTTAACGAAAGAATTGTACAATAAGCAATCCTGTCTCATGGAATGGTAAGTGCTATGACCTCAGTTTTATTGATATTCTTACTTGGACTCAACATCTGCAGTAGATGCTGTAGAATCAGGTGGAGCACCAAACTCTGATGCAGAATCAAAAAGGGATGACACAGAGTTGGAGACTGAGGGTAATGTCCTTCGCAGAATTGGTAGGTCAAGGCATCCCCCTGCCTACTTAGATGATTTTGTGCTGTATAATTCAGAGGAAGTTAATTTTGCTCAATGTGCTGAAACCTTTGTTTCTGACTTGCCAGAAACATATGATGACACCAAAGGTAGTGATAATGAGAAATTATGGTTAAGTGCAGTAAATGAGGAAGTTCTGGCTCTCAAAGACAATACCTGGTCATTGGTGGAATTACCTCATGGGAAAAGAGCTATTGACAGTAGGTGGGTGTTTAGAATTAAGGCAGGGCAAAATGGAGAGGAAAAATACAAAGCTAGACTAGTTATTAAGGGGTGTAGTCAAAGAAAGGGGTTTGATTATTTTGGAACCTATGCTTCAGTTGCTAGACTTACTACTTTCAGGATTCTCTTATCTGTCATCAATTTTAAGGGTCAATAAATGTGCAAATTTGTGTCATGCAGTCAATTGTTTGTGACACAAACATTGGTCAATATTTTCCAATGCCACAAAAATGCCAATTTCCTGAAATATCTTGTTTATTTAAGATAAATTCATTAAAATTTAGTAAAAATAGCAATTTGTTTAAAAATACTTGAAAGATTCATTTCTTTCATTATGTGAAAAAACATAAGATTCCTGGCAACATAAGAGAAATTGTACAATCTTCAACAATTCTTGAGGATCAGCCATTCAGGATCCTGAAATTGCTGAAGCCATATTTACATAATAAAACTTATATCTTGAAATATTTATACTAAGATTTATTAATTCTTAAAAAAATCATTATCATGTGATGTATATGGTGGCAAGGTACATTATATTGTAAATGACTTGAAAAATTCAAAAATATTCTCAAAATTGTACTTGTTAATCTATCATGCAGGAATGAAAGTTCCCCAAATTTTGTGAAAATTGAACACTATCAAGCCCTTGACAACCAATTCGATTGAAGAAGTTGCGTTCATAGTTACTTTCTAGCTATAATCAAAATTTTACATTAGGAAATCACTCTATGAAGCATTGCTTTGCAATTGCTGTGGCACTGTTTTGTAGGATGCATGGTGTTCAAGGGCTATGTATACTTCAAATATGTACATGATTCATTTTGCATAAAATGTTGTCATTGAATGGAAGTTTGCAATGATTTCATTTCACAGGTAGTTTTTTATGTTTTATCTAAATAAGTTAGACAAATACCATGTAGTTATGGAATTGCTTGCTGCAGAGTTGGAGAAAATCTTTAAGTGTGCCATGGAAGATGAAGGTAGAGATGTAGCTTCAATGGTTATTTCTTAAATTAGACAAATAAAATTAAGGAAAGAAAGTAATTTTGAGTAATTAAAATTGATACCATATGAATCGACTTCTCTGCTTGAATTATAAAAGTTTTAAGTTTTGTTTCACTGTAATTGATACATTGGATGTCAGGGGTCAATATCTACTCAAACCCTATTTCTGCTAAATCTGAGATCAAAGTAACCATTCACTGTTCTTACTTTATAATTAGATAAAAATATTGCAAAATTGATATGTATAGTTCCCAAACTAGTCGATCCTAAATAGCAAATTCTTCTAACCCTTCTAGGTATAAGTTAATGCACACTTATTGCTCAAGTTATTAATTTTTAAATAACTGTCCACATTATGATAATGAAGAAGTCAAAATTAATCTTTCAAATTACAATCAACATACATGACAGAATCATTAGTAAAGAAATGAAACAAGATTATCATTCTTAAGTCTTAGTAATAGTTGGAACCTGAACTTGATGAAAAATAACTCTAAAGCTGATTTATCTTGCTATTTTTGTGAGAGAAAGATGTACCTGAAATTAACACATAATAGGATGGAATTAAAGATTTGATGAGATGATATGCTGAGAATTAACATTATTCTAAAGAAAGTCACTTACATCAGCTATAATTGGAGAATGTATATACAAATTATTCACATTCTATAGTATTTTTTACAATCTGACTTTGTTTATTTGTAAGGTAAAAGTATGATATCATAAAGAATCTTTCAAGTTTTTGTGAGGTATACCAATGGAAATAAACAATAGTTGAATGATAGAAAACCAATTACTATGTATGCTACCTTCAATTATGGTTGAAAAGTTCAACAGTTACTACACAATTATCATATATGATAGTTTATAAGCTGACGATAGAAAACTAAAAACTTCACTGACATTAGAGGGTGAGTTACACACTGAATGGAAAATGTGAACATCATCCATTACGGAATAAATATGCAAAACTACCAGACTATTGCTTTTTTGTCACATTCAGCTATAAATATTTTGACTGCCTTATTTATTTTACATTTTTAAGTATCATAAATACCCAATGAATATTCAATTCCAGTTAAAAGTGTACCCCCAAGTTTGTGCCCAGGAAATCCATAACTTTTCATGAAACCAATATAAGTTGACCTAAATTTTTAGGTACCTTTTGTGCAGCAAAGTAAAACATATCGTTACATGTACAACTTTATCTATATTATCAGGCAGCCAAAGTTAGCAGTATTTACTGTTAACAAATCCAGAAAAAGCAGGAAGAACTGAAGAAAAGTTTTAGTTACACTGACCTGAAACTATCACCTCGCGTTGTTATTATTGGAGGTTTTACCTTTGCAACAGCATATCTTCTCCAGTCTTATTTAATGCATATGTCCTTTTCATATTTATTTTCTCCTATTTTCCATATTCTTCAAACATATTTAATTCTGATCCAGATTAGACAAATTTTGTCCATGAAAAAGTAGTATTCACATTAAAATTAACCTCTTAAATTCAGCCTTAAATGGAATGAATAACTCATCAATTATTTGTATATATATGGTATTTTCTACTAGGAAAAAGGTTGTAATCTTCTTTTATCATTGGGATAATCCAATAATATTAAGAAGGTTTTACACATCATTTATAAAAGTAGTAAAAACAAAGAAAATACAGCCCTGAAAAGGCAATTTCAACAAAATCTTATACAATGACTGAAGGCTGACTGACCTTTTTATCAGCATACTACTTCCATTCTTTCAAACAACGTACATTCACTAAATATCTTACAACTTCGGTTTTGATGAAAATTCTCATCCTGGATTTCCATGCTATAGAGGTAAACAGGTCAGCAACTCAAAAAAGAATTTTAAGGTTGCATAAAAATCCATTTTTACTTATTGACCAATTTTACAAGTATGGGATGAATTTCTTTACATACATGATCTTGAGAATATTTTATTAAGGTATTTTAGTTTCATTTGTATAATATTCTAAAGATAAAATGTGGCTTCTGTAATTAGTATAGATATTTATGTTTTTTTCACTCTATGGAAACCAGTGTAAACTTAAAAAAAAATGTTAATGTAAGTATCTAATCACTCAATAATTTAACAATAATAAATAACGAAAAATAAATTATTTGTAATTTACCTACATATATTTACATATTCTAAAAGAATTTAAGCTAACAAGAGTGTAGTCAACTATGAACCAGGGGTAGAAACTGCCTCATACAGTTTCGGCAGCTCAGCTTCTAAAAGAACAACTTTAACTCTGGATTCAAGATGCCACTTTGGTGAGTTGCCTTTCAGCTCTGATTCTTCTTTTCGACTGTCCACATATGTAGTGAGATATGAGAGAAGTTCTTGGTAACCATCCTTATCTAAATCAGCCACCAGTACTGTAAGAGAATTTCATTACAACATTACTCATTGATATGAGTATTAATACATCTTAACCAGACATAAGCAAATCTGCTTTTCTTTTAGAATCATATACATCAACAACCAAAGGTGGACATATAACTAGGTGCTATGTGAGGGGCCACAGAATGAGCTTCAATAGTATACAATTTTAAACTATCACAGAGTACCAGAATGGCTATGGGTTTTTTGTTTTCTTATATTTCAAGAAAGAAATGAATTTATGTTGAATAATTCCACAAAATATTTTTACAGAAAGCATTACATTACTTGTGCACATACATACTTTGAAGTAAATCTTTTGCTTACATTTTTTGGTAAGAATACAGCTTATTATTAAATATTTTGTTCTTTCTTGCTACAGTGAAGTGACAGATTTTTCTACACACACAAGTAACAGTTGCTTGCATGGAGCAAGCTAAGTTGTAATAAATTATCAGCAATCCCGCAAAAGAGTGTCCCAATCAGTACTTACAAAGCTCTATTCTGTGTGCTAATAACCTTACCACAAATACACAGTGATACTTGGCACCTCAAATTCTGGGCTATGGCAATGGAACCTCAATAAAATTGATAGAGGGTCATTAGGGAAACTAAGTAAACATTCATAACATTTGAAGAGCTATTCTTGACCCAGATTATAATATATATGTTTATATAAATAAACTTATAAAACATCAAGGGTTGATTTTAATACTACCAAAAAGATCTAAGGTGGTCATGTTCTAAGCAAACCTCTATCTATGAATTTGTTTCTAATTTTTCAAAATACTTACATGATTGCTCTTGATAAGCTAATTCTGGTTGACATCTGAGCTTCTGCTCAGGGAAATTACTGTCTGCATGCATCTTCCCCTTTCCTATCTTCCATTTCTTTTTCCCACTTCCGCCAAACCCTTTGACACGTTCACAAAGCTGAATTATCTCACTTTGACTGGCATTGATCACATGCAAACCAGTGTCGTTGAATGTGATCAGGACAACACGTTCCATCAGCTGGTTTACTATCGGTGAGTAAGGTCCTAGAAAAGAAGGAATCAACAACAGTTCCATAGATTATATACTTATGAACACCATTTTAATGAATTTGAATATTTAAATTGCAATGTAAATTACATGGAGTACCGACAAGACCAAAACCTGCACTTCTCTGCTCTTACCCATGATTTATCTTAAGGAAAAGTCACGGTCCATTTTCATGAAACTTCTCAGTTCAACTGATTTTTTTATATCTATTCACGCTAAATCAATTTCCTCCCTATCTTGTTATGATGAATAAAATAAGTAAAAGGAAGAGCCCCCTAAGGGCATTATAGTAAATCACTGGCAATGAATAAGTTTAATATTACTAATATTGCAAGCAACTGACAATGTCAAGAAACTGTGAGATAATGTCAGAGATTTATGCTTCAAATTAGTATATAAAGATTAAATCAAAACAATCACAGCATTATGAAAATAAACTGCAGTACATACTTCCTAAATCAGGTTGCTAAATTTAGAGTAATCTGACTTTCTAGAATAGATTAATCTTTAAGGACACATTTAAAAAAGAAATCACAATTTTTAATCAAAATTATATCTGGAATAATATCAAAAATGTACCCAAAAACATCAGTCAAAAGTAGTAGTAGGAAAATTGACCAACAATTTTTCACTACCTTTATTCAGAGATCCTTTCAATTTTTTCTTTCCTGACACACCCGGAAACAATCCACCATGATGTGGAAGCTTTCCAATAGGTGATTGCCTTTTATTCTGAAGAGAATAATTTTTCAGATGAAACTCAGGTGAAGGAAGAGGCAAAGAAGTTGCAGCAGCCATGTGTGGAGGGAGAAGAAGGCCATGAGGAGCTGATCGTCTCAACCTGAAAAATACAAAAATAGAGAAATACATTAGAAATCTAATAAAGAGGGAAAAGCAATAATTTATAGTAAAATGTAAAACAAATACTAGCAGATGATCAGTATTTCAAATGCTTGTACCCAAACCTCCCGGCTAAAGTGCATACATGAAACTGATACACATAATAATAATAAAGAATTTATTTCACTTATATGAAATTACAAATTCATGACAGAATAAATATCTTACAAAAGTGAAATTAGGCATCCCTGAAGAAACCTTTTGTAGGGATTGCCAACAAATTAATTATAAAACAGACATATTTTCGGAAGAAAATACAAGNAATGAAGGAGTGGCTCTTAAACTTGACACCAATTGGCAATTAAGAGTAGTAAAGCGAGACCTAATATGACAACTATAATAATAAAAAAGAATTTATTTCACTTATATGAAATTACAAATTCATGACAGAATAAACATCTTACAAAAGTGAAATTAGGCATCCCTGAAGAAACCTTTTGTAGGGATTGCCAACACATTAATTATAAAAAAGACATGTTTTCGGTAGAAAAATACAAGTAATACGGAAAATGCTTAATTGAAAAGAAAATATATATACATATTTATTTAGTGAGAAAACAATATATAATGTTTACTTTAAATAAACTTCTAAGTCTTTTTGCAAAAAAAGCCAATCCTTCAATTTGATACTAAACACCCTTTCGTTTGGCAAAGAAAAAACATCATTTGGTATTATGGAACAAAACTTAGGAGCTACAAATGTAAAGAACTGCTTATAAACCAGAACGTTTGGTTTAGAAATTTCAAAACAAAAAGCCCTTCTTAAATTATAGGAAAACAAACAGGGTTTATTTATGTGACCACCACGGTTATAAAACACTCTTAGAACCTTATATACAAAGAGATACCTGAGTGGTAGTATTTTAGTATTTTTAACTTTTGATATAGTGGAAGGGATGGTTACATTCTTGAGGCGTGTGTCATTATCCTAATTACTTTATTTTGTGTAACTTTAAAACAATGTATGTTTGAAAAATTTTGGTCAAATAAATAATAGTAAAATAAAAAGTTATTAATGGAATGATCATCAAATTACATTATAGTCATCATCAAATACATGATAGTTAATGCCAATGGTATAGGCCAGGGATTGAGTACTCTTTTATTCACACTATTTAGTACTCTTTTATTTCAATAGGCACACAGCAGAGAACTTCAAGCTGAGCTGGTATTGATATTGAAATTAACTGGTTGTGGCATATATTCCACAAATCAATAACAAAAATTTGAAAGAGAATATTCTTTGCAAATTTGAAAGAAAAAGTTAGTGTCTTTTTTCATTGGTACTATGAATAAGATTGAGGAAAAAGTAATCTGAAAGTCTAATGTACTTCATAATTGAAATTCTTCCATATGTAGAATAAAGGAAAGTCATAATTGAAATCCTTCTTAGAAAAAGAAGTTTTCCAGTATAACCTGGTTCTGAAGAGGGAGTTAGTCCCTCCTGGTGTAATCCCATTATTCAGATCCCGATTCTTTTCATCTTTTGCAGCAGACCCATGGTCTCTTGGAGCACTCCACTGCCAAAACTTCAACACAAAACCACTGATTGGATGTTCCCCATTTCCACCCTCAGATCTGTAAATATAAAGAGACATTCACACTGAAACTTGCTAAACAAAAGACAGCAAATGATTTTTATATTTTCTCATATAACCAAAACTAAAACATCTGTCCTAATTTTTGAAGAATGACTACATCATTGGGACAAATTTGTCAAACAAACATAATTTAGGTGAATATTTCATCCCAGCTTTCATTTTAAATAAATATGTTTTAAAAGAAAAATGTTGCTACTTGCCGAAAAGATGATGAGGTTGATGCAGGTTCACTTGGCTGACGAAACAGAAGAGGTACTGGATCCATGGCATGAGCATGAACACCCTCATGTGCCCAAAGTGTGGCATTGCGAGAATCCGTCAGACGTACAGAAACAGAGCATGCAGGCTGAGAGCTGTTATTATTAGACAGCAAAATGGACAGACACTGGCCATGGTTTTCCACCAAGAGGCGATGATCACTGACCCAGGCAGAAGAAGACATGGAGTGCCGCTGAGGGTGCGAGGCTAAAGGAATGTTTTGGTTGGTTGAAGTAGTTGAGGTGTCTTCAGATGAAGGAGAAGGTCTAGGGGTCTGAACTGTTGAAGAGATCTTGTTGACTGTTGATGAGGATGATGAAACTTCAAATCTCTTTCCATAAAGCTCTTTCACTGAGATAGTTTCTCCAATTTCTACCATCAGCAAATGAAAATCAAGTAAGAAAAAAAAACAGAGTTGAGTTCCATGATCAGAGAGAAAATATTTTGTGAGTTTTATACTAAAGTTTTCTTCAACATTAAAATTTTATATAAAAAATATTAATGATTGCAAACAAAACTAAGACACCTCAAAATAAAGTAGACTATGCTAGAGGAAGAACCTTTTTGTATTGAAAGTTTTGTAATTTTCTTTTGTATCAGTATCACCCTGTATCTTACATTTGAAATTTAGAAACTCTCCATCTGGGCCTGAATGTAATGAAACAGGAGACTGGCTGCAATCAAACACACCCAGTGGTGGGATTGAATTTTTTTTAGTAATAGGTACTTATACCTACCAAATATCCAACCTCTCACTTAGTCTTAGGTAGGTGATTAGGAATTTTAGAGGGATTTAAGTTGATGATCAACTTATAATGCTTCTGTCATCTTTCAAATCCACAAATAAATAATGTACATCTTCCCTTTGAATTTTTTAATTTAAAATTTGTTTATGAAAATTTAGGATGAAATTAGAACAAAGAGTTTCATGGGCTACATTCTTGTCATAATGAGATGACTGTAGTACCTCCATGTACATTGTTCTACTACTCTTATATCAGATAGATTTAGAAATCAGTTCTGCAAATTTGAGAGATTCTGAGAATCAGTTTGCACGAACAGGCTGAATCCCACCAGAGAACACACCCCATAAATAACTGTTAACAAATATAACTACAAACAGTTTTAGTTATACTCTCTTTCTATTTCATTGTCTGCTTTCCAATATGCAATAAACGTTTACTCTATTTGTTGCAATTTTAATATAGTACACAGGTGAGCAAAAGGTGTAAAATATAAAGTAACATTTGATAAATTGAACAATCTGGCTCTAAAAAATACAATTTGAAAAACCTCAACTCTAAATAGCTACAAAACTAATTTGAGACACTGAAACTTTTGTTACTATAAACTCAACAGTCAAAATTCAACACATTTTATGATTTATGTAATCATAGCAAATATACACCATAAGAAAATTAATAAAAGCATTATTTATATTATCAAGTATATTATTATAAAATCTAAATCTAGATGATGGAGGATGCTAGGTTACAGAAAAATGTTAACACTAGTAATTGCAATACTTACAAGTTGTAAAACTCAATCGAGTTTTCTTTTAAAAAATAATGGAACACCATTCATGATTTCCATAACATCAGTACTATAAAATATATCTTCTAAAAATTTTAGAGGGATTTAAGTTGATGATCAACTTATAATGCTTCTGTCATCTTTCAAATCCACAAATAAATAATTTGTAAATAAATAATGAACTTACATTTTGCATTATTAATTTACAAATGTTTGAAAGTGGAGTAGAAATATTTACAAACTTTGTGATGAAACATCATTATTTCTCAACTTTTTGCTCTCTCTGTATTTGTCAGAAAAAAATTATCATTCTTTACAAATGTGACTCATTTTAGTTAATAACAGAGTTTTTATCAAGTTTCTAACATTAAAAACCTGTGGGTTTTACTTGATAATTTTTGAATATTTACTGTAAAATTCCAAGGAAATTTCTTTCTTCAATAAGAAGACAGCATATTCAAAAGTATGAACATTACAGGATATTACAATCCAAACATAACAAGGGGAAATCAATTACAATAATGATTTATTTAATGGAAGCAGGAAGACCCTAATGAGATACAATTTTAAAATGATTGTTGTTATTGATGAACATACACAACCATTCCATAACTAGAAATATCTGATCAGCTGGGACTTGAACCCAGGCCCTTAATTTTTTTAACACTAGCACACTAACCACTCCTCCACTGCGGCAGCGGTAATTAAGCTTTCTTTAAGACTTCAATACTAGAAACTCAACTATTTAAGAAGTTTACTGAGATATGCAAAGCACAATAAAAAATACAGAAACTTACCATCACCTCCATCTGTGATACAACGATAAAAAATATTTAAAGTCTGCACATTCAAAGTTATACTGGAAACAGTCACACATCCAGATGGAGTATATGGCTGTCCTATGATGCTTCCTGATCTGCCAGATGCTAATGCTAATGAAACAGTGTCTGGAGAAGATGAAGGAGATGGAAGAGGACGGTTGGATGTGTATAAAGGAATATCAGATGAAGATGTTGAGGAAGAGTAAATGAGTTCCTTCTTTGAAGTTGTTTTAGACTCTGTTGCCTTTGCATTTGCCAGATGGGGTGAGTAGGAGGAGGAATTAGGAGAAGGCACTGAAGTTTTGCTTGAATTATTCTGATGCACAGGAGGAAAAGGGGGATTCGGAAGGGTACATGCAACTGCAAGCTCATTAGTGCCATCTCCATCAAGGTCTGGAATTGATACAGGAAACTGCAAAGCAGTGGGACGCATTTGAGACTTATGGTCATGTAGATACCAAATGATGTCTCCTAAAAAGAACAAGTAAAGCAATTTAGATAATATTACCAAAGATAATTTGTCCAAAATCACATTCATTGGCTGAAATATTCTTTAGCCAAAATGAAATTTATCATAAGTTCCTAAATGATTAAATGATAGATTAAACACAGCCAAAATGTTTCAAAAATCATTATTTAGTCAAAGCTCATATGCATAAACATAACTGGGCTGTTCCATTTTGTCATGAACATCTGTGAATTTTCCATGCAAACTCATGTGAGCATTAGAGCTGAGGTATCACAAAGATGCCTAAGTTTAAGATTGTATCCTCCAGTATAAAGGGGCCAATCAAACGTTGACAAAGCTTTAAAGAAAACTTAATTAAATAAACAGTTAAATAGCATTCTGAAAATTATATGATAATGTGAAAAATGCTGCAGTAGATCATCATTACCAGTGGATGGATTCACAGCAGCTAGTAGACCAGAACGGCCTGAAAATGCCAAGCAATCAGGCACACCATCTCCATCAGTGTCCAAAAGTCCACAATCAAGTTCTTCTGGTGGAGAAGGTAAAGATATATGCCATAGGGGTTGTCCAGTAGCACCATTCAATGACACCAAGCCACCACCTCCACTGCCAATCACTACTCCAAAAAAATCGGAATCACTGTTTGAATCCTCACTTTTATTTGAGCGCTTAGCTCTAAGACTACCTTCAGAAGGCACTTTTTCTTCTGATTTCACTGTGTTCTTATCAACTTGATTTTTTCCACCACTGTTAACAAAACCATCCACTGAAATTCCTACTCCAGGTCCACTTTCATTGACAGGCAGACCATTTTTCAGCTCTCTAACACTTGTTGATGACTTATTTGTATTACCTGCAGATTGGAATGATGGATTATCCAGAATCCTTTTACTTCTATAATGAGGCACTGAGTTACTGCCTTTGTCACGATTGATGCTGTTATTTCCTTCTGAAGGTTCATGAAATTTGGAATGGGAAGAAGTTAACTCCAAATTGGTATTACAGAAATTAAGCAGAGTCTGGCCATCATTTTTCACTGATGAAGCCTTTTTGGAGTTTGACAAAGGAGCAAAAGAGCAATTAGATGATTCAGCTAAAAAAGATGAAGATACTAAAGACATGGCAGGAGGTGGTACAACAGGGGATGACAACAATCCAGGTAACTGTCCTCGAACCAGAAACACCATATTTAGACCCCCTCCAGAAGGACTTGGAACTAAATGAACTCTTCCTTTAAGTTCTGTAAATAAAATGAGAATACCAAGTTAAAAGCAATACATATGAAGATTAGAAACTCTATCCCAGATGTGTTGTAACTATCTACAGACTAACCATTGTAGCAATAGATATAATAATAAATGAAAAAGATTAAACTTCATTAAGTATTGTGTTTTCAATGTATCACAAATAGATGACAGTGAATGTAAGAGATAGTTAACATAAAAATAACATCCTAAATTTTTCATAAAACATAAGATATTCCTGAATAGAATGTTAACATTTTAAACACAATTTTTCAGATGAAATTTTTGAAGAATTACATCCAGATATACATCTCATAAACCCCTTCTATTTAATTAATTTGCCAATACATGATAGCAAGATTTTAAAGATTTTTAAGTAATTTGGTATACCAACTGGCTGCCAAATCTCCCCACCTCTCACATTGGTTGAAGCATTTTGGTAACAACTCATACTTGCTATGAAAGTTTAAAGTATATTGAATGTGACAGAACATAGCATATTTATGTTTCAGTGGAAGGGCTTGAGCTATAGATTGCTAGCTTACAAGGTAGACTCTGATCAAGAGATCCCAGCCAGCAGAGAATTGTGCAGATTTACTCAAGATAACAATGTGAAACATTTGTACCAGTTGTAATCTGCCAAAATGAGCCAAAACTGATAAGAGTACCTACACTGTCAGAAGGAAATCCTGAAAAAAGCAATTCTACTATAAGGAAGGTAATCTAACCTACTATATCATTATTAATTACAATTGCTATCATCAATGCCTAAGTTCAGCAAATTAAAGGTTGGTGGCAGAGGTCAAATGTAAGATAGATGACCCATGATTAAAGGAAATTTACTTAAATGGGATTCCAGTACTTGGTATGTGGGAGGAGAGCAAGATAGAGAGCATGAAATGGTGATTTAACTGAAAGTCAGAGGATTTGACGTATTTTATGCATGGTCATGGAGGCAAGTGAGAAAGTCAACTCAGGGTAAACAGCAGAATGAGTGACCTAACACCTACACTTGTACTTGGAATGGCAAACCTCCTCCTCATCAATTGAAATTACACAGCAAAATAGACCATTAATAGGTATACATTTAAAAATGAAGAACTTCATAAAATTCAGGAAAGACTAAATACTAATATTAAAGAAGAAGTCTTTACCAAGACTTGTATCTTGAAGGGAGGGTATAAAAGGAACATGTTTTAAAGACCTATTAAGTGAGATTACATGTTCTTCCCATCGGTTTCACTCAACAAACTTCAATATTATCTGAGTGCTGCTTTTCATGAGTTAAAATTAGTTTTCAAACTAGAAAGTTTATCAAAAAGTAAAAATCAATAATCAACAAGTATTTTGTGATAGCTTTAAATGTAGATTTCCAAGCAGAGTGAGCATTTGATCATCACAGAGCACAAGTGGGGCAGGGGGTTACCAGAAACATTTAGCCTCTGGCAGCTAAAAGACTGAAACCAGCCATGATTGCAAGTCAAAAAGGAATGGGACAAGAAGTAGTAGTGTATTAAAAAGTGCTTTAACAGATATGGTAATTTCTCACAGATAGGTACACCACCAGGTATTGAACCCAGGATTGCTTCCACCAAACGTACAGCCCACTTGGCTATGCATGATCCAGAAATAGAGCAAATACTGAGGTGATGAATGATGGCAGTCTAGCTGTGTGGTCTGGAGTGAATGATAACATCCATGCTATTCAAGGAGTAGGAGTGATTTTGAATGCAACTAGTCGGATATATGTGAGAAAGTGAATGTCAGAGATGGCAATTAGTCAATATGAAAGTGAGAATCAGCAAAGTAATCTTGATTCCATGTTATGATCCTGTGAATGAAGAGAGTGAATAATATGAGAATGTGTTATGGAAGAATGTCAGAGTATGTTGCATAAGTGTGATGCAAGTGAGAGTGTGACATAAATGGATGAGAAGGAGAGCATGGTATGAAAGAGTATTGAAAATGGACCCCTTTGGAAACTCCAGAATGAATGGTAATGATGAGTGTGATATTGATACCTGTACATAAAGAGACAGAGTTGAATGCAAGTTTTTTATATGAAAATAGAAATACGTCTATGAGGAAAAGAGACACATTAAGGAGTATAATCGACTTAGTTCTGTTTGAGAACTCAGAGAAAGAATAAAATAAGTATGAGAGGATGTGGGACTAATAATCATTGGGTTATCTACAGAGTAGAACAGGGAAGAAAGTAGGTTTGGAAGAAGATTATTTATGTTAAACCCAAAAAGGAGAAGGTGGAGAAGTTTCACAAGGACAATGCATAAATGAAGTATAAGGGAGTGGTGGAATATTAGCTAAGGGAGGAAGGACATGAATGAGAATATTTCAGTTCAAGAAAAGCTCCAAAAAGCCGTTGTTTGCAAGCAAACTAACTGTGAAGATTAAGGAAAGATGTATTAACTTTGCACAGTAAAGCCAAGCAGCTGAATCCCAAGGAATAACAAGTGTGAAAAATAGCAACATGACTGGGATTTGAACCCAGGTCTCCCACTTTCTGGGCAGGTATTCTAATAGTTTGGAAGAGATGTGGCATGGTAGTTCAGCGGTCAGAATACCTATCCAGAAAGTGGGAGACCTGGGTTTGAGTACTAGTCATGTCGCTATTTTTTCACACTTAACACCATGGTTGCGCTTTGCAAGTATTGTTCTCATTACATATTCTTTTATGTTTTGTACATTTTTGTTACGCTTTTTATAAGATATTCTCCTTTCCCAAAGATGGCAATGTAGTTGACAAAATACTTATTGAGAACAATACAATTTGTATCATATATTGTATTATATAGTATTTGCAAAGCACTACCATGGAGAACCCTAACCCTTGCTCACTGTAATTCTCCAATGGTTATTTTGCTTGCAAACAACGGCTTTTTGGAGCTTTTCTCAAACTTTAATGTGATACCACAGCTGTGTTCCTTTTTCTTATAGATTCTAGAATGAGGATACTAATAATGGAAATTGGAGATAGTCAGAACTGGAGTAAAAAGGTATCGTAAATGAGTCTGTATTAGATATGTGGACTGACAGTGGTTGAAGAAATGAGTGTATATGCATTTTGAAGTATAAATGTAAAAGTCGTTATAGATATGAAGAAACAAACATATAATAGGACTATTTCTGCAAAGGAGCACTAAAGAAAGGTCTTCAATGAGGAGCATAGGAAGAATAATGAAGCAAAAAAACTTACTCTTAACTTTGACAAAAGAAAGCAAAGATATTTATAAGAAAAGATCTAGAATGACTTTGATGGAAAAAAATATTCTAGAAGTTTTCTAGAAGATTCTAGAAGTGGATGAAAAAAGCAAGACAATTGAGTACTAACAAAATAATTTTTTTATCAATAAGAACAGTTACATAAAATGGAATGAGTAAGACTTTTGGAGTATTTTATAGAATTGTATGGAAGTTGCCCAGATGGATCTGATGGACATAATACTGATTTCTAGAATGAATAAAGTGCATATGAATACTCTCATTCAATCGTTGTACAAGAGTGTGATGAAACCATGAGTATGTTAGAATGAATGAAAAAATTGAAAAATAGGAAAGGAGCAATTGTGGAAGGAATTTCAGGTGAAATATATTGATTAAAATGAAAAACATTAAGGAATCTGGAGTCCAGCAAACACTTTTGGTTTTGAGCATAATTTGTTCCAAAACCTGCTCATAATCCAAAGCACTTACATATCAACAAAGTTTTCCAATTAGAAGTATTGGAAACCCAGACATTTTGCTCCAAACCCTAAATATGTTCATGAACATGATAATGATTATTAGGGAAGTAGTGATTACCTGTCACTTAGCAGGCAAAACTGCAAATAAATACTCCCCCTATTGCTCGTATTGCAAGACCTTGCTCGTATGTATTAAATTAAAATTTATTAAAAAATGCTGCTTGTATTCTAAAACACTTATAAATCAAGTTAATCACAGACCAAGCTTTAACCGTATATGAAATACATTCAGGCTGTGAATTTTAGAGGGTGTTTGAAATAAGAAATTTAGTCAAATTCTAACGCTATTCAAGACCCATAATTAGTCTATCAACTATTATGACATAACTATGAAAAAAGATTCATGTCCATGCAGTCATCTCACAATTACTGTGTGCACACAGATAAACTTACCATTACAATCAGCAGCTTTTAACAACAAGTATTGTAGTTTTGCCAAAGGATCCCTCACAACAACAGATGCTAACACTCGTGCAAATGGTCACAGCTACAGCACAACTTACATCCCACTAGCATGCACATATAGTTGAGAAACTGATTCACAAAAAAGTGATTAAAAAGTTTTGGTAGCATTATCGTATGAAATGCAATTTTGAAAATTAAAAATAATTAGCATAACCGATTTCAGTGATAACAGTGGCTACATTAATTAGCCTCAGATGCATTTACAAGGGGTATTTACTGGGAAATCAGCAACCAATCAAAAAGAAAATAGTGATGAAGCATTGGCTAAATAATAGCATACAATTTATTTTTTACTTATAAGGCAACATTGAGATAATACAATAGAAAAAAAATCATCAATATTTTTTCAACAACAGTTATTCTACATTTTCCTGAAATAATACCACATGCTCATGCTTGGATGATAAGTGTTGTATAAATATTAAAGCATTCATGCTCCTATAAAATAAAAGGGAATATATAATAATAAAACACATAAGTATTAAAATCACATTTTTATTTACTTCTTTAGCAATAAAATATTTAGTTAAAGTGAAGCAATGAAAAAAGAGATAATATAATTATTAAGGCAGTGAATCAGCTTTAGTCTTACCTATTCCAGGCAATATTCTCTCCCAAGAACCCCTAATGGATCGAAGACTGGAAATGGATGAAAATTGTGAAGAATTATTGGAGGATGATGAGAAACTATCATTGGAAGGATCACAGCCAGGCAGATCACAGGGGAGGACAAAAAGAAACCCAATCTGAAAGAGTTATTTATAAGATCATTAACTTGAAAATTCTTAAGTTATCAATCATTTTTTAAAATAGAATTAAAGAATTTACTTCCCAAAGTTTCAGAGCATAGAAAAATAATTATAATCTTCCACGATTGAGAAATAAACCAAGTAGTAAATTCTCTTTAAACAAAGATAACACAATCAGTTTCAGCATTTAGGCATCATACTCTTCTCTGAAAAAATAATTGTGGCCAAATACATGAGACCAAAAGGAGACAGATAGGGAACATCACGGAAGGTGTTCCATTTCATAATCAATTGTAGGTGCATATTTTTTTCCGTTAACAATTTCTATCAGTTCCCTGAAATTTCTCTCAGAGAAATATTTTTGTAGACAAGAGGAGAATGCCTAAGCATAAAAAATTAGAGGGCTTGAATAATTTTGTTTTTGTAATTCAAGCATAGTAT
>KZ308837.1:208282-222843 GCA_000376725.2 Ladona fulva
ATTGTAAATTATATAGTAATAATAACATATATTTACAGTATTCATAAAGAGTAGATTAAAGCTGCCAATTAAGGTTAGCATAAATTAACCAAATATAGTCACATGTATGTATTGAGTTAATTTTCCAGAAGTCTAAAAAAAGAGTATATAAAATATTCTAATAAATGATTTATTAACATAGTAACTAAAAATTATAAAACGAAAATCTTATATTGTCATTATACCATGAATTTTTCATTTAAATTAAATGCCAGATGAGAAAGTAGATAATTACATCAACAAATCTAATGACTTTCTGTTAAATTTCCTCAATTCCTTCAACGTGAATGATATTATTTTATCATAATCACAAAGTAACTAATGGCTGATTTTATTTTAAATTTTTTCTGTCATTATCTCTATTCAACCTGATAATTTGCCTTGAGCCTTAATCTTCTAAACTTCATACCATATACATGGACAACATATATAAGCCTCTAATCTATATCTTTGAAATCTATTCATTATAATCAATACTATCAATCCATCACATCTCTGCCTTCCAATACTTCTGTTCAAAATCAATTCTGCTTACATTAAAAGACTTTCTCAGATAAATTATTCAAGTGAAGCCACATATCCAATTTTAATGAATTCATCAAGTTCCATTTGACTTTTCTTCATCTAATTTCAAAATTCCAATTCATAACAGAAACTTGATATGGGAAACTATCAAAAACAAAATTTTCTGCACTTCTACTTTAATTGTACTAATTATAACTTATGATAATTCAAAGGAATGGATTTAATGGATAAAATTTATGATCAATGTATGTGATGATTCAAATTCATCAGCAAAGACTAAAAACTTAATATTAAATTTTTTAAATTGCAGTTGTTACATCTTAACCATGCTTCAAACACTGTTTAGTTTAAATTTTATTCATTACTATGCATTTAAAAATGATTCAAAGACATTTCAGATATTATTTATGAAGACAAAATAAATTAGCTAAGGATCATCCTTTTGCATATTATAGTAAATCAAAGACTAATTTTTCTAAGATAAAAATGCATTTTTCATTAAGGAGTGCAAGATCGAAGTTTTAGAAAAAAAGAAAAATTTAGAGAAATTACTCATGGCTTTCTTCTGAAAAGTTGATTTCTTTTATAAGACAATAAAGTAATATTATGCAATGAACATCCCCTTTTAAGTTTCATAATAATTGTCAAGAATATAGGTATGATGGTTTTAAACATATTAAATCTGTACTATTTATAAGAATGCAAAGGGTGACCAACAAATACTGCTAAATTGATATCCAAAAATCTTAAAGAATATTTTCTTTAATGTAGAAGTATCTTGGGTTATGAGTAAAATAAATCTAATCCTATATCATAACAAGTAACAATTCTTGTTGAAAATAACATTGGATTTTCAAATTAAATTTCAATATTAATCACACAATTGTCAGTGTTATTTAACTAGTCATAATTGAGAAATGACAGTTTACTACCAGTTACAACTATATTGTCACCCACCACAACCAGAAAACAAAGTAATATAGAGAAGAAAAAGCAGGCCCTGCGCAGCCCCGACATTGCTGGTCTTTTAGGAGATGGAAGGACGAGGGGAGGAGGATGAGAAGCATCTGGATCTGACTCTGCATCCTTGCTTTTGAGGTTAAGTTGAGAGGTCATGCCATTCAAAGTGAGGTCACTGCCACCCAACGGCTGATAATCTCCTCGACCCAACCTTCCACGTCCTAAGAAGGTAAACAACTAGTGAACAATTTCACAGCTACTTCATTCTTTTATTTTACTTATTGGATTTTCTATTCATCAACAAGAATTTTCATTTGATATCAGATCCAATCATTCATAACATTAAAGAAACCTTACACCTAGCGATGCTTGAAAGTTAATGTGAAATTTGTATTCATTTATTGACTGAAAAACATCCAACAAGGATAGCTTATTCTTCAAAAACATTCCTTTAAAAATATAAATTTCATAGTATTAAAAACAGATTTGTGCTAAGACAAATAGCCATTCCACAATATCTAATGTATTTNGCAAAACTGCAAATAAGTTTTCAAATAATATAGACATAATTTTAAAAATGTTTTATAATCCTAGCAGATAAATATCGCAACTGAATTTATAAAGAACAGAATAACTGAAACGAGAATAAGAGTGAAAATAATCAAAGAAATGAAAAGAAACTTTTGAGGAAAAATTATTTTTAATTTCTCACAAAAGTCTTCCCTACAGTGGATCTGTATTGCTCAGTAATTAGACTTTTCAAAAGAATAAACTGTAAAAGGATCTGTTTGTAATTAGAAAATCTTTTGTTATGCAGATACATCAAACACTATTAAATTCATAGAACAATTATTTATTATTGAAAAATACATCATACAAAATAGTTAGCTGAAAAATAAATCAGAAGTCTAATACTTCAAAACAGCCCTTTGAGAGTGATTCCATTCTCTCAGCTACACAGTTAATGACAAATTATGATACTCTAAATAGACTATATGCTACTCAAGTTTTCAATTTGTCATTAGTTGGATATAAGAGCAGAATAAAGTTATTTAGGAATCCAAGGTTTAGACTTCCAGGCTAATCCTCCAATTACAGCAGCCATTATGACTAGGGAAATTAACTTTGAAGACTTCCTTCCTATCTTCTTCTCAGCAATGAAATCTGCAGGAATTTCTTCAAGTCCTTGCATTTTCATTAAGTTCTGTCTAAGAAATTTAACATCTTTATTCACAAGATCTAACTGCTTCATAACTATCTCTGACTTTTCCAACAAAATTTTTTGCTCATTTAAAGTGGTAACTGGAATTGCCACTCGTTTTCCCTCTACAGCATGCCGAACATATCTGACAGTGGCTGACATGGTTTTAAGGTGAACTACCATATTCTCCAGAACTACAGCAGCATCTTGAGGGCGAAAGGCACTCCCAACATTATTGATCAAGGACTTCTTTGACCATTCCATAGCATGAAATTTGGATATTGCAATATGGATGCAAACCCTCTGTAAGCTGTCCGTGATTCCTATCTTTTCAAGATCATTATCTGTCATGGCCAATAGCTTCTCTGCACTGACATTATGAGCTCTCAGAGTACTCAAAAGGCTCAGTTGGTTCATACCTGACAGTAAATAAATGAGGAGCTTTAAATCCTGCAGTGATTCTCCATCTTTAATTTCTGGATCCACAGCCATACTAGATTCTACATCATTAATCCTTTTACCATCAAAGTCACTACTCAAATTAAAAGCAACATTTCCAGATTTATCACACATGTGAATATCAGCACCAGCAACCACCAAAGCCTCAACAATAGGCAAATGATTCTTTCTGACAGCCCAAAATAGAGCAGTCCAACCCTGGCTATCTTGTAAATCAACCCCCTCTCCATCTTCCATCAATAGCTTTGCTGCCTCCAGATGGCCTTCTTTACAAGCAAACATAAGTGCACTCATACCATGTCTTGTCACAACGGTTTTGTTTGCCCCATGGTAGAGGAGTGTATCAACACACTTTGCTATAGCTTCCTCTGATTTAGATGTAGAAGCACATGCTGCCATCAATGCAGTATACTTTTCTTTATGAAAGTTTGGATCAGCACCATTTTCCAAAAGGAACTCTAAAACATCAGCTTGACCACCTGCAGCAGCAAACATGGATGCTGACCATCCATTCTGCAGAACTTGGTCAACTGATACGTTCTTCTTTGTAATTATAGTTTTCACAAGATCTATGTTTCCAGTTGAAGCAGCAATGCGAAGTTTATTCCATAGGACCTTCGGTGATTCCACTTTAAAGCTATCTTCTACTTCAATAGTTTTGGGACCAGGTTGAGGATTTTTACCAGGAGTTTTGGAGAATTGATTTGGCTGCTGAAGTCCAACTGAGTCCCTCTGGTTATTCTGCTCCTTTGGGTGGGCTGATTTAAAAACAGGCAAAAATCATTTGATGTATTAAAAGAATAACTTTCATCACCTGTGATGGTCTGCATAAAAGATATGCTTTGGTATCTATCAAGGCAAACTTACAATCCACGTAATGTGAAACTATAATTAACATGGAAATAATTTCAATAATACTCAGAAGTGCAAACTCAAAACAATGTTTGAAATCAAGACACTGATTATATTACTTACAATTATTTTATAAAGTGAAGAGAAATTAACTGTACAAGTAGGTATTAAATAAAATTGGAAATCATAAGTAACTCATGCAAAAACAGTAAATGAAACAGATTTTCCATGAGATATTTCAATTTCAAAACCATGCTAAAATATCAAAAAATAATTTGTGAAAATTACTCTTAGCTCTAGAATAACAGATTGACACATTCGAATAATGTTGGCACATATTATCATTGAAGTTAGTTTTTAAATTTCACAATGCTTCAAAAATACTCTTTCTCCTTATAACACTTGGTAAATGAATTTAATGTATTCCACCAAGTAACTGCACAAGCTTTATGCCTTGTATTGAAATTTCCCTGACTGTCATAAAGCCAAACCTCAGCTTATGTGCTGAGATATATTGACTGAGCAGATGCTCACCAACTGTATTAAAAGTCACAAGGAAGAATTCTATCAAATAATTTCAATTACAATTTTCGTGTAATAATTGACACAATTCCAATTCAAAGCTATTTACTGCAAATTCCTACAAGACACTATTTCAGTCTTAAATAATTTATCTTAATATCGTAAAGAAAAATGTTTACCATTTCTTCCATCTGAGCCACCTTTGGGTGCATGAGAGTGGGACGTTTTCATAGCATGACTCCCCGTTTCTCTACCTAAACCAACATTGTTCAGTTCCTCTTCTTCCTCCTCCTCTTCTGTTGTATCAGCATCACTAATCGACTGTGGTAAAGGAGAGTATATTGTGCCCGGACTAGATCCTCCAGTAGCCATCTATGTCAAGAAAAATATCCAAAACAGTGATAACGTATAAGATCACTTAATGCAAATAGAATAATACACACTTTAAATTTGGGCATCGCTTCGAGTGTATAATGGAGATTCTCCGAATTGGCACAGTTACTTTAAAATGATACGGATTTACAGAAAAGGTCATCTCCAAAAATATCTTCATCTCCTAGCACTTTCTTGGTAATTTTACTTTGTCCTACACATGATAAGTTACCACAGATTCATTTATCAGATTTTAATTCTGAGTTAAGAACTATAGTCTATAAAATAATAATTAAAATGAGAGAGCAATATATGCCATTTAATTTCCTATATCATAGCAATAAAAAGTTTCCTCGCTTTTAGTACCTATTTAATGCAACTGATACATCAATAAATGTACTTTTAAAAAAATTATTACGATGCAAATGACATAAGGTTTAACTTTTTAACGGAATTGGCCTGATCTCTTAGTAGTCTTTGATCAGTGGTAATGATATGTAATCGGGAAAACTGTCAGCAAAACTGCAAATAAGTTTTCAAATAATATAGACATAATTTTAAAAATGTTTTATAATCCTAGCAGATAAATATCGCAACTGAATTTATAAAGAACAGAATAACTGAAACGAGAAAACAAAAATATTATTGCAAATGCACAGACTACAAATATGTTCAGCACCTTGGAGGAGATCGCCGGGCTCGCTTACTCATACGGTATTTCCAGCATTACAAAAACAAAGAATGTATCTATTTTTGCTGATGCACCGCGATGTATTTCCGGAGTTTGATTGACGGCATAGTGGAGAAGTAAACTATGGAAAGTTTTGAGCTTTTTATTGCAACTACATCTTGTTACCATTTTTTAACGAAGGCTGTTTTATAAGGTTTATAAGAAACCCTACCCGTAGTAACGAAAAATCAATAATACTGCATGGGTTATCTCCTTCAATTGAGTGTTAAATATGGGTGTCAATAGCCATACGCTGAATTTTTTAAAGAAATAATCCTCTTAATACGACAACTTTAGGAATTATTGTTGCCAAATGATGAAACACAGCATAGTTGTAAAAGTTGTAGTTGTAGTTCGAAATATATGAATTATTTAGGGAACCATTCGACATTTTCCTCTCTGAGAACGCGAAATTATGCTAAAATCTTAAATATTATGCAGTACTTACGTCTTTGAAGTGAATGTTGCGTTCAGCACCAATCGCTCTAATCCATGGCTAGCTGACAACTGGCGTCCCTGTGCGGGCTATGCGGAGAAATCTAGATTTAAAATCCTGGAAGGCGTGTTTCAATCACCTGTGAATTACTGCCAGTCCTGGGTGAAGTTAAACTGTTGCTGACGGAATATACTGATAATCGTGGAATTCAATTAGCCCAGTGATAAATCTGAACGAAGATGGTCTGCGCAATATGATTCAGTCTATTCATAAGTTGTTCCATGTTTTTGCGGCGCACTCTAATGTTCAAAGCGTAGAAGTAAACTCGTTCCCTCGGTATGGTAAATGAATTATTCTAACAATATACCCTAGAATCTGGAAGGTGGGAGATGTTTGCAAGATGGATTTCGGTCGTATCTTAAGGTGAAGTTATTAGTGCTTTCCTAAAAGATGGACTTAGAACTGAATTGTTAATGATGGGGAAATTAGAAATCAGGTGAAGTTATTAGTGTCTCCCTAAACTATGGACATAGATTTCGTAGTTAATGATGGATAGGTTAACGGCCACGGCAGGGATTTTATTCTTTATTGCTGACGTCTGCGCCATTATAAGTGTATATACGCCCGATTGGATTGTATCTGATGTTGGAGGTAAATACAGATTGTCTCGAACTTGATTGATTTTGTTTACATTATTGGATTTCGCAGTATTCTTTAAATTTAGGATACTACTGGAATTATTATACTTAGATATATGGCTAAAACTTCGGTCGATGTGAATTCATGAGATGTACCTCCAAAATCTTAAACAAAGACTTGTTTTGTTTTCAAGGGGAAACAAAGATTGGCCTGATGTGGACTTGCATGACCCTTTACAATCGACCTCAAGTATGCTTCAGCCCCAATCTTCAGCCGGAGTGGCTTCTAACTTTAGTCTGTGTCTTCCTTGGATGTATTTGTATAGCCACCACGATCATTTTACTTGGATCAGCACATTGGGATCCAAACGTAATTCCATATGCTCGGTGGGTAGGATTTACGGCAAGTAAGTATTTATAACCTACCAATCGATCGTTGGGTTTATTGGCCTTCGATATGATGTCCATTGCACATCTTGCTGTAGAAAATTGATAAACACAAACATCCACCTCACAGAAACAGATTACATGAGAACTTTGAATATGAATTTCATAAATTTATCTGTGAAGATTTTTCCATCTAAAAATAATATTTTGTTACTTGTGATTGCAATTCTTTTGTAGTGGTCTTATTCTGCATAGCAGCTGTAATTTTTCCGATGGGATTTCACATAGATGACATTGGTGGTCAACCGTATCAACTACCAAATTCTCATGAAGTGAGTATTTTAATTTCTGCTATCTCTTTCATTTGATGTATGACATATAAAAATGGGCTTGAAGAAGAGACCCAGGATATTTCTCTGTAAATAGGATTAGGTTATAGGTTTCATTCTAAGAAAAAGATCTGAAAGTAGAAAATGGTGAAATGCTGGTTATGTTGAAATGTTTTGTGTGAATCCTGAGCGGCAAGTGCCTTAATATTAATTCACGTTTTTTTGTGAAGCCCACTTTATTTATCAACCTCTGAAAATCTAGCATTACATGTTTTTAACATGTAATGTTCTTGTCTTTTCAAAGGCCCATTTCCATGCTCTTACATTATAATTTAATTCTGAGCCTATCCTTTTAAGAAAGATATCTTTCTTAAAAGGATATATATAAAATATCTTTCTTAAAAGGAAATATTCAGAACTAAATTATAATATAAGAGCATGAAAATGGGCTTATGAAAAGACTAGAGCATGGTTATTTTCATGAAGTGATAATAACTTATTATGCCTACTTTGTATTTAGCTACATATTGTTTTCAAATTATAAATGTTTCTAGTGACCTGAAAATAATTTTTATGATACAGTATCTTTATCATCATTTTTGCTGTGCTGGTTCATTTTAATTTTATTTAAAGGGAACTTGATTATTTACATTCGATAAGGCATTAGTTTTACTTTAAAGCATTTTATTGTTGTGCCTCTTGAATCCCATATTATTTTCAGTTTTCATGTTCAAAACAAAGAATAAAATTTGTAAGAATTCACTTTGTTTTAAGTTGCAAACCAATGAAAATAGCATGGATGTGTGATGCATATGTATATGTTAATATTGCTAGATGAGAATGTTTGAAAATATTAATTGAATATAAGATACTACAAAAATGTAATGTATTACTATGGTACTACAATCTGCAACTGTATAATTATTGTCAATAATATTTACTCATATGATGAGTGCATACTCAAATATAATAGATATATTCTGTGTAACATCAACAATGATTTGTTTAAAAATAGTTTTAGTAGTAGTATTATTAAAAGTGCTTTGACAGCTTAGGTAATTTCGCACGTGGGCCCCCACCGGGAATCGAACACAGGGCCGCTTTCACCAAAGTGGAACACATTGCCCACTTGGCTATCCGGGAGCCCTTAAAAATAGTTTTTTATTTCATCACTCCAAATTGAAAAATTAAAATTTTGGTTTCTGATTATCTTCTAGGTTGGATTGTCGTACATTTTCTTCATCTTCTCTCTTTGGTTGACTGTTATCTCGGAACTTATTGCCAGTAAAGTTTGTCTTCCACATTTTTAAGGAGATTCATGAGAATTTTGGTGCTCAAAATCAAATGCAAATCTTTTGTGTGAAAAAATTAAATACTCATGTAGGAAATATGTTAAATTATTATTAAACTCAGCATTATCTGTGTTATATTTACTCATTTATTTTTGTACATAATGTTTGAAATGGAAGGTTAATATGTTAGTAATAATGTTGTTGCACTTAAACTGTTATTTCAATCTAATGAATGATATCTGAAATTTATTTCCCTGAAATGTCAGTTTTTTTGAGTACTTAATTTGTTTAATTCAGAAATAAAGAGGAATCTCTGCATTACTGGACAGCCTATATCCATCCATCACCTTTTTACCATGCATTACTATGATATATGCTTGTTTTCAAGCATTTCTTTTTATATTTCTAATTCACAACATGTTGCCTTACCAGTTCTTTTTCTAATTAAATCTGGTGGTGCTACAATATTTTTTCACATTTTGAATGTTGTAAGAGATGATGTTTGAAATTTGTAATTTTTGTTTATTAGAAATTTAATGTATGCTGTGGAATGTATTTTAATAAAATAACTTAAACAGATATTAAACTCTTATTTTTTAAATTTAACTAAGACCTCAATCTAATTACTTTATACCATGGAAAAGCAATTCAGTGTACTTTGCAGCCAACATTTCTTATGTTGACCCTCACATAGCTATGGAAATTTTTTTAGAAAAGGATTTTTAGTTGTATAAAACTGTTATCGGAAGCTACTCAGAAAAAAAACTGTAAAACACTTCTGCTTAAGATGATATCCTACTTCATACTTGGTCCTCCGAATGTTGGTAGGATTCATGTTGTGGAATGACACATAGTTGCATGCTTCTACCACCACACACTATAAACTGCTTTAGCAGATAATCTGCTTCATTTGATAAACTGAAGATTACTTATTCATCGCATCTTATAGGAGGTTTCTCAAGTTATGTTTGTGATAACTATTGAATATAATGAAAAGTGTTATCGATAGGGACAGTGTTAAAAGCAATGGCTTACTGTCTCACCCCCAATCTCTCTCCAAGACTTAGGTAGCTATAGCTGGAAGGATTTCGGTGGCCTTTGGACTAAACACAAGTGATAGATCAGAAGGTGAAGACATTCAGCTTGACAATAATTTTTCACATCCTCCTAGACATATCAAATTAGCAGTCTATAAGCCTGTGAGAGGGTGAGTTGTAGGTGACTTTTGTCAAGACCATACATGTTACTGCTGGACCATGAGATTCTTTTCTACAATGGAACTAAGGGGATGAATTTTTCTCACAAATGTGGAATTGGATGATAGATATTTACAATATCTTTCTAAAATGTAAAGTAAGTAACGCTAGTAAAATGATTGCCTACTGAAAATTTAAATAATAAAAGAAAAGCTGGTAAGTTTGAAGAGCATATAATATTCCAATATAAAAGAGGACAATCACATTTATCTAAAAACAAGCTTGAATAAGCAGTTTCTCTTTCCTGAGAAAGTCATTTTCTTCTATTAATATCTGTAATTATTTTCATATTACTTTACGTGTATGGAGCTCATGGTTGAGCTTACCTGCAATCTGCCCTGTTTAACTGAACAGATTTCAATGGTTAGGATTGCGAAAAAGAATTAAGGATACTTAACAGTTCACAGGGATGGAGAAGTATAGGATATGTATGAACATATTTCAGTGAAAATAGAAGCATTTAAAGGAGAAGAAAATTTAATTGCTCAGAGCATTAACAAATGTGAAAAAGTCTGATGACACTAACCTGGATCTTCCACTTGCTAGGCAGCTCTGTAACCATAACTCTATCTCACAGAGGGATCATACTCTGTATGTGGGGGATTTTGTATGCAAGAGCAGCTGCTCAGCAAGTGAAAATTTTGGTTCAGGTCCCTTTCTTGTCAGTCTATGTTCACACTTGTTTCCCTTGCTGCACACCTTATCTTGCAAAATTAGCATTAATCCTTTTCTTTTAAAATTTTATTGTTTTGGAAGATTAGAATGTAGAAAGAGAGAATAGGAAAATAGTTAGGAGATATAGATAAGGAAAATCTATTAATAGCACATCTAATGGAGTTTCATGAAACAATTAATTGGTTGAGGGAACCCCGTTACTCAAGGCTACTAAAGGAAGAGTTATTTTTTGAACAGCCTGGGACAGTAGAAGATAGCAAATAGACTTAATTTTAGTTGAAGAGAGACATAAATCAAAAGACAGTAAAACTAATTTGAGGGCAAACTTTAGTAACAACTGTTAGTTATGAAATGAGATACCAACTCAAATTCAAGACAGAAAAAGTCAATGAAACACCATAATAAAGGAATCACTGAATTAGAGATGGAAATTTAATGGATTAGTAAACAGAATGATTACTTAAAAAATGTGTACAATTTACAATATTTGACAGCAAGAAAAAACATTGATGATAATGAGGACAGATGACCTATTCTCAGACCTGAATTTTAAGATGCAATGAAAGACTTGTTTGTGGAAGAAGTCCCAGGAGTAATCTTTGGAAGTAATAAAATATCTAGAAAATTAAGCTTTAATGTGGATTTATAAAAGAGAATGATTGTCACTGTACTTAAAAAGAGCTAGGTAGTTAAAGATGAACAATTTCATACTTCAAAGATTCTCACATGAGTATTTTGGAATGGAAAGGAAGCAGAATAGAATTTAAGTGAAAATAAAGTTGAATTCAGTAGTGAAGGTAAAATAAAACCCATTCTTGCTTTGAAATTAATATTAGAGAAGAGAATCTAGAAAGATCAAATTAATTTTTTAATTTAATTAAATCAAATATCAGTGAGTTAATTTTATTAAATATTATAATCATTGATGGTAAGGATTGTTAGTGAAGCTGACAAAAATTCCTTCATGTAAATGGCTAAAAGGAAAGGTGAGGTACCGAGAGTAAATAAAACTGATCGGACATATAGTCAGAAAATTATATGAAAAATATTGCTTGTCTATGAGTTAGGTAGTTTGATTATTATATAGAACTTTTTTAATGAACTTGAAACTGTAGGATGGATACACAGTAAATTCAAATGTAAAAATTAAGATATATTTCTGCTCATAATCTTCTTTATATGAAGATTCTGTCCTAATAATTTTTCATGAAGACATCAGAAGCATGAAATACCGCTCAGACAGGATTGATCAATTGATTTCTCTCTCAATTTCAATTAATTTCTAATAAATACTACAGACTGAGAAAAATAAAAAGATGAGTTGAAAGTGAAAGGATCTCACAAATGAAAGCAAAACCAACATTAGAAAATTAGACAAAAAATATTAAATAGTAATTTCCTCAATTTCAATAAAAATTTTCATAATGAGGAGTAACTAAAAATGCTTATGAAGGAATGTGTAGAGGATAAAGATTGAAGTGGTTAAGGTAAATAAAGTCAAAACAATACAGGTGATTTTTTCAGTATAGCTCCTTAGATTAGTGACCACATGGAGAAGCCTATTGATTCCAATAGGTGGTTGCTCTGTAAGGCTTCTCAGAATGGCCTGAGGAATGGAACAGTGTGGAAGAAGATGCAAGGGAAGTCTTCCTGTGTAATAAGAGTTCTGTGTGTGGTAAACGTGTGATGGGTGCTAGGAAGGCAGTCATTGGTAAACAAAGGAGAAGGAAGATATTCCCCTCCCTCCATCTTCTTAAGACTTCCTTCTTCACTTAGTAATGGAATAGACTTCAAAGACAACTCACAAGAAAACAGCAGCAGTTCTTGTAAACCACAAGGTAGGCTCAGATTTCAGTAGTTTTTTGATTGGCCATGGCTTTATTGATACTTAAGAGTTGAGAAATGAAATTTAACTAATAGAAGCATGTGATAATTAAATTAACTTATTGGAATTGTATAGAAAATCTTAGATTAATTATTTCTAACTGTCACTAAGCTAGGAAAGTTCCCTTGGATAATACAATAGAATCACTTACACATTTATTGTGTTTAGTTTCCCATTATTATATCACATTTATTGTGTTTAAAATTTCTTCAGCCATTTCAAAAATTGTATGATTTTGTGACGAAACCTACAAGCCCCATTTCTGGCTTTTCCTTCCCATCTGCTGCGCATTTATATTCTCTATTTCCCATTTACATGAAATTACTCATATCACAAAGAATACCTATTTACTTATTGAGACTGATTTCATTTCTATAAGATTGAAAAAGCAAAATTAGTTTTACATGATGATGCTTACAAAATACAACTGCATGAATTACACTATAGTGGCATTCTTAGATTTAATATTTATTGAGTATACATGAGTAAAATACTCTTAACTTCATCAAAATCAATAACTTTACCTGAAAAAAAAATTCCATAATGTAACTAATTGAAAATTCTATAAAAGAGGACAATCACATTTATCTAAAAACAAGCTTGAATAAGCAGTTTCTCTTTCCTGAGAAAGTCATTTTCTTCTATTAATATCTGTAATTATTTTCATATTACTTTACGTGTATGGAGCTCATGGTTGAGCTTACCTGCAATCTGCCCTGTTTAACTGAACAGATTTCAATGGTTAGGATTGCGAAAAAGAATTAAGGATACTTAACAGTTCACAGGGATGGAGAAGTATAGGATATGTATGAACATATTTCAGTGAAAATAGAAGCATTTAAAGGAGAAGAAAATTTAATTGCTCAGAGCATTAACAAATGTGAAAAAGTCTGATGACACTAACCTGGATCTTCCACTTGCTAGGCAGCTCTGTAACCATAACTCTATCTCACAGAGGGATCATACTCTGTATGTGGGGGATTTTGTATGCAAGAGCAGCTGCTCAGCAAGTGAAAATTTTGGTTCAGGTCCCTTTCTTGTCAGTCTATGTTCACACTTGTTTCCCTTGCTGCACACCTTATCTTGCAAAATTAGCATTAATCCTTTTCTTTTAAAATTTTATTGTTTTGGAAGATTAGAATGTAGAAAGAGAGAATAGGAAAATAGTTAGGAGATATAGATAAGGAAAATCTATTAATAGCACATCTAATGGAGTTTCATGAAACAATTAATTGGTTGAGGGAACCCCGTTACTCAAGGCTACTAAAGGAAGAGTTATTTTTTGAACAGCCTGGGACAGTAGAAGATAGCAAATAGACTTAATTTTAGTTGAAGAGAGACATAAATCAAAAGACAGTAAAACTAATTTGAGGGCAAACTTTAGTAACAACTGTTAGTTATGAAATGAGATACCAACTCAAATTCAAGACAGAAAAAGTCAATGAAACACCATAATAAAGGAATCACTGAATTAGAGATGGAAATTTAATGGATTAGTAAACAGAATGATTACTTAAAAAATGTGTACAATTTACAATATTTGACAGCAAGAAAAAACATTGATGATAATGAGGACAGATGACCTATTCTCAGACCTGAATTTTAAGATGCAATGAAAGACTTGTTTGTGGAAGAAGTCCCAGGAGTAATCTTTGGAAGTAATAAAATATCTAGAAAATTAAGCTTTAATGTGGATTTATAAAAGAGAATGATTGTCACTGTACTTAAAAAGAGCTAGGTAGTTAAAGATGAACAATTTCATACTTCAAAGATTCTCACATGAGTATTTTGGAATGGAAAGGAAGCAGAATAGAATTTAAGTGAAAATAAAGTTGAATTCAGTAGTGAAGGTAAAATAAAACCCATTCTTGCTTTGAAATTAATATTAGAGAAGAGAATCTAGAAAGATCAAATTACTTTTTTAATTTAATTAAATCAAATATCAGTGATTTAATTTTATTAAATATTATAATCATTGATGGTAAGGATTGTTAGTGAAGCTG
>KZ308837.1:224174-244895 GCA_000376725.2 Ladona fulva
AGAAGTTGCTGCTTATAACATGTAATATTCCTAGAATCATAAGTCTGAATAGAAGACTTATAGGAATATCATCACCTGGAAACGTGACATAAGGAAGGAAACAAAGAACAAAAAAGTGCTTCTAAGCAGTTATGTATCCATGAATTTATAAATATAAACATCTTGGCAAGAATCAAAATGGTTATTTTGATATTTTTACAAATGCAGGAGATGCAATTTTTATATGATACAAAAACATATGCATGTAGTACTGCTCAAACAAATCTTAAGGAGTGGCAAGCTGAATTTTAAAATCCTAAAGATTTGAAGTCCGAACCTGGGGAAAGTTAAAATTTGCAACATGGAAATGTTACCTCTATTTATGAGGTTTGATGAAAAGTGTTTTAATGAGCACAGAAAAGCCCTGCGGCTGAATCCCAAGGAGTAACAGTTAAGAAAAACAGCGACATGATTGGGACTGGAACACAGGTCTCCCACTTTCCGGGCATTCTATTATTCACTGTACTACCACTACTACTGAAATAACGAACCACTGAACAACTAGAGGGTACAATACCTGCCCGGATAGTGGGAGATCTGGGTTCGAGTCCCAGTAATGTCGCGATTTTTCACACCTGTTATTCCCAAAGACATATGATTAGCTTTTAACTTTTGCCATAAGCAAAACTATCTCTTTTACATAGCCTCTTGATTTAAGACGCGAATTCTTCTCTTTCCATGCACCGTGGCGGCAGCTGGGAGAGACAGATCTGCAGCTTGGGACGCATTAGCCAAGAATTCCGGGTGATGCTGGAGATTACCACGGGAGACGCAATACCAGCTCACTTCGCCATCGACGATCTGCGGCTCTCCAACTGTTTCAGAGGTAAACAAGCACCCTTCGCTACACTCCTTCGAAGTCTTACTTCCCTTTCAAAAGTTTTCTCTTTTGAATCCTATGAATGTCTTCTAAGTTCATCAAGTCAAAGGGGGTGGAATCCTCATCTTATTCATCATTAGCCAGAGCTTTGGAATGGAATGAGGCTTACTTGGCAGAGATATGTGGTTGTTTCTCCTTGCTTTTCTCTCTGGGCTGGAATGATTGGAGTGGAAACAGTCAGTGTCTTACCTAACTCCTCATCTTGACTTGTAAGCCTCATTCCCTTTTCCAAGCTTTGAGTAGCTCATAGGAATGCGATTTTGGGTTCATTTATTGCTACAGGTGAAAAAAAGGAATTTCTGGAAATTCGGGTGGTATGCAACCCGTCGAGCATTAAACAAATTCTTATTTTTTTCATGCATCAAAAATTTTTTAACTAAGATATGTGGAAAAACGTTGTTAGTACCGCTCTATAACAAGAACACATGAAAAAATAAATTATTAAATCGAAGGATTTCCTCTGTAGAGGGGGGTGGGAAGTATAGATCCTACTGAGCGCTTAAGGGTTAAATCATATTGTTCTTTATTTACTAGATATATCATATCTTTATTTACTAGAAATATCGTATCGGAGGGAAAGTCAGAAAATGAATCACAAATAGGGTTAGTTTTATAGTTTATGTAACAGAGATAATAAATCTGAAGCTTAAAGTTGCCGAAAGAAGGCCAAGTGTCATGTGCTGTGTAAATAAAAAGAAATGAATCCAATGATTGCCACCTAAAGTTGAATGGTGAGGATAATGAATTGGTAGATAATTTTTGTATTGGGTAGGATGGTTACTATGAATGTCAGAATAGATAAAAGGGGTGTCTGAATACATGTGAAAGAGTGGTCAGAGATTTGGTAATAATTACAATAAATCGACGTAATTAAGGAAAGATTGAGAACACCAAGTCTCTTCTTACATCTAACCATTTAAATAGGGGGCTACCGGTTAGCCTTGTGAGCAACACATACAACTTTGGTGAAAGCGGTTCAGGGTTCAATCCTAAGTGGGAGCCCACATGAGTGGAAAGACCTAAGCTGGTGAGTCACTTTGAACAAGACAATAGGAGGAACTGACAAAAGAAGCAGATAAAGTTGCAGGTAGATTTGTTCTCAAGCCCAATTAGTTGCATGGTAGTGAAAGTTGGGTATGTCAGTTGCATAATATAAGTAAGTGGCCTGAATACAGTTGATTATAAAACAGGAGAGATAGAAAAGACTGAATAATCAAGTAATGAAAGAAATTCTTTACATTGGTTGGGAAGGAAGGGTGGAAAATGGCTGAGGTGGTGCATGAGGAGAATGTGTATGATTTTATAGAAAGAGAATCACAAGGAAAAAGACGATTGAATGTGGTGAATAAAAAATTCTGAGGAAAGCCATTATGAGTAAAGTAAGAGAAGATGAAACAAGGCGAGAAAAATGAGAGAGTGAGAAGATAAAAGAAACATTCTAAGAAATGATTGTAATAGAAAATGTAAGAAATGAAAGGCGAATCAAAAATATCTAAAAAGAAACTAGAAAGAAACGCAAAGATGTGAAAGTCGCCACCTGATAAAGAACCTCAGAAAGAATAGACTAGTAAGAATAGAATATATAAAGAAACGAAATAAATAATTTCTATAAAGAAACTAAATAATAAAATTTCTATAAAGAAACAAATACTTGACTGCAGCAGCTATAGAAAACTGGAAAATGGACAGAGAGGACAGTATAGGTATAGTCAGCGATCTCTCGGAAAAATAACCATGATAAGTATATGGAATGCGCTGTTTTTAAAGATACTATTCTTACGATCAGGCATACTTTACTGCATTAACTACAACCGATTCAAACTATGACATTAATGAAGACAGATGTTTTCACATTATACTTAATAGATTGGAGGACTTTGTATGATAAGTGGATTACCATGCTTTAACTGCCAACGCTGCCTACCTACGAGTATGAGGACCGACAACAAAAAAAATTAAAATTTTTATTAAAATACTACATATCGCCGGAATATGTTGCCGACATGGCTTGGACTCGAACCCAGGTCTTCCACTTTTCGAGCACGTATTCTAGCACCACATACCCATAACATTGCGGAAGATAGGCGGAATGGTAGTTCAGTGGTTAGAATGCCTGTCGTACAGTGGGAGATCTGAGTTCGAGTCCCAGTTATGTCGCTATTTTTCGCGCCTATCCTCTCCTAGATTAATACCTTTACTGCATAAAACTCCTAGTTACTTGCCGATTCGGAACATATCTTTAAAATAAAATACTGTGGGAGATCTGAGTTCGAGTCCCAGTTATGTCGCTATTTTTCGCGCCTATCCTCTCCTAGATTAATACCTTTACTGCATAAAACTCCTAGTTACTTGCCGATTCGGAACATATCTTTAAAATAAAATACTGTGGGAGATCTGAGTTCGAGTCCCAGTTATGTCGCTATTTTTCGCGCCTATCCTCTCCTAGATTAATACCTTTACTGCATAAAACTCCTAGTTACTTGCCGATTCGGAACATATCTTTAAAATAAAATACTGTAAAATCTTGCCAATTAATACCAACCTTACATTTTACAAGGAGTTTCAATAAGCAGCGGCTTCATATTTAATTAAAATTTAAATTGGAATTAATTCTTTATAAATATACTTCCATACTTGATCTGCTATCATAAATTCTCTTGAAGCATAGATAAAGCTCTCCTTTTGACTGATTTGAATCATATATTTAATGAAAGAATTTGACAATCCGTCATATTTTCGTCAACGAACTTGACGAATTGTTAAGTTCTCATTTAGTTGACAAATTGTCAAGTTCTTTCCATTAATATTTTACACAAAAAATTACATTTTTCAATGCATCGGAAAGTAATTTCTAACGCACGAAGTTTTATAATAAAAACCTTTTATATCCGTTAGGATGACGACGATAACAGATACATCAGTTCTACACTGGTTACCTTTTGATGATTTCGAGTCGGATCCATGGAAATTAGCATTTATAGATGCCGAAAATCAAAACTGGAATTCAACGGACTTAAAAAATGGGACTACGACGCTAGAAAAGATGTCTGCATCTAAACATGGAGTTTCAATAGCTTTCTCACCAGCTCAACTTGGCCTTGCTACAGGATTATTGCTTTCATTAATTATTAACACAAGAATCTGGACCAAAAAGGCGAACGGAGAGGTAAGCAAACTTTTCAGAATTTTCATTATCTTGAAAACTAAGTCAAGATGATCACCATTGGGAAATTAAACATACGGAGTGGTCGATTATATTTAAAATGATTATACTAAATCGTCTAAATGTATCGTCATATACCAAATTTTCTTTTATACTTTCAAAGTAGCTTACTATACTGTACTGTTTTTGAAAAATATAACTTGACCAAAGACAGATATCAAGAGTTATTATGAGATTTTTATTTTACGTCAGCAAAAACTTCGTAGTATTTTTCAGTTAGATTTTATATAATAGCTTAGTGACGCACTACTGTAAAAGTTAAGATGCCGCAAAAAAGTTAATGCTTTTAAGGGTTTTAGGGTCTTAAGTGAAGAAAGCTATCGATCTTGTTTGAAACGAATCGGAAACGGTCCCAGGGAAATATTTTAATGGTTTTGATAAAATTTAATGTCGTCGCTGATGAACATACTGAAATATGTTTCAAATATGATTATTCATAGATGGAGGTTTTATGTACGGTAGATATTCCGAGCTTATTTACTGATTAACTTCCTAAAAGTAATCAAAGGAAACTGTAAATACGCAAATTAAACTATTTTATCAAATCAAATGGATTATTCTAGAAAATTAATTCATAGATATAACAAATAAGAAGGTGAATATAACATTGAATGCATCTCCGAATATATCATCCGGAAATATTTTCAAGGTAGGATCGAAGTGGCTATAAGTTAAGATGCTCGGATGTTTCAAAATCGCCGAATAATAAGTATTTAACTCAGAACGCCTGAAGTCAAAAAGTAAATAACTATTTCTTATTCATACCAATGGAGATAACAATTTATAATCTAACTGATAGCAACAAGAAATACTATCATCGAGAAAGTAAAAATTGCTGGTATCTGTTGATATATATTTCAGACTTATGTCTTGCGCAACGGGGGTATTTCTGTTGCAGTCAAAAATCGATTACGAGATGTTTATTTCAATGTGAGACATAGCGGCAGGATTCAGTTTCTCCAGTGTGTAGTGTGACATTGGAGAACAGAGTTACATCATTAGTAAGATGAAATTTATTTACAACTCAGCTGTCATACCTGAAGGAAATTCTCCCTGATTTGGATTTTTCCAAAGTGAAAATACATTTGCCAGCTAATATCGTTCCTTGTCAGGAAAATAACTGTTGATCGAGAGACACAGATAAGATTGAAACACATTTCTGAATGCTGGAACAATGACACTCATAGATATATGCCAGAATAAAAAAGAGATTCCGTTTTAGAGAAATCTTAAAATCATCAACAAAAGTTAATCAAAGGAAGAAAAAAAGGACCAGGACCTGTCAGAAGTCACACAGGTTTGCTGTTTACACAAGAAATATTCACTTAAAATCTGAATTCCATTGATTATCGTGAAACGAATGTTCAAATGGTGGGAAGTATGTCAATCGCAGGAGTAAACCGAATAAAGTTTAAATTTGCCAATCAGTTGAGTAAACCGTAAATAGTATAAACACACATTTTTGCGATAATGCAAGTGTAGGCAGATATGATATTCTAAATATTTAACGATCGGTACGCTTAGGGTCATTTTAAATCCGTCCTTCCAAATAATTTGCCATTATTTATTGCACTATTAAAAGTCTACTGTAACAATTTCCAAATTAAAATTCGATTTTGGCGTTGGGGCTGTACTGCTTACTCATTTTCTCTTGCGTCACCTATCAAGTAAGGTCATTGTCTCAACCAGCTTCGAGATAGGGATCTACAACAAAATCTTCCAAGCATTTTCCAATTTAATTAACCAGTATTAAATGGATTGCCGTTTCTACAAACTAATAATTTCTTTCAACATTTGCTATGGTTTTCATCGTACATCCTAATGTACCACTGATGCATAGTCATCATCAGCTATGAAAGAATAGAGTATATGCATATTACCTCCTTCTTATGGAGAGGGCAATGGAATGTTAGCGGGGAGGAGGTAATAATAAATAAAGGACTTTATTCAGGGCGAGATTGAGACTAACAAGTCTCTTCGAACCAACCGTTGACAGAAGAGTGTAGCAAATCATAACTTGATGAATGCTTTTAAGGATATAATAGTGTAGTCTATGGTGTAAAATTTCCATCTGTTCTGAAACATTTAATGTTGGGTCTTTATATTTGATGTGAAGTACGTGAGCGGAAAAGTACTGAGTCGAGAAGCGATCCTCAGGGTTTTTAAATGTCCACGTTGATGCTCCGTGGATAGAAAGGGAGGCGGAGTATGTGTAGAGCAAAACAGTGTACTGGGAAAACGTTGAATGAAAGGGAGGGGGAATGAGAACATGATATGGAAGATTTCGGGAATAAAATAATACGGTAAACCTTATCTGAAGACCTTATCTGGGAGATCATTATCTGAGTCATACCTGCCCGGAAAGTGGGAGACCTGGGTTCGAGTCATGTCGCTATTTTCCACACCTGTTATTCCTTGGGATATAGTCGCTTGACTCTTTCGTGCTTAGTAATTTACCTTTTCTCAATCCTCATTTAATTTTTTAGATCTTCTAAAAATTCAGTGATTGACTCATTTCAGTCTGTTAGTTTGAGGTAATTACCTCTGACAAAAATACAATTGCGCCTGGTTAGAATATCACGTGAGGTAAGTAATAAAGGCGATTGTGGTATACCTACTACACGTTCTCATATCTTTCAGGGAGTATCTGATAAAATTCTGCAAGTCAGCAATGACAATTTATTTCTTATCCGTAATCCTTTTGTATGTACTGTAGAGATTAGAGATTGAAAGAATTTTTAAGGAAATTTTAAATTTTCATAAATTTTACGGAGCGCTTTCCGTGGAACTTCGGCGTTCAGCGTAACATAGTTCGAGAACCGCCGTGAAATTGAACACGAAACTTATGCTTATTAAACGGTTTAGATTCGATGATTAATTTGTAGCATAATTGCTTCAGTACAAATTGACACAGCATGTTGAACTAGGGATCAAGGTTTAATGATCTTCTCACAGCTAATATTAATTCTTCGTTATTGAAGAGCTACACTAAATATGAACTCGACTGTCCCGACAGAACATCTACAAATGTAGATGTACAACAAAATAAAAGTTTGCGCTGCACTGTCTAACATCAGAAATTTACCTTCCAGGGGATCGGAAGAAAACTTCTCGACAACAGGAAACAGTACCAATGGATTCTTCACCTAACTCCATCTGCTTCGTTTATTTTCGCTTCCACGAAGACCTTCATTCTCCATTACTTATACCTCCTACCCCTGATAGCCTTCGCTCTTCTTATGCCTCTCCTAATCGCATTTCTTATAATCCTACTCCCCTTTATCATTTATCGGTTAGCAGTTTTTGCTTACCTAGAGTACCGAAAAAGAAAATACAACTCCAAAATAAAGCTATTATCTGGAGCTGACGCCGTATGGACATTCAACGAGTCCCACGAGTCATACTCCGTAATTAATGCTCTTATGCTCCTCGAGGGAAAACCGGACATTCTTCGACTTAAGGAAATTTTTAGATGCCGTTTCCATGCGTTTCCGAAACTGCGCATGCGACGAGACTCGACTCTAGGTTATACCACATGGTTTGAGGACAATGATATGGACCTCGGAAACCTGGTACAATGGTTGCCAGACCACATAGGTGAGGAAAGAGTAGATGTCGAATGTCAAGAATCTGGCGATATTACGAACGGTAACTATGAAAAAGTTGACGATGTTGAGAACTCACGCGACTGTGAACACCAAAGAAATTTTTCTACGGGAAAATGGAGCCGAGAAAAGTTATCAGAAATAATCGAGGAACTCTGCAACCGACCATTACCAGAACATCACAGCGTTAGCTGGGAAGCGAGAGTAGGGAAGGCCATGGAATGGGAAGAATGCTCTGATGACGACTATTTGAATTCCAAAGCAAAACCGAATGAAGACATTCAGATATCTGGGGTACAAACAGTTTTTCCGATACTATTCCGCATTCATCACTCCATCGGTGATGGTGCAAGTCTCCTACAGTTAATGATGTCTACTCTCATAGATAATGAATCAGTAATGACGAACGCAAATAAATGGAAAAGAACCGAAGTATGTTTGCTCAATTCACCACAGAAACAATTTAATTCGAAAGCTAGCAATCAAATTCCTGAAACGATGAAAAATGTTGCCTTCTTGAAAATATCTGACTTTGAAGGCCAGAAAGATTTACCTATTGCTGGAACAGAGAGAGATGAGGGGTACCCTAAGATGAATGGAGCAAATATAACGACACAATCACAAAAAAACAGAAATAATTCTATGAAATCAAACCCGAACACAAAAGAAAAGTCCTACTTGTACGGCCACAGGTTATCGGGAAAGAAAATAATCTTGTGGAATTCAGCATCCGTAACAGTTGAGGACGTAAAAAAGATACGCGCAGCAACTGGAGTGAAATTCACAGACATATTACTTTCAGCTGTGTCCGCATCACTGGCTAATTACTGGGAATTCAGGAAAGAAGAAGTCTCGAATGAGCATCTCAATAACAATAACACACTCTCTGAAGGTGCATTAGTCGGACAAATGGAACTGGATACTCAGATCGTACGAATGGATAAGGAATCGATGAAAGGAAAATTTCAAATCGTGAAAAATTCAGCTTCGAGTAAACTAGAAAAGCCGCCATCGTCGGTAAAATTGGTTATTCCAGCAATTTTAGGTTCTCTATTCCAAAAACCTAAATGTAACGAGGGAAATGGATGTAAGGAATTGGAAAATCTCTTTTCTGTCGCTATTATGACGTTGCCTATTGGTGAAAGTGGAGGCTGTCCCCTAAAACGACTTGCAAAGGTTTCTGACGCCAGTGGATTCATGATGCCCATTAGGAAAGAATCGATCATCGATTACAAGTCAAAGTTAAATAACCAGGTGTTTAGCAAGAAGCCGGAAAAAAGCGAATCTCTTCCTCTCGT
Source organism: Ladona fulva (assembly GCA_000376725.2). Taxonomy (NCBI): domain Eukaryota; kingdom Metazoa; phylum Arthropoda; class Insecta; order Odonata; family Libellulidae; genus Ladona; species Ladona fulva. The sequence goes on from KZ308837.1 coordinate 233,220, forward strand.
CCCAGAAAAAAAGAAAGCGAGAGCAGCAACTAGCGCCGGGAAAAAACATGTGATTCTGAACGAGAACAAGTCGGTGGCAATCGAGAACAAAAATTCCACTTTAGCAACTGATTCCTCAAAGAAAACTGGAGTAATCAGCCCACACGGATCTGAAGTGTTAACTTACTATTATACCGCTAAAAAATCGGATTCGGTACCAAAAATAGATTCGCGGCCCTCTTCTACTTGCAAACAGAATTCTACAGTGTTCTACCACAAAAAAGACGATTCAGCTAAGCTGATCATTCACAATAAGGAACCATATAGCTGCCCTACAACGATCTTTTTCACTCACAAAAACCAAAATTCCACACTATCCTTAAACAAATCTGAAGTATCCGATCAAGATGAAAGAGATAAGGGGCATTTCGGAGAAGCGAACTGTCTCATGGAATTTCCTAATGAGAAACGTGAAATTATGACGTCCGGAAGTAAAGATTTCGGAAGCATGGAAAATGAGCAAGATCACCCAGAAAGTACTAATGAACACCACCCAAAATCAGATACCCCAATACCCCCACCCCCTCTGAATCTCCCAAGTTCCCCGACGATTCAGCACCTCATAATGCGATGGCTAGCTCTGGACATCGTGGCAACTGTGATACCTGCGTTCCTCGCAGCCCCGATGATGGCTTTTGCATCCAAAGGAGTGGCTGTCGTCATGTCTAATTTACCAGGTCCATCGGAAAAACTTCGATCAGTCCTCGGAGGTCATCCTATGAAAGATATTGTGTTCTGGGCACCACATCGCGGATTCACTGGTAATTTTGGAAACGAAAGGAAACGTTTCTGTCTTTAATTTACTGTAACAGAAACTTTGAAACATATTTTCTAATGTACGAAATTTAAGGCTCGTACTAGAGAAGGAAACGCATTTCATTGTCATCACGCATGTGTGAACTTCAAAAAAATTCGGAGCCTAGACGGGTACTAATAAAATTTGTCCGGAATGACAAAATTATGCTATGAAATGAAACGATACAACGGATTATTTTCTGTATTAAGTGTTAAACACTCTTTGACACATTGCTAAAAACCTGCAATGTAGAAGACACGGGAACTGAAACTTTTCTTCATGCATCAAATAAATCAAAAATGGTTGTTTTTGTGAATGAGCTGGATTCATTACGATGGACATGCAATTTTATTCGTAATTTCAATATAAAATTGCGAGATTATGAAAATACAGCCACGATACAACCACGATACAATTTTTCTTTAATTATTCTTAGTTGCTTTAAATTTAGAGGAATTTATCTCTGCATTAGATAAGACTGTGCGTAAAATTATTCACTTCGTTTACTTTGCAACGTGACCCATTACTTACAAACAGTTTTTTTATTATAAAATTAGTCTGTGTTGGCATTAGAATTCCAAAATTATCCTCTTGACCAGAAAAAAATTAGAGTAACATCTGTTAATTCATTTATCTTTCGATTTACAGGCGTGGGGGTCACAGTGATCAGCTATGATGGGAAATTGGAAATCGGGCTTATGGTTGACGAAGCGGTTGTGCCTACAAGAAGCGGAGCTCAGTTTATTCTGAATTCTGTGCTGGATGAACTGCACTCCCTTGGAGGTGCAGTTTCCACTCCACATCATTAGGGTATACGGACAACCTGGGTACCAAAAAATGCACCACTACCACATCACTGGGTAATGACACAACTCTGTCGTTTATATACTTTTGATAAACTTATGGAATGAAACATTCTTTTCTTCCTTCTGACAACAAACCACTTACCATTAAATCTATAACAGCTCTAAAAATATATGCATGACGTACATTTATGGATGTTTCTTTTCAGAGAGAAATGAATTATTCAGAGAGTAATAGCCATTCAATCTAGTTCATACTAAGGACTATAAGTATGCACATAATTAAAGCTATATCTACGATCAATATTTGTACAACACCTTTACAACCGATTTAACGAGAAAAAATTATTAAAGAAAAATAACGTAAGCGTAACGTAATAACGTTTCAGAGCAACAAGGACAAATTAATTTGTAGCAATTTTCGCAGTGGTATTTCTTGGAGTTATGAGCTAAAAAGTAGGCTATTTTAATTTAATATGGTTAGACAATAGCGTTCAAATCAATGAAAGCCATTCCAGTTAATTAAAGGATAATAAACAAGGAAAATGGGTTAGATGACTTGGCACGATAAGTCGTGCATCTCGGAAAATTCCCAAGGAGAAACGGACATGAAAAAAGTCTGACGGAACCGGGACTCGAACCCGGGTCTCCCAATTGGGATTGATTTCCTTACTTTGCATAATTTGCCAAACAGTGTGTACGTTTTCTAAATTTTTCAGAGTAACACCCGACACTCCTAAAATTTTCCGCTCTACGTAAGAGAATTACACCTTGATTCAAAATATTGCTTTGAGTTATTCTTAATCGACGTCTTGAGTTGCCGAAAGCAATACAAAAGATCCATACATTCATTCATAGCAAAAGACAATATATCTTGGAATTAGTTAGAGATATCTTCCTTTATTCCGATTCATACGGCGGGACCTTATTAAGATTTCTGGACGATGCAACACTTTCAACTTCCCATTTTAGTGTTATAAATTGATAACAATTCTATATAAGATCAAGAACTTTATAAATGAATAAATTTATGGGAGTAGGTGCTTTTATTTCTCCGATGTTGATGATGTAGTTATTGTAATGGTATCATCATTACATAATTTAATTAGTCAAGTAAGTCTCTCGGGCTAAAATATAATGTAAGATTTGCCTCTGATTCGAGTGAATTTACTCTAAATCATGTTGCTTATTCACCACGGGGTGAAGAGAGTTTGGGTTCAAACGTTCTGTAAATGTGGCACGGAAAACCCAAAATTTTTACACAAGGAACATCTTTACCTCTGCTTAATCGTTGAATTTGAAATGTGAATATTTATTAATTTACTGGCATCCACTGAAAGTCTGAAGTATCGTAAAATATATAAAGCATCTCCATAAAATAATTCAGTTAAAATTTTATGATATGTACTTCCAGAGTTGATTTTAAACGATCTTTGAGGGTAATTGCATAGGTAAATATTTTCCATAAAGTCACAATACGATATTCTCCACGGGGAATTTTTTCCGTCCAGCGGGAGAAAATCTATTCTCCCTTATCTCTTAAATTAAACACCGTCTACGGCTAATTGCAGACGAAATTTATTTCAAGCTTGGAAGGTCATAGTCAACACTCAAATTACGTGTTCATTGTTATTGCGTTTTCTGTTACGTAGCGACTTCACGAAAAGTTATTCGACTCATTTAAAACAATTAGATTGGAAATGCGCTCCATAGATCTTCAAAAAAGAATTTTCCTCTAGGACTTTCCGGAATATCTTAATTACTCATAAAAAATGAGAATGCCTTGACATGAAAAGCTGCAAATGTTTCGAGGCGGAAGGTCCTTCGCGGAAATACAAACTACGACACGTAGGAAGCCATATCGCTGCGTACACTTAAACAGATTTGTAACAGAGAATGCATTAAAGGCATTCTTCTCTACCCGTCGCATGAGACCGATTGAAAATCCTTGTTTTCGCAACCATTTCCCTTTCATATTAACTTTGAACCTTTCATTTACACAGTGTAGTGAAGCACTCTGTTTTGCCCTCATGAGTTCTGTAATGCAAACAAGGAGTATCCCATCCGCGGCCCGTAGGCCGCATGTCTCCCACTCCAGTTCGCCTTTTCTCTGCTGCCCATTACATAAATCTCCCTTGAAAATTTAATTCCTCTTTTCTTTATTTTTCTTTTGCTTATTTCTCAATCCTAAAGTTTGAGAACCGGACTGGAATTTATAGGGTCTAGCTTAGAAAATTAATAGGACAATATTTGTTTCGTCACAATGAAAAAAAATCAAAATAATGATTTTTGATGTGTTATTTACATTTAAAAATACGTCTAAGTACATTATATGCAGCCCATGAAGTCTTTCTAGTAATTATTGCGGGTCTTTGGAGGTAAAAGGTTGGACAGCCTTGATGTAAATGTATACATTTTTCAACAAATCAACAATATTAGAATGAGAACTATAGCATTTATAGATGGATTTTTCATCATCCTACTTCATAATTCTAAGTCACCAAGGGGCAGACTGACCCACAAAACATCAGCAATTTTCCAGCTGATCGTTGCAGAAATGGCTGAAATGTGAAATTTAAGAATAAAGTTGTAGTCACCCCAAAATTTTTTCAGGCAACTTATTGTAGCCACCCTATGCATGGATAGTCCTTGATCATCGCGATAGGTGAGGTATGCAAAGAATAAGGGTGCTCAGTTATCATAAGTAAATAAGTTTCCCTTAACTTTTTGTATGGAAATATTAACAAAGGAGTGCATTCCTATAACTTTGTATTCAAGGAATAAGTACTTAGAGCAGATCCTCTATATTATAAAGAAAATAGATTCTCCACTATGTTAAGCACAATTAAGGCCTTGTAATATCTAATTATACTCTTTTCCCAGTCTTCAAATATTCTGTAATGTTATATGCATGATTACATAATTCAAAATCACATAAACTGCTATAGGCTATTTTATATTGGAGACAGGCTCCTAAATTTACATTATTTCTTGAAACTTATGTTCTATAAAGGCAAATTACATAGATTATGATTTAAAAATATAAGAGGAAAAATTAGATTTGGTGAAATACTCGTACTAAAATCACCATTAACTTTCTTTCATAATTTTAAATTATAGTTTCATTTATTAACCTATCAAAAGTGCAAGTCAGGGCACTGTACCCTACTGCTGTTATGAAAATGAAAATATTTGGGACGTCGACAATATTTATGGACATTTTCTAACACAATTAGTATTAATGAAAATGTACATACATATCAGAATTCTCGGGTTACTTATCAAAGAATTAGATGCAAGAACTTACATACCAAAAGTATCAAAAGTTTGTTTACATACTGAAAAATAAATTTAATAGCTCACTGCTGAGTGAGCTGAACTAGCCTTCCTTTTGCATAAGACTGACCTACTTAGCATGGAATTAGCAAGAAGTTAAGACAATTTGCAGAAGCTCTAGTTATTACTCTATTTATAACTAAAAATCATAGAGCTCTTCTTACAGCAATGGCATTACTCATTGGATTCTAGGGTAAGATAAGAAGCAAACAACATAATGATCTAGATATAACTGATAATAGAGTCTTAATTTGAATGATTTCAACTAGAGATGGGACAATCGATTGAAAAATACAATCGAATAATTATTCGCTTGTTTTGGCATTTATTCGACTTTTTTAATTCGAATAAATTAATTTGTTTTGCGGGTCAGTGGTTTTACAGGGGTAACACATTTCTATAATTCTTTAACTTTATGGAATTCCTAATTAAGTTTGATTTCCCATTTCCATAAAAGCAATATGTATCTTTATTTACACAATTTGAAATATTATTAAGCCTGCTTAAGGGGAAATAAATTCTGGAAAATATATCAATGAAAATGCAATTAGAAAAAAATGCGGAAAAATAATGTAGCTCAAGACATTTAAGATATAATTTAGATCTTATTTAAATATGAAATGAACTTACTTCTCCGAAATTTCAGGTTAACCTAAAAATTAAATCTATCGTATCGTTACAAGATCTATATCTTTTCATCATTATTGTAAAAAAAATAAATTATACGGAATTTTCAAAATTCAAATTAGTTTAATTGAACCCAAAAATGGCCAGAGTTTGCTAAAACTATTTTTATGGCTAGGTTTGAGAAGAAAAGAAGTGATAAAATATCTTGCGGAAATTGAGATTAATGAAAAAAATGTCTACACATATGAAGCAGACGCCAATTATAGTTTATCAGTCCTCTCAGATTTGATTTGGAATTGCGAAATTGAAAATAATAATTCACAAGTATTGAACATTCCAGAAACCTACACCATAATAGATTCAAATACATCATGAAATTACAGAAAAAGTAGAGAGGTTTAGATTTAAGAGAGTAAAACCAATTGAAAGAAACGATGGAATTTTTGTCGAATGTTTTGACGATTATTCGATTGTCTCAGACGATCACTACTCTGGCAGTTAATGAATTTTCATCGCATGTTTCACTTTACCTTGGGAATTGGTAGACTCACACCGGGAATCAAACACGGGACCACTTTCACTGAAATCGAACAAGTAACCCACATGGCTATCCGGGAGTCCGCAATCATTCAATTGAAATTATTCGGTTTTGTAAAACTGTATTAGAATAATTCGATTGAAGCGAATTAGATGATGCAACTCTCAAGAGCTCACGCTCCTCTCCTCTTGACCACGTGGAGAGTAAACAAGCAAAATTGAATAGAACTATCGAATGAATTTATTTGGATAGAAGCATTCAATTGAAACTATTCGGATAGAATCACTCGATTAAAATTGTTCAAATAGAATCATTCGATTGAAGTTATGTGGTTTCGAAACACTTTATTCGAACAATTTGATTGAAGCGAACAATCAAATTATTCAAATATTTTTATTTGATTGTTCCCACCTCAAGTTTCAATGATTTTCCTGTCAGTATATTTGAAAGTTGTAGCAAGATATATCAGAAGAACCAAATTTATGTCTCACATTGAATTACATCACATATTCAAAATATCAATGAAATATATCAAATTAATCTATCAAATTACAGGAAAAAAGTTTGGATTTAACTATTCTAACTTGAAATGTGATGGACACCTATTTTTAAATTCAATTTCCAGATTCTATAACTAGTTTAAGCCTGATTACATCCTTTTCACTGAATTCTCAAAATTAATAAATGCTAAATATTTTATTTCTACATTTTCTATAACTTATGAATAATGCTACAATAATTTAATCTTGATTCTCAATTGAGACAATGAACAAAATCTTGTGTGTATCATTTCTTACTTATGATTCATGAATATTCCAAATAAGTAGTTATTAAATTGAGCTGAAACCAAGTTAAAAATTAGATATAAGTACACAAAATCCTTTGTTTGAAAATTCATTAGTACTGTCACAATTTTTGGTGCACTTTGCATGTGTATAGTATTTCCATGTAACTATCTTGCACAACATAAAAGAGTATTAAAAGTACTCTTTAATGTTCCTCTAGAATATTCAGCTGCAAATATTTTTAACAAATTGCCAAGATATAGTTCTCACTTTCCAAAAACAGCATGCTAGACTTGAACATTAAAAAAACCTTTTGATAAACATTGAGTTATTTTTACAACGATTTCAATAAATCCTCAATTTTTTCTTTCAGCTATTGACAGCCTCACCTTCAAAAGTAATTATCACCTAAAACAATAAATGCTTCAGTATATGCACTTGACCCTCCAGAAGTTTCTGCTAAATGGATAATTTGTTTACTATTGGCTTAAAATTTATGCTAGTTTGATTAGTTATAGATAGATTAGATACACGATATTCTATTTTAGTAGATCTAACAATAAAATAGAATAGAAACGTCTTTATTACAGGCAAGATTGAGACTAACACAATCTAACCCACAATACTACTAGCTCAAGCAGCAATCTTGTGTAAATCATAACTAATAATTAGTGTTACTTACAAATATTTATATATAGATACATTTCAGGAATATTCAAGTATATTTAGAGGTTAGAATTTGAAAGAAACAAATAATTATCAAATAGACATTGAAATTTTACCATGCTTTTCCAAACTAGTTCATTAAGTAGTAACTTTCTTATTATTGAAAGATAAAATTTTCTTTTGTTTTTCATCATTATAATGAAGTTTCAGTTTTGCTTTATTATAATTAAGGGCAGATGATAAGCACCTTAGTTAGATGCTTCTGGGAAGTTACATATTTTGAAGGCAATGGGGGTGTTTAGTCATCGCTTGCAGGGAGGGAGGGAAAGGTGCAGTTCATTTAATAATTTTCTTTGGGTTTAAGAACTGAAATCCACAATCAAACAGAAATGCCAATGAGTTTAAATGATTGTTTTCATATCCTTTTCATTCAAAAAGTTGAATTTAGAATATTCAATCCTTCTCACTGATTTGAATATTTGGAATATACATACAGCATAATTTTCTTTGATAATATATCAGAACCTTAAAAATTAAGAGCAGACCTCATATGATTAACATCTTCCTCTGTAGCCTTCAAGAAAATATTTTGCCCACTATTATATCATGATAATTATCATGAAATAAGAAGGTAAGAAACCCTTATCAAATTCTATATATTCAAACATCAGTTTATTTAGCTTTCTCCATCAGGTTATTCCATTCAAACTATTATACAGCTAATTTATCAAGTATATGCTTTCCCTTCAGCTAAAGAAATAAATCAAAATCCCACAAATTATAATTGATGAAGAGTTTTTCAAACTAAAAGGTGCCATCACCTTATATAAAATTGCTATTTAATAGCAACTGATTGAGTGATAATAATTATCATGGATCCTAAATATAGTAGTCTTCAACTCACAATTCCTACTGTATTAAAAACTTAAAGAAAAGAGTTAGATGGAGATATCTCATCATTGACTGCATAAAACCCAAAATGTATGCATGTCTATATCATAAAATGATTTTTTTTAATCAGCATAAAAAATTACACTACAGGATTACTGATGCTCAAGCTAGAAGATTTATGAGAAAAAAGAATATTACATATAAGCATATCAAAGTATTTGGGATCAGAAAATCGCCAAAATTTTCCTTCCTCATGAGAATTTGAACATCNTTCACTGAAATCGAACAAGTAACCCACATGGCTATCCGGAAGTCCCATATATTCTCATTCCCAATAAAGAACGTTTCAAGTATAACATTTCATTTCTAAAAGTATCCAATGCCATTTTATAATGCTGATTTCAACCCAGCATTTTTCAGTAGTAAAGTGAACAGTAGCTCATTTTATAATGAGATATGTGTAGTTATCATTTTATATTTAAGCAAAGTCTATTTTGGTAATGATTGTTGACAAGTAAAACATTAATTAGTAGTATTCTGTAGTGTAGTAAAATATTTTACTAAAACTTTTCTTTCCAATTAACAAAACTATTTTCATTTCTTTTTAAGGAAGGGAGTGCTGTACAAAATTAATTTGGTACCAATGGTTGATCAGTGGTTATAAGCCAAATATCATTAATAAGCATCAGCTAAATTATGCAATGATACTTGAGAAGAAACTGGATCTAAGATAGAAACTTTTAAGTATTTGAAGGTGAGCAGAGCAGGGTTATCAAACATTCAAAAGAGCAGTGAATTTCTTCAAGAGGATCAAGAAAAGACTTCTATAATTCTCAAATATATACACATACACATATTAAACCCTGAGACACCAAAGTTTAAAGACTTTAAGAGACTGATTCAGAAGAAAGGACTAAAAAATACTAAGAGACCTAACTTATGACAAAACAGCTCTGTGTTTTAAGATTGAAATAAATTACATCCTCCACAAACTGTTTNTGACACTTTCCTTTATCGATTTTCCATTCTTTCAATATATCTTCAATCAGATTCATTATATTACTAGCTGTGTGAGACCCAGAAATTTTTCGGCAAGCAAGTAAAGCAGAAGCTTGTTTGCATTCATTATCAATCCATTCTGCTGCGAGACTTAAAAAAGATTTCTGGTTGTTTCTACAAGTCCAGATGTCTGTTGTACACGATAGACAAGTAGCAGATTTAATTTTTTCAGTGTTTTAAGATTGAAATAAATTACATCCTCCACAAACTGTTTGTATCAAAATTATGAAACTAATAAAATATATAAACTGAAATAAACTCATTGAAATTAATTGCAGATTGAAATTTAAATTACATCCTCCACAAACTGTTTGTATCAAAATTATGAAAATAATAAAATATAAAAACTGAAATAAACTCATTAAAATTAATTGCAGATTGAAAGTCCTGCCTTCCAAATCACATTATGTAACAGGAATTCCATAAGAGCAAGAAATTGATTGTGAAGGGAGGAAACAAATGGATTTCCTATGTAAATATTTATGAGTTGACTTATAATTAATTGACTAAGACATATTAATCTGGTTTAAATATTTACAAAAGGTCTGTTACCTATGTTTCAATCTCAATAGATCTTGCTTTGATTCTAGAGAGCTTAGTATTAGTCCATTGCCTCAGTTACTTTTTTCTTGGTGCAAAGAAAAAGCTTTCACATCAGACCTAAAACATAACCTTATAAAATTTTTTAACCAAAAGGTTTGTTAGAAAAGCCATGGAAATTTTTTATTCTACCAGTGATAAAAACTGACTGAAAAGAAGACAAATTCAAATAATCTGAGAATACCTTTGACCATCTTATACTCTGAAAAGAATTATGAATGATACTCAGGTACTACTAAACACTTCAAATATTTTGTAAAATGAAAAACAAAAGAACTGCCTTCCTGAATTCATTCCTATGCTGAAAGTATCATTTTCTTTTGTTTTACTTCATTAGAGCCTCATTTTAACAACCTTTAAGCATATCTAAAGTGGGCTTTGTAAGTCTCTGTTAAGAGATAAATTTCCTGAGTAAGAATTCTCTTATTAAATTTCAGTAAGTACTAAACCAATCACTTATATATAATCAATTTATCATCAATCCTCATTAAAATATGCAAAAAGAAATAATTCTTACCCCAACTTATAACTAAATTAGATGATAAATAAAATAAACTATAGGCCAAAAGGCTGACTCAGGAAAATGTATGAGAAAAAAAATTTCTTCGACTAAAAGTATGAAGTCTGCCTGAAGAATTTTAGATATTAGTTTATCAAGTAAAATGAAAAATAAATAGATTTTTATCACTAATTATTCTAATTATGAGCTGCAAGAAACTATATGTTATTGAAGTGAAGTATTATTAGTGCAAGCCACTCCCAAGCAAAGGTATTCCAAAATGGTAAAAAAACCTTTTCTGGAAAACCTTGCAGCATTATTTTCATATTGTGAAATTGTGGTAATTTAGAGCCAGCTTGAGAAGATAATTAGTAGGGATGCACTGAATACACATTTTGGCAGAATACCAAACAGCCGAATTTTAAAATCTGCATTCGGCCGAAGCCGAATATTATCTTCATTGAAATAATTTATAGGTTAAAAGTAAATGTTTATGCAGGTATCATTAAAGAAATACTTGCATTCTCATAACACATAAGTTTTGTGATTTCTTCAGCAGGTTCCAGTAAACTGCTTTCTCTGTGAGCATCCATTGGTCATCTGTAGGTCCTGTTAAGTTGATATTGCTACCAGCAAAAAAATATTACTGCTTTCTTTTATTCCAGCAGCCTTTTTAACATTTAATAACTGCTGTTCCATCTTGTATAAGTGCGTGACATGCGTACAAGTAGCACATTACATTTTTTCATTGATCTTTCTAAGTACAGCAGAATGTACTTCAGGAAAAATATTTTCTGTCAAATGTTTTTGAGAAGGAACTTTGTACCTGGGATTCATAGCTTGAGAAAATCTCAAAAATCCTTCATCTTCAACAATTGAAAATGGTTGGCAATCTATTGCTAGCATTTCAGCAAGTATTCTGTTTAATTTTTTAGCCTCAACAGAATCAGAACTATAAGGAATTGCCTTATTGAAGCATTCTTTTAATGTCTGCTGTTTTGAAGTTTGATTGGTGAGAGAACAATCTGTTTTAAGTG
>KZ308837.1:249131-280427 GCA_000376725.2 Ladona fulva
TTTATTTATCGTTAACCACATCTTCTAAATTAAGAATGATATTTATAACAAGCTCAGGATATTAAAGAAAACTTTGTCTATACATACTCGATCCTGATTGTAAAAGCTGTCCAGAAAAATAATTCCTTTACAAGGATTTCCCAAATTCAATTTCAAGTTACTGCCAACAGAAAATACAAATTTTTGACCATGGCAGTGCAACTGGGTATCAGCAACTTCTGAATTAAAGGCAACAATAAAAAGTCTCATACTGCTATAGTGAAGTTTCAGCCAGTTGAAAGTTTTTTCTCGATGTTGCAATAATATTTTCAACTTAGTTAAGTTATGTCTACAAGGAGACCTTTCTGTGTCATCGTTGAGTGCACAACCTGGATTGTTGCAGTGTATGCGGGTCTACTTAGACTAATGACGCTAGATCTTTCAGCAGTGCCGTTGTGATGCAGCAATGCCGAATTCCCTTGGGTTGGATTCACTCTGCATGATGAGATCAGATTACTGACGTAATTTTTCCGTAAAATTCATTGGTATTGAGCTTTTTGAGGAAGTGGAAGTTCTTGTTAAACAGAAGTGCAAACTCTGAGAAATCAAATAGTGATACATTGGAGTAATCACTAGGACAGAGAGTTGGTTCTGGTTGTTTTCAGCCATTCATCCATTCATGTTAACTAATTTTTCGAAATTAAAAGGCAACCATTCAAACGTAAACTGTGGCTATGTGTGGACAAATGAGATAGTTAAAGCCCTACCTATTGATGAAGATGATTTTAAATTAACAAACAGGATTAATACAGCGTTTTACCGTAGAGCTGTTAAAATGAGTAGTCATTCGGCTATTTGGCCACTCAAAGGCCGAAGCCGAATGCCAGATTTTGGCCGAATACAGAGGCCATAGCCGAACTTCAGTGCATCTCTAATAATTAGTTAGTTTTACACTGCCAAGTATAGTGACATCAGGATTTACTGCCAGTATTGTGGCATGTTTTTGAGTAAAAAGAATCAATATTTTGTAAGCAGATCCTTGAGCATAGGCTCAGCATGTTCCAATAGCCAATCCATTACTCCACTGTTTATCCAATAAGAGCAAATTATATTAGACTCATGACTCTGCAGACAGATGAGAAACTACACTATGGCTATAAAACCGTCTAGTGGAGGATATTCAGTGCACACTAGAGTAGCTTCCTGAATCTATCAACTGATGTACAGCTTCACAAATGTTGTATTGAGAATATTGAGTAATAAAAATGTATTTACTGTGGTTTGTTTTATTATTGGGATCAGTTCAACTTTGAAGCCTGACTCAATAGCAGCCTTAAATATCAAATGACACATAATACATGTGCATACATAATACACACAATACTAGATCCTGCATTAATTTTCTCTCACTGCCAGTTAGTGATTTTTATTGATTACCACTCTCACTCATTTAACATTCTCAGTTCTCTGGGTACCAAAGACCAGGTACCAGGACATGAATTGCTCTCAATAAGTCCTCAGCCTCATTTCATCTTGGAATCCTTAATAATCATTATAACAATTATAAATATAGCTGTAACTTAAAATATAATTGACTTTTACTAATGGAATTATCCCCATAGACCATCTTAATCTTGCAGTTTCATAAATTTCCAAGTTTCTAGCAGAATTTATAGCAGAGTTATTGTTTTTCTAGTAAGTTTATTCTAAATGTAGCCATAGGAATCATGATCTCACTCTATAGCAGCTAGCAAGTCAATAATTTGAACTAAAAGTTAGTGACTATTCTTGCATAAACATAAAGAAAAGAAACTTAAAATGTAGATTTCTTTTCTTTGTGTTTAGAATGCCTTTCTAGCATGGCTGAATATGATGGAATTTATTCTTGCATACTTATTTAGGTCCCCATCTATAGAACATCCAAAATGGCTTCTCGCCTCATAACTAATATATTATCAAAATGGAGACCTTCTGATAAGACATCATAGCAAACTTTGAACTTTATACCATAAAATTATTTTCCTAATTCAAGCATGATACCAAAACTTTTGCATAATCCTTATCCTAGATAATCAAACTGTTTAGTTCATATAATATACATATAATAGATACATCCATAGAAGCATTTATATATAATGGAAATGGTAAGAATTAATGGTCAATTACATGAAGAGAAGTCAATTTTTATTTAGCATTTTTGCAATTTTAGTGACCAATTGCTGGGTCAAACTAACAATTGTTTCTTATTCAGCCCGATGTTACCCACTAAAATGGGAATATTTACATATAGCTTTGTCGCAATCAAAGACACCAGCAAATAAGATCTCTTCTGATTCAGGAAAAGAAAAGGAAATACTTTTCTGAATCAAAATGCTTAATCTGTGAGCTGCCTTTTGTCGTGTAGCATGGGGTTTGCAGGACTAAAGAACACACATAGTGAAAATGAGGTATACTAAGGAAATTTTGTTATGTGCGCAGCCTAGGGTTTATATGAGAACAAAAGTCAACCAACCTGATTGAAATAATGGAGTGAAAAAATGTGCTCTTCGTTGAGAAAATAGTTATTACTCCATCTTATTATTTACATTGGTTATCCATTGTTTTCTTGAGAGCACAGTAAGTTCTGATTGGTATGGTAACTATCAACTTTTATTTCCACGTTGAGAATCAACAAGCAGTTCAGCTAGTCTTTAATATGTATGTTCATGTTCCTTCTGGGAAAATATCTTGCTCCTTTTATTTTTCTAAAGACCTCTTTAAAAGAGACCCACCTAGTGAATGAAAGAGAACAAACACACCATCATAAAATACCTTATTTGCTAGCATCGAGGACGCATTGTTTTACCAGAATGAAGCCTCTCAAAATGGAGTACATTTTCAATGCCAAAGTTGTGGTTTGAGTCAGATAAAGGCTCCAAATAGCCGTTGTTGCATGCAAACTAACCGTTGAAGAATTCCCACCAGCGGGGGTTGGGTTCTCCGTGGTCGCGCTTGTAAGCAAGTATTGTTCTCGATACGTATTTCGACAACTAAGTTGCCATCTTCGGGAGAGAAGAATAACTGATTATTCGCGCTTGTAAGCAAGTATTGTTCTCGATACGTATTTCGACAACTAAGTTGCCATCTTCGGGAGAGAAGAATAACTGGCTATTTGGAGCATTTATCTGACTCAGATGTTCAGCCAGCTGAAAGTTTTTTCTCGATGTTGCTGAAGAATTTTAGATATTAGTTTATCAAGTAAAATGAAAAATAAATAGATTTTTATCACTAATTATTCTAATTATGAGCTGCAAGAAACTATATGTTATTGAAGTGAAGTATTATTAGTGCAAGCCACTCCCAAGCAAAGGTATTCCAAAATGGTAAAAAAACCTTTTCTGGAAAACCTTGCAGCATTATTTTCATATTGTGAAATTGTGGTAATTTAGAGCCAGCTTGAGAAGATAATTAGTAGGGATGCACTGAATACACATTTTGGCAGAATACCAAACAGCCGAATTTTAAAATCTGCATTCGGCCGAAGCCGAATATTATCTTCATTGAAATAATTTATAGGTTAAAAGTAAAATGATAAATATTTATGAAAATGTTATATTTAATAATTATTGGAATAATATTAAAAACATTAATAATCAAACTTCAGAAGTTGTAGATAATATTGGAGATACAATAGTTTCTCTGCATTTTCTCCTGCCAGATTACTCCTGCAGTCACTGTACTGCAGATTTGCAACACTAAAGAGATGGTCACTTTCAATAGAAGTTGGTGGTGGGGATAGATACTTCTTCGATCTTTCTGCTAGTGTAGGAAACTGCTGGTGGTGATGTTCCCACCAAGTTATAGGGCAGTCTTTCCTCTCTAATAGTGATGGTTGATTTATATAAACAGTTATTTCCTCGAAGGAAATATTCTCGGGTTTCCCACCGGGTCGCGTCTCTCCATGTTGTCGACGTTTCGGCTGCATACGCTCCAGCCATCATCAGTTCCTGATGATGGCTGGAGCTGGAGAAAGTTATTTCCTCTTCAACTATTGAAGGTTGGGATTTGGCAAGTAGTGAAGAGGATGTCATTTCATTGAAGCAGTCCCATATATTGAAGCCTTGTGTATTGCTTGGAGTTATCTGCTTATTTCCAGAAAAAGATTTAATCGTGAAGTCCTCATTCATAACTGTGCTCTCCTCATTTAGCTCTACAATCTTGTCATGTATGTACTTGAAGCATAGTATCACCATTTGTAAAATATTTATCTTTAAACCTCGGATCTAGAAACGTAGCAATGGAGCAATGTAACTTTCAATATCAGAAAATCGTTTCTAAATTTTCATTTGCATGACAGCTTTGCATGCTTTTTTGCATGCAGACCAACTTCAGAACCTTCTCTGGAATAGAACGACAGTAGGATCTTAATTGCAGGTATCATTAAAGAAATACTTCCATTATCATGACACATAAGTTTTGTGATTTCTTCAGCAGGTTACAGTAAATGATTTGCTTTCTCTGCAAGCATCCATTGGTCATCTGTAGGTCCTGTTAAGTTGATATTGCTATCAGCAAAAAACAATGTTACCACTTTATTTTGTTCCAGCTGCCTATTTAACATGTAATTACTGCTATCCCATCTTGTATAAGTGCATGATATGGCAGTTTCAAAATCTTTTGTATTCCCTGTAGTTTCTCTTTGGATGATGAGGAATGATGGAAGTGTCCAACAATCTTTCCGCAGAGAGCAAGTAACTCTATTATGCTGCGATGAACTAAAATTGCTTGGTGAACAAATAATTGAAGGGTGTGAACAAAACATCTTGTGCTTGCAATTCCTAGATCACTCATAGCTTTCATCATATTTGCTCCATTGTCAGTGACAATCACTTGACACTTTCATTTATCGATTTTCCATTCTTTCAATATATCTTCAATCAGATTCATTATATTACTAGCTGTGTGAGACCCAGAAATTTTTCGGCAAGCAAGTAAAGCAGAAGCTTGTTTGCATTCATTATCAATCCATTCTGCTGCGAGACTTAAAAAAGATTTCTGGTTGTTTCTACAAGTCCAGATGTCTGTTGTACACGATAGACAAGTAGCAGATTTAATTTTTTCATTGATCTTTTTAAGGACAGCAGAATGCACTTCAGGAGCAATTTTTTCCGTCAAATGTTTTCGAGAAGGAACTTTGTACCTGGGATTCATAGCTTGAGCAAATCTCAAAAATCCTTCATCTTCGACAATTGAAAATGGTTGGCAATATGTTGCTAGCATTTCAGCAAGTATTCTGTTTAATTTTTTAGCCTCAACAGAATCATAACTATAGGGAATTGCCTTATTGAAGCATTCTTTTAATGTCTCCTGTTTTGAAGTTTTATTGGTGAGAGAACCATCTGTTTTAAGTGCTTCATTATTTTCGAATTCTTTCTTTTTTCTTCATATTTCTTATACTCTTTTTTAAGCCTGGATCGAAGATGGTTGATCATTGATGTTATTGTGAAGGATTTTGGTGTTTTTCTTCCTCTTTGAAATTTTAAAGCTGCAAATTTGACATTCTGCCTTCAATCCATCCTCACAAGATGTGAAAAATTCCCAGATTGGACTCTTTTTTGAGAAACTCATGAGCTAAATGGAATTAAATGAATTTAAAATTAAATACATTTCTAAATATTATTTGCTATGTATAATTTTTTGTTTATTTATTNCGTGCAAACTAACCGTTGAAGAATTCCCACCAGCGGGGGTTGGGTTCTCCGTGGTCGCGCTTGTAAGCAAGTATTGTTCTCGATACGTATTTCGACAACTAAGTTGCCATCTTCGGGAGAGAAGAATAACTGGCTATTTGGAGCATTTATCTGACTCAGATGTCTTACAACAGCCGTGTTCCTTTTCCTCATGGATTCAAAGTTGTGGTTTTCAAAATTCAATGCTAATACAAGGTTAGGAAGGTTATCTGAACCATAAATTTCTCTGAAAATGTACCATGAACTGAAAAAATCAATTACAAATTTAAAATATAACGAAAAAAGTCATAGAAGTAAAAACTTCACATACAATCAAGTTAGTCAAACAAAATATGGATTGATATTGAGTCATTTTATTGAAGTTAAATGAATAGAAAAAGTATCCAGTTCCTAGTACCAATGTTACCAATCCCATACATAATTCTATTGCTTTTTTTAAACTAAACAAATCATTTTTACCAAAACTTGCTAATAAAAACTGGGGAAAAACCTCAACCCTGATAGTCCTATATACTGGCAAATACTGTAGTTTCAACAAAAATGCTTAAGCATCTCTTCAAATTATTAATAAAAAGAGCAAGAGTAAATTCTTCAGGGGAAAAAAAACTCTTAGATATTAGAAATTGCCACTTTATTATTCCTTTCTTTCTCTCTCTCTCTCTTCCTCATAACACACCCAACCATAAAAATAAAAAAACAAGTATACCAGCTTTTCTGGAATATAACAAGTCATCTCTATATATTCAACAATTGAATATAAGATAAAGAAAAGGTTGGAGGAGGCTCTTATAAAAGGTATAAAATCAACAGGCAACTCCACATCAACCTTCAATTTTTCAGCCTATCATTTTCTAATGATATATGCATAACAGTGACCAGCATCATGCTCCTATGCTATGTGAGAGAGTCACATCACTCCGAGGAACAAGGCAATAGACCTCATTTATTTGACAGAGCTGCAACTCAGACATGCATGATCAAAGCATGAAATTTAATAAGCTAAGAATTTTTACCAATAATATTATCATACATACATAATAAATCTGACTATTCAAGGCAGCAAACAATTCTTGTGCTTGGATCATCAACTACAGACCTAACAAGATGAAAAATAGACGACTGGAATGATACATTTTTAGTATTTTACTATAAAACTGGACAACTTGCAAATGGCAAGAAGGGAATTCTAGCACCTTTTGGCAGCATAAAAAGCGAGCACTTCTGACTGTGCCTAGCTGTCACCCTAAATGACTCTTTTATTAAATTAATAGATGTTAACTTAGCTATAGTTTCCAATTAAAGATTGTAAAAATTGGTAATCTTTTCAGAGAGAGAATATTCCTTAGCGATGGAATCGACAACAATTGCATTTGCAAAGTTCCAGCTCCGCTAATGCCTAGAGATTCCATTTCATCGATCAAATGTATTACTATACTACCTTTGGATGGCTAAGTCTATGAAAATTGATGGGCAACTATTTCCTTGAAGCCTGTGATCAGCCAGTTGTCTTGATCAATCTCTGAGGACAGGTATATTACAACTTCAAGGTTTGGTCTACATTTCCGTTGCACAAATGATGACTTCAAACTTGTTAACAAAGATCAAGTTAACAACAGTGCCATGGAAAAAGCTCATTAGCTCACAAAAGTGTGGTAGATCCACACACAATCCAGTCTTGATGCCTCTGCTTCATTTGGGTGTTCAGCCAGGGCAGGCCAATACAGAGGATGTCCCATCTTCAAATAGCTGCCTAAGTCTCTTATATGGAATTTGTGATGTTATTAAAGAGCCTTTTGCCCCACCAAGATTCCAGGTCAAATGGTTTAAAATCTGAAAATCAAAGGAATATTTCAGATATTTGAAGAAATTGAAGGAGACATGAAAGATGCTATCAACGACCATAATGTTGAAGAGAAGCAACTGAGGCTGCATATCTTTAAATTCAACCCACACTCTTAAACTATTACCACTGAATTTCATGACTGTGGAGATGCAGTCAGTGTTGGAATTGCTTTTATACGTAGTCTGAATAGAAGTCAGTGTCCAATAGAATTTTCCAACTCTTCCTTTTCAATGAGAACATAAGCATAAGAGGATATAATTAAGGCTATTTTTTTCTTGGAGAAAATTTTCAATACATTTGTTAATGGTATTCCACTCAGATTGTTAGCTAAGATAAATCCATTTTGTAAGTTTGATTTACTTGATATTTTAAAATCATCTCTACAATTAGTCACTCTGTCGCATTTTCTAAAGATTCAAATACAAATTATAGAAAATTGGTGGAGTCAGGGTCATATAATGAGGCAGAATTAGAATGAGTGGACTGCTAAAGAACAGAAGAGTCAAAGTTAACCCAACTCCATAGCCCTGCTCAAGACTACAACAAAGGTATTCCTTGCATCAACATTAACAGCATAAAAAACAGCATTTGGAAGAGTTCTTGCTACACTTATGTTCCTATGGTAAAAATTTTTCTTTCAGATTACATGCTTAGAAAATAAATAAAGAGTTAATTAACAGCAGAGACCACTGAGAACATCATTCTGCTAAATGACTATGATCTTCAGGGCCTACCCACCATTTGCTACCCCTTAAATTAAATACCAAAGCCATACATTTCCTAATTTGTAAGTATTTGTAAAAATTGTTTTGTAAGGCCACAAAAAAACCAGTGTTACATGACTTTGTTCTCCAGCTTACATTGGTTACAAGCAATCAGTGACAATTAATTATGCTTACTCAATTTGCTGACAAAGAGAATAGTTTTTATGAGTTAAAAAGTTTATATTACTTTGGAGTATCATTAACTTAGTAGCAACAGTTTCTGGAAGTGTCTATAATACATGCAAAGCTATTTACAAATTAGGAAAGGCTTTGATCAAATCTCTAGTAAATATATATTCCAAAACCTGAAGAGGATTCTTGTTGTTAGAAAATCTTTTAATTATTCTGACTATTCAATCAAATTCGTTGCAAAAATATTCTTTTCTTTAATTTCACATCATAATCTTTCCTAGATAAGTTGGGTCAATTCAGTCAAAAAACAACAAATAATGTTGTTGTAAGTTATGATGGTTGGCTACACTACTTTTGCCATCTTTTAGATGCAGATGCCCATGCGCAACACACCCATAGGGCAGTGAAGCTCTGATTACCTTTCTAGGAATCAAAGAGCAAATTAACTAGGAAAATTAGATGCATTAAAATCTCACTTCAGCTAAATGAATTAAATAATAGAGAATTCAACAGCAGTATCAAAGGCTATTTCCCTACATAATTCAGAGTGCAAGAGATAAGTTTAATACCATTGCTTTCCATTGAAAAAATATTCCAATATAAATATATAAGAATATTCTTCATTCTGAAAGCTTACAAATAAAGGTAGCCATCTACCTTGCAGTAAAGTTAAAATTTGAGGATTTATAATGACTGATTTGAAATCCAAGTGAAACAAATTGCAAGTGCCTCAAAATCAGTAATTAATAATAATATTCCTTATCAAAATATTAAAGAAAGAAATTTGATAATAAACACAGAGAAAACATTAAGTGTGTCTTTTACTCCTACCATATGGAATGCTGCTTGTTGGTGCATCAACTGATTCACTTGTCAATGTGTTACAATGTATGAACGAAGGAGGAAGTGTTTAGGTGCAAAAAAGGGGGGGGGGGCAACCAAGGACTGGAACGATGGTTGCAGAAGAGCGCAGAACTGTATTAACATAAAGATAAAAGCAACCAAGGACTAGCATGATGGTTGCAGAAAGCGAAATAAAAATCAAGCACGAACCTGTGGTAGTAGAAGCAATAAAAACAACGAAACAAGCAATGTTTGTGAGAAAACAGCAATGCACCAAAAAACAGCAGCAGAATGAGAGAACAATGCTAAATGTACATTTCAAGTCTTCAGTAGCTGAGGTGTTCTGTGAACAGATGAGAGCATAGCATAGCAATCGCTTTCTGCAACCATCCTGCTAGTCCTTGGTTGCTCTTTTTTTGCATCTAAACACTTCCTCTTTCATACATTGTAACACATTGACAAGTGAATCAGTTGATGCACCAACAAGTAGCATTCCATACAGTAGGAGTAAAAGATCATCAATCGTCACATTGATATTGGGTGATGATGATGACTTTGAAATCAATCAATCAAAATTGTTCTGTGGATTAAAAAATGCTGAAAGTGGAAGATCCAGGTTTGAGTCCTGGTCTTGCAATACCTTCTTCTGTCCATTTCCCTTTAATAATTTTCCTGGATGCATGCCTTCAAGAGCAAAGTTACCTTTCAACCTTTAACTTAGACTTAAACACAGATATAAAAGACTTCACAATAGTGATACCTTGAGCAAACTAGCTGAGATACCACTTGAGTATTTTGCTGAAAAAAGTGACCTAGAGTACTTAAAAAAACTAACACTCAAAAATAGGATACCAATTTAAAAATGTATTCACTGCTGTCAGATATATCTAACAGCATTCATACCATGACACCCTATTTTTTCCACTATGATATTATACAAAGTTTTTCTAGCAAATGACAGATTTGACCCTCCTCATTAGTGTGGCTCAAGCATTACAATTTTTCAAATACATACTTTAATCGATATATTTTCCTCTGTTTCCATAGTTGTATCATTCAGTAAAATCGTTGATTCACAGTAAAAATATAGTCAAATTCAAATAAATAATTTAAACTTAATAAATATAGCCATGAGATAAGATATCATTGATTTTTTTTCATAAAATGTTTATTATAGAGGAAAGGGTGATCATTGTCATAGACAATTTTTTTTCAAAGACACATTTTTCCTTTGAAATACCATGATATTGAAGATTGGAATGGATTAAGCCAATCAAAGATACAAGTTATTGAATGAAAGTTTGCAAAGAGCTTCACAAGCAGCATTATACATAGATCCAATTGTTTTTCACCAACTTAGAAAACACCAACACTTGGGAAGGTTGATGATGAGAATATAACACACAGGAAACATAGCAGTATAAATTTGCAAATTTGACCTTTTTACATTGCTCACAGCAGAGAGATTGCTTCAGGACAGATAAAGCATTCAGGAGTCAATGATTTACATGGACGATTAAAGAGAATTAAATGCTTTTAGTGAAGTTCATAGGGAATCACTAAGCACTTATTAGTGAACATAATGTGATGTGTGAACACAGGGATAAGCATTTTTCTTCGGAGTACAAAAAGTAAAATTTGGATTTTATCTATGTAAATAAAAAAACACTCAAAATCAATCATAAATTAGGAAACCTCAACCCTATTACTATTACTTACCTAATCTGCAATCATACAATAGAGAACAACACATGATACTACACATTTCTTTTGATTTACAAGAGGAGAAATTAACAAATATCATCCATAAAACATTCCCATAGTTCATAAATGGCAAAGAATTCAAACATATATATAATCTAATAATAAAGAATTGTTTTTTCACCACTATAATGATTAACAAGAGATAAAAGCTAAATTACGGGTATATTCACAGGAATTATGTTAATGTATTATTTTAAGAGACCACAACAAAATAAAAATTTGAAAAGCTCATTCATAATAAGCAAATCATCCGGGAGTAGGAATGTATTTTTAAATACCTCTAAGAATTCCATTAGGTTCTCCGTCTTCGTAGTAAACAATGGAACTAGAACCTGAAACAAAAAAATATGCATCTTTTGAATTTTGTCATCAAAACGTAATTTCAAATATCATTAAAAGAATTTGGAATATTTCAAAGTGTGTAACCGAACAAGTGGATTGAAAATAGAATCAGTGCATTGGAATAATTTTAGCGACATAAAGATTGAAAGGGATTATTTTTGGAATGACCTTTGCAGATGTGCAATCTCAGATTGAAAAGCATCAAGAACCAAATAAGTATTACAAAAATCTGTTTAGAAAACGGAATGAAGAGGTAGATTTCAAACATGATGACGAAACACTCAATGAAAAAGATGGTTATCTTGGGAGAGATTATTTTCTTAACACCCGTGCTTTACTTTAAGAGCTTACAGCAATCCTTTCTTAAGAAACTCATGAGCAATTAAGCAGACATATATTTAATAAACATTTGTTTCTTTCATTCATGCTTTTGCATCTCCACTTCGTGTAGCAGCAACAGTACTACGAAACTAGATTAACTATAGCTATTATAATAATCTAAATCGTTACTCAAATTAATAATTATCCTTCTATCCAAAGCATCGTAATTTTAATTAATGAAATGCATACATACCTTGGCAATTTTCACCGCTCTCTTCTTCGTATTCCTTACATACTCTGCTCCATGCTGTTATTAAGAATGAAATAAACGTACTTAAAACCGATGAATAGTACAATATACTGAAGTAACTAGAAATGTACATGCAAGATTAGAATGATATGATGCAATAATACTTTTAATAATCGCACCACACTCACATTCGTAAATAAATTTGATCAAATCTTCGTGCTGTGGCGTTATAACTTCTTGTTGTGATCTCTGATGAGGACCAGACCGTTTACCATTAACTATGTGAAATACAGGCTTAGGTCCACTGCAAATAAAAGATATTATTAAATCTCCAGCATTTAGAAATTATTTCACTAACAAGGTCAAACACATGAGAGAATAAGGTAGAGGCCAAAGTCCGAAAACGGCGAATATCAATAAAGAAACTTAAAATACAAGATAATACTTATACAAATTCTGATTGAAACACGTATCGATTGATAAATATACTAAAGTGTTCCGACGATCAATTATGACCTACTAGATGACGATAAATAAATTGTATAGCCAAGGGACCTTCAATGTCTAGTGAACATCGAAAT
This sequence comes from Ladona fulva, assembly GCA_000376725.2. Lineage (NCBI taxonomy): Eukaryota > Metazoa > Arthropoda > Insecta > Odonata > Libellulidae > Ladona > Ladona fulva. The sequence goes on from KZ308837.1 coordinate 261,680, forward strand.
TTGTATTCACACTCATTTTCTTACTTCATTACTTGTTCCTCCTCAGTTTCACAGGCCTTCTTTGCACTTAATTCCCGCGGAGTTTCCAACCTCTCCAGCTTTTGCGGGAGTCCTAATATACCAACGAAAGCAGAACTTGAGCTCGATAGAATATTTTACCTAACACCGATAAAACGCTCGAAACTAGATGGCAAGCATTCATTTATATAATAGACACAAAATAGAGAAATATCCTCAAAAATGAAAGCGAACAAACCTCTCCTAGTCTTCGTAACAAATTTACTCGGCCCCCGTGATACAGTATACATCTTATCCGTGGAATATTACTACGCCAAATGACGGACCAAGGCATTGTGGGAGAGAATAGAACATGAGAAAAGGATTGTATTTATGAAATACAATACTGGATCATACTTCTTTCAAAGAGCAAACACTACTGAATTTCTGAAATGATTTTAAGAAAATTTATTAAAGAACATTCACGGCCATATCATGGTAATTTTATGAAGTATTTCTCCTAAAATATAACAACGCACCACTGGTGTAGTGGTATCATGCAAGATTCCCATTCTTGCGACCCGGGTTCGATTCCCGGGTGGTGCACTTTTTTTTCAACGTACAATTCTTACCAAGGGTTGCACTTTATCATTAACTTTCTCCTAACAATGAATTTCAGCATATGAAATATGTTTCCACGCTTCTATCTATTTTCTTTTCTTGGATACGTCATTACTTTCACCTGCTCGTTAAATTTAACTCGTTCACTCTTGAAAGTGAAATTGAAGCGCATTTAAGCATATTTGAGGAGTATTGACTGTCGTTCCAGTGCCAGAGGGGCAGTGTTCTACTAACAAAGTTTCAAGCGGCGTTCAACGCGGCTCAACCACAGCTTATTCAAATCCAGTCTCTGAGCCTATTAATCATTCAAAGCACCCGAATGAAATAATCCATGTTCACATTTGAAACTTTAAAGATTAAGTTTTCGCCTAATAAATTTCAGCTTTATTTGTTTTCATTAATTAGCATTTATAGTTTTCACAAAACTTCATCCATGTACTTCTACCACTCTTCTCCTTATCAAACATTATAAGCAATGGTTGTGAATTCTAAAAACAAATCTACGATCTTTCATGCTTGAAGGGTACCTTAACACATTCGTTCAAATAAGATTTTGTTCAATTGTAGCGAAATTCAATTCATTCGTCCTCCGTATCGACAGTATCATTAAATTGGGCCAACAGCTGACGTCTGTTCCTGTTCCTTTAATGAAGAAAAGCAAGTTCACCTCTGAAGAAGTGAGAGTTGTTTTTCCGGTATTTGCTACGCTATTGAAGGCAACTCTTGAGAGAAGTAAAGCAGATCTGACCAACCTTGGACCGCTCCCTTCGGTCTGAACATTCGAATTATTGTAATGTGAAATTAGCCTACGCTTTATACATGCTTCAACCTTACTTTCTCCATACTGATGGATTAGAAAATGGTACATACCTAATTACTAATACAGTCGAACCTGGATAAGCGAAAAGTGGGAGTATATCTACGTCTACATAAATACCCTGCAAGCCGCCTTTCGACGTGTGGCAGGGGGTGTAAACACCAAGTATTCGAGTTAGCTCTCAAGGTTATTGTTGTCGCGTATCGTATCGAAAGAATTAGTTGTCCTCGCATATATTCCTCTTATTTTACGCTCATTGTCGGATCGGTCGAAGTAGTAGGGGAGTCACATAATACCGGTTATGTGTTCCGCAAATGTACTTTCTCTGAATTTAGCAAGCAATTGCAGCATAGCTTCTAATCCCCTTTCTTTAAAGGATTCACAACCTGCGTCTGAGAGCATTTGCGTAACATTTTCTTATCTAGCGTAGCACTTTTTAACAAATCGTATCGCCTTGCGCTGCACTTCTCGAGTTCGCGAGCGTTCGTTTCATCCGCTGTATCCCATATACTCGCCCCACATTCCAGATGGAGCCTAACTAAGGTGAAATAGCATCGCTCTAACCTTTTCATCGCAGCTACTCACAATAAGTTTTATAAAACCGAGCTCTTTAATTGTTATACCGCAGATTTCGAATACGTGTGCTCCAGTTTAAGTTATTTGTAAGAATGATTCGTAAAATGATTTGTAAGAATGATTCCGAGATAATCAACTGACTAAACTAAATTTATATTCATTCCACTAATTTTGTAGGGGTGGCTCTGACGCTATTGTTTCCTTACGAAGAAATGTATGTATATATACAGCATCTATTTACATTAAGATATAGTTGCCATTTTTCTCAAAACCTTTGAATATGAACTAAATCTTTTGATAGTGAAATGCTATCTTTGTCGCTTCAGTTTTCTCTACATATTACAGGGTCACCCGCAAATACCGGCCCACTTTGCTATCAACCTAGTCGCTCAGGTAATTGATAAATATAAGAAGTATTGGGGTCCGATTACGCTGCCATGAGGTACTCCTGAGATAACATTGACTTTATCCGAACAAAAGTCGTCAAGTACTACTTGCTCTCTCTCGCAGAGGAAATTCTTGATCCGGTCAATTATTTCCTTATTAATATCTGCTAATTTTTTTAGTAATTAATTTGTAGCGAGGGACTGTCGAGAGTAATCGCCAGGTACCGCAATTTTCACCCCCGAAAACCTCTACAACTGATAAAGTGGAAACCTCCATAAGAGAGAGTCTTTTTTTCATTTCCATGAGTGAAACAACTTCGCCTTAGACCTCTGTAAGCGAGAGCATCTTCTATAAAATGCAACATGTGTATGCAATAATACGTGGTGCGTGATTAGGCAGATCATACACAGGTTTCTTGTTTGAATGGTCACGTTTGAACTAGTCTACAAAGACAAATTAATTGAAGAGTGCCAATTGATGAGGAAGGTGAAATTAAGATGTTATACGAAAAATTAGTGTATTTGTGGAGTGATAAAATTAAACTTGTGAGTGCGCTCAAGGGTGGGAAGTCGCGAAGTTAGATACTGAGTGGGTTTGGCTTGAGTCCAGCTTTTATGAGATCATAAAAAAACAAAAATTCCATAAAGTAAGAATGCTTTGGGCATCATGAAAATAGTAAGAGGAATCGAGCTGCTGAAACTCCGAAAAGTGTCTTTTGAAGTATATTACTCAAACCATCGATAAAAACATCCTATATACGTATGGACTATTGTTGAAGCAGAAATCGGAAGGCTTTGCCACAAAGCTGTGTATACAGAACTCTTTAGCTAGCAATGGTTGGCTAGAGAGTTTTTAAAAGCAGCATGAGATAGCTTTGAAGAAAGTAGCCGAGGAGAGCAAATCTGTGCACCAAAGTGTGTGTAATGAGTGGAGGGAAGACCTACGAGTACCACCTCTGTTGGAAGGGGCAGACCCAGATCAGACAACGCGGACGGAACTGTACCTAATTGCTAAACCTGGATTAATTGAAATCTCCATAAGTGAGAGAAGCTGCTCTCGAATCTTTGTTAGCGAGATAAAAATGACCGGTTCTCTCTTTTTCGCTCCTACACGTTTGGCTATACTTATTATAGTCTACCAAGAACTAGCGGAAACAATGAGGAATACATCACAAGTTACATCACTGCGATAGCAACATGAGGGATAATGTACATATGTGGAAAAGAGTATTTGTATATTAAAACGCTCCATTAGATGTTTAATATTAGTAATTATCACAACGTTAGCCCTGAGTCTGTATCGTTTAGAGTATTTGTAATTTTATTCATACCATCCTTTATATGAATTGTTTGAGATTTGTTTTACATGGTAGAGTTTCCTCCTCTTACTGTTGTTTAATTGAGAAATGAGGATCCCTACAGCGATATTGAGCTTTCTCATCTCGGAAAATAGAGATCAGAAAAAGAAACAACTTTCTAACCACTCCTAAGATTAATATATCGCAAAATTTTTGCATTTTGAAAGGAATTCTTTCTCTCTAATAAACGCGTTCAGTTACGAAGATTTAATGTGCTTTGTTTCCCTTCTGAGTCTATTACTGCGAGCAGAAGATCACTGAAGAAATCTTTTGTTTCGACGATATGAACTGTTGTGAATCCCCATTGATGGTTGGCTGTTCTGCGGCATAAGTGGTCGATAATCAGGGAATGCGCTACGGCAATCGGGTACGCGCTTCTCACCCCTCTTTCTCTAAGCAGTAATTCTCAACTTTTCTTGTTTGTTCTTCACTCCGTACTCTCTCTATTCTTTGCCGATTATTTGGTCTTCCAGTTAGGTAGCTTGCCGTATCACCCCATTCAATGCGAAAACGCTTTGTTTGAAGAGAAGAGAAACTACTATTTCATTCTTCTCTACCTTGCTTTTATGGCATGCATTGAATGCTACTCGTGTCGGCCACAATTCAGAGGCATATCTAGAAGAAAAACTTCTAGTATTTCAATTGAATCGAATACACTCGATCAATTCGTTCCTAATTGCATTTTGCTTGCATTTAAAGTATGGAAATTGAGTTTTGGATGATTTTACACAGATTTCCAGGTGTCTAAGTCTTCCCTGGTTTGAGTAAGGGATATCATTTATTCACACTCAGACCCGCACAGGATCGGATGGCCGGATTATATTCCTTAAAGAATTGATATGATTTCACTTTTTTTCTGAACTTTTTACCGGAATCGAGCGATTAAATTGTGATGATCTTCCGCGGGGAGCTTGAATTTAACACTCTTTCTCGATTCATAACATAAATTTTCTTTCCTGTGATATATTCTGAAGTTTTCAAATCCACACCTTCCTACGTTTATCTTTTCTTTATCTAAAAATAATGGTAAACAATTTTCTGAATTGTTATGTTAGATGGAATAAGAGATTTTTATTTCAATCTTATACAAATAAAGAGCGATATTCTTCTTATTCAATCTATCAATTCTGCGAGTATTTTTACTTCACAATAACACAAATTGATGATATTTGTACTATTCCACAACGGTTTTAATATAACTTATATATGTTATTGTGATGATGGAATTCCACCAAATATCGTTTACCAAGATTAATTTTATTTTTACTTCATACGGCATTTCTTGCATACTATCTTCCACCTCTGTCTATCTTCCCAATCATCCTCAGCAAATCCTCCTGTTTTACACCATTCAGCTATTGTTTTATCCTAATTCAGCCTGTTTCTTCGTCGTGTAGGGATCAATCCATATTTCGGAGAGTCATCCATTCTCTTCCGTTCTTTGTATGTTTCCATGCCAGTGTAGTATTTTTGCTTCTATGGTATCCACTTGATCTGTATATAATTCCATTTGTTCTCTTATTATTTCATTTCTCACTTTGTCTAACTTTATGAGATCCCAACTTCTCCTCCAGCAATCCATTCCCATGGCTCTGAATTTTCTTTTGTTCCTTGCACTTACTTTCCACACTTCTGCTCCATAGATTGCAATGCTTCTCCATGTGTCATTTACAATTTTTTCTTCGCGCGGTTTCTTGTGTTTCTATTCCATATTATAAGATGTAACTGCCTGATTGTTACTTTTCCTTTCCCAATCCTACGCTTGATATCTTCATCACTACCTCCGTTCTGCGTTATCATACTCTATTGTATTTGTAGCTCTCACAACATTTCAATTTTCGTTCATCGTCCAGGATTAAATCACATCCGACCCCTACCATGTATTCGGTCTTCTTAAAATTGATTTGTAGTCCCCATTCCCTATACTCTTAATTTACTCTTCTCAGCATATCTTCTTCAAATAATACCTGGTCATCCGTGAACAAGGTAAGAAGTACATCGTCATTAATTTTACGAGTATTCCCATCTTTCCACACTTTCTAAGCCGTGGCTCTTATTATGTCATTCGTCCAATATTGTTTTGGAAACTGAGATCTTGAATTTTTATATATGTCGGTGTGTATGTAAAGAATGTAGTAAGGGTTCGTCATTCCTGAGCGTAAGGAAGCGTCTTCAAAAGTTTCGAGAAGCTTCTCGAAGCTTTGAGCAGGAGCATTTCTTAGAAGACGCTCCAGTTTCGCGTCGCACCCTCGCCACATCTGGTGACCCATAGGGTCAGGAGCGGTCAACCCCGGATATATATAAGGGGTTCGATTCGGGGCAAAGGACAGTTCTGGTACAATCTGCGGATTTGGTTTATAGAATTGATTAATTGACGAATATTAATGGGAAGAGGGGAGAAATTGAGAGAGTTGGTTGGAATTTCTTTAGTGGAGGCTTCTTTGGCGGAAGTAATCAAGTTATTGAGAATTTCAATGTGGCTTTCAATAGCCTCAGGGGAGTAAGGTTCGGTAATTACAGGGTAGTGAGAGATTTTGTTGACAAGAATGTCAGTGAATTAGTTCCAGTTAATTAAGGTGACTGGGGAGGGAGTGAAGGGGGAGGCCTGGCCATTAATGAAAAAGAGGATAGATAGGTGATCAGAAGAGAATTCGTTGAGTATTAAGGGGTTTGAAAGATTGGAAAAATTCTTAGTGATTAATAAAATCTAGGAGATCAGAGTTATGAGTAGTTTGTCTAGTGGCGGAAAAAGAAGAGAAAAAATGGAGTGAATGTTCATTGATAAAATTATAAAGAATTTTTCCGTTCCTATTGAAGGTATTGGATTCCCAGATGGGGTGTTTAGAGTTCCAATCACCGGCAAAGATGGTTGGGGTTGAAGATTCGATTAAAAAATTTAACTCTTTGGGAATTAGCTTCTGAACTGCGACATCTTCGGGTGACCACTCACTGGACGTCGAGCAAGGGACCGATCGGTGTGTGAGTGGTCCAAGCTCAGGGGCCAACCGGCGTGCGAAGCTGCTGGAAGAGGCCCCGAGACACCCCATCCCCAGGGATCGACCGGTGGACTCCCGCCGGACACGACCCCGCCCTATCGTTAGCCGGCCAGACTAGAGAGCCAGACGTGTGATTCTCCTTTTCATCATGTGGGATACTCTTGTACGATAAGGCATTCTAGATGCAATAAATAAGTTTAAAACTGAAACTCGGCCTCCTGCTGTCATTCCAGCCCGATACAATGTTGCGGCACCACTACGACAAGAATGTACGTATTTTCTTCGATTATACGGGCTACAAATATTAATAGCATTTTATAAGATATAGTTCTAAATTCCAATGCAGTTTATTGACCATCAATTGCGGTCCACTGTAATTCCGGTGCACGGTATCGCAAAGGACCCAAAAAAGCATGGGATCCTGGTCATGTTTCTTCCGATGGGTCTTCGTTAGGCATTTCCTTGAGGTAAACTATGATAAAGAAGGTTAGTAAAACCTATTCAGCAAGCGTAGTTAGCGCTCGTAATTGGATAGCCGGCGAAATTAAGATGCAACCAAGGGAACGATTGAAGCATAAACTCAATTCCCACTTCCTTATTAACTTGGCTATTGCCAGAAGGTCCCCAGCTATAACTGAAAAGCAACTGCAAAACTAAGACCAGTTAGTTAGTTTTAGAAAATAGTGAATTTTAATAACCGCAATCGGATTTTCAATCACCTTTCCCTTTACAAAAATTTAATTGCTAACTATATTTATTCTGACCATTTCTATTTAATGTTCGTTTATCATGCGATAGATCCATTCTTCCCTTTTAATTTTCTGCCCACTGCTTCGGCTCCAGAAGGTAAGTTATGCGTCAAGTTCATGTAATAGAAGGAGCAATTTTATTTAGCAAACATTTTAAGCATATTTATCGTTTAATCCTTACCGAAGGATTTCTATTAATTAACTCAATCGATACCGTTATAAACCCTCTCGGAGATATAATCATGCTAGCGTTCTGTTCTACGCAGTCACTGTAGTTTTTCTACGTCCTCCGTTTCTAACTCACTGAAAAACATAATAGGATCGAAGTCTATCAAATTTCGCATTTCAATAAATTATCTTTATCTTCGGCAACTAGTCATTCCCGCGGGGTCGATTTTGCGAGAGGACTTACAGTATATATACAATCCTCAATGTTAATCTTATATAAATTATACGAAGGGAGCGTGTATAAGAATCTGTAAAAACAAACAAACGCACACGCTATGCATGCTTCCGAATGTTTTTTGAAGATATTTTGAGATAATAAAATTTAAACTGATCACGAACATCATGAAGGTACTGATCCCAAGCTCAAATATTTACATATTTTCCTTGAGAAGTTTTGAAAAATAAAAGAGAAACAATCCTACTAAATAATTAAGTACCCTTAACACTGACAGTTTAGAACATTGGAAGTGTATCTGAAATTCCAAACTTTGGCGGCGTTAAAAGTCAATTATTCAAATCTAATTGAAACATTTCTCCAAGTAATGTCAGAAAGGTAGGAATAATGTAATTTGCAATTTTCAACAGTATTTAATATGTATCAACAATATCTACCCCGTGGATCATTTATCGTAGAACTGATAGAGCAATTTACCATACGGAACAATAGAAAATATAATATAGCAATATTATATATAGATTATATTATAAACAGGTTGATGCTTCAAGAAATTACGGCAGAAGAATCTTTGTGAACAAGTGTGTCTTGACTAAGTATTATACCTGCTGTAAATAATCCGCTCCTAATCAAGGTCGGCTCATCTTTGCAAGGATGAGATAAGAAAGAATATTCAGCAAAAACATTTGGTTCATCGATAATAAACAAGCTTAAAATACGTGAATCAAATCTTATGCATTAGCAACAAAGCAAGAAAGATTTTACTCTCTCTCCTAACTCAAATCAGCTAAATGTAGCTCTTAATTTAGGAAACTTAAATAATAAGTTGTAAAGTAGTTACAAAGAATAGTACCTACTCTCAGTTTTCGAAAGGATAGAAGTCGGGAGAAACGCAATATAACTAAACAAGTATAACCAACAAGTTCAGTAGAAAAATTGCAAGTGTTTAAGAAAGATACTAGAATAAAATTTAAACAAAGAGATTTTTATTGAATATTTAAGTGGCAGTGAGATAATTCCATTTGTGATCTATCACAAATTACAAATTATGTAGGATTATTACGCATATCTTTCCCGTTGACAAGAAAGTAAGTGAAAGAGGTGTATGGAGTGGGCACGAATATTTTTTTTATTTAAAGGTTGAAATACTTTAAAAGGAAGTTCATATCAGACGTCTTCATGTTTTCCTATAATTGGCCACTCTCTTCTCTAAGCTGAAACCCAACTGGTATCTCTTCGAGGGATAGGAAGGAAATATGTGAGGTCGCTAGAGCCACTTTGTTTCTCCTGACAACCAATATTTTTAGAACCAGTCAACCACTACATGGTTGAGGGAAAATAGCATGAGATGTATAAATAAATGTCGTAAATTTCTACAAAGTGACGCGTTCCTTAGCTGGAGTTACGGAGAAATAGTTTCTCTTCCAGAGTTTCACTTGAAGTACTCACTCATCCTTACCCTATGGAAGTATTATACTTCCCACGGGCTCCCTTTCCATTTCCTCTGCAATCTACTCTCTTTCAGGATGCCAGTCCTTGGAGTGGGCCATTTATGTATCAGAAAACATTAAACATTTTTATCTTACATAAAACTTTTAACCTTTAGTAGAGATAAGGTGAGCGAAAACTAAGTGTTGTAACATAATTTCGAAGTGATTTTTTTATTTCGGAAAAAAATATTTCTAGAATGTTTGATTCTCAGTAAAAACCTTACAAAATACTCTCGAGAGATTTCATATCAATTAGTAACCGTAAGATTTGAGAAAAGCAGACCAAATTTTGCCTCTATACAGACTTTTTTTACTCACGTAACACGGTTCATAAAAATTGCCACTTCAACGCTCTGCTTACGACTTTCTCTACAAAGTGATGCGTGCCTTAGCTGGAGATATGGAGAAATAGTTTCTCCTCCGGAGTTTAACTTGAAATACTATACTTCCCAAGGGCTCCGTTTCCATTTCTCGACCATTTCTCCCGCAATCTACTCCCTTTCAGGACTTTCCTCGCTTGCAGCCGCCGTGCGATTAGACGTTCATCCAGCTCAATCTATACGGAGGTGAAGTAGAGATGAGGTTGTTTATTGTAAAAAAAGTTGAGAAAATGATGGTACTGTCCTTCTCTATACAAGTTTGATTCGAGGGATTCAGCTCGCTAGTAAACTGGAAAATCATATTCAAGCAAATATCCGCAATATCAAACGAACTGTGTAGTTCCAACAAGATCTGAAGATCTGTAGAAAATCCGCAGAAATGCAAGCAAAGAGCCTTTGGAAATATTGGAAACCAATTTCATTGACAATCCAAACATTGACCCGACCCGCGAACATTCGCACGATAAGTTGCGGGTTCGGTCGGATAAATTGTTCGTGCGGGTCGGATAATCTCCAAATCTTTGCTAATACGGATCGGATATAAATATGTAGCCTGAGGATGATGGTCGAGTATGACAAAAAGGGTGGGGTGGGTTTCCGGGAGGTGAAGGAAATGGCGATGAGAATATTAGGGCACATGAACCTACAGAAAGGTATAGAAAACATATGAATGAATGCTGGGCGAGTCCGGATATCTGGAGGTAAATCCATATGATTGACCCGGCGGCAGTTCCTGAGAAGATGGATGGCGAAATATGGCTCGGCTCTCCCAATCCAATAACCTCCGCCAGGTTGTTTTCGCTATTCTCTGGACCCTCAACTTATGTGTCCTTTACAAGCGCTTGTTTCAAATCGTGCCTTCTGATTTCGATCTCTGCCCTTACTGCTTTCTTCTTCCTTGGCGCGGTACCGAGGAGCAGGAATATAGGTCTGCCATAAATTCATGAACAATGTTTTGTTTTGCCATTTTTCATCTTTCACATTGGCGAAGAAGGATAAATCTCTCTGGAAATAGCAGATCCTTCAACCAGAGGTGAGACACATTCAGTTTGGTGTGGATTTTTTACGTTAAGCTGTGTTGTGGATCGCTCTCCTTTATTGGAAGTAATCAGTGTTAAGAACTGAACGGGATTTTTAAGGTTATCCGTATTTCTTAAAGTTGAAGTAATACCATTAAATCTACCAAATTGTCTCCGATGCACCCCTTTTCCAGTATTTCGAGGTATCTATCAGTTTCAAGAGTCTCTCTTCAGTCGGGCCTAAACTATTCGAGCCAGTTTCCTATTTAAATCGTTGGTAAACTAAGGCCAATTATATCAGCACTAGTGTGTAGTCCAGATAGTCATTTGTAATAGGGCCCCCTTTGGAAGATGGCTACGAGCACGAAAAAACATAATCATCACTATATGTCCGCGCGCTAACACGAGGAAAATATGGCCTCATTCCGAACGCACTTTTGGTAATTCATCGAAATTATGAGCGAAATAGAATACATACTGACAAATTTTAAAATTACTTTTACGGTTGAATTCCACTCAATACATATTCTTGATCGCACATTTATTCCGTGATGCCCATTTGACAGGTAAAACAGAGACTCAGGGGCTATAAGACGAAAAAACTGATTAACTTTTCTTTGATGGTAAAAACATTTTTATTCCAACTTCTTGAGGGTGAAATAAATAATTCATTTCCGACTCATCAAATATTCCTCGCTAAAAGCTCTTTTGATGATTTCGCAGCTAGTTTCAAACCTAATTCAAATCTCTCACGGAATAACTTGAAATCGAGAATCAACTGGTTCAACCTTGACTTCCTACTAGAACTATGAAATAAATTAGTAATAAAAACTGATTTACTTCTCTGTACGAAATTTAGGAATGTCATGTCTGAGGGTCTAAGCTGCGACATTGATAGAGCGCGCAGCTTCGACAAAGACCATATGGCCTTGACGTCTTTCCGGAGACTCGTAGAACTGCCAAGCGGCGAGGGGAAGCGTCTATCAAATGAATTGTGATTGCCAGGGCATCTAAGGGCGCTAGAGGAGTTTCGTCAAGTGTGGGATTGAATATCAAATGTCTTTCGAAAGCAATAAACTTGAGACGCACTGTATGATATGGAACCTTCTTTTTTTTTGCTTCAAAATTACTATTTCAAGTAATTCTATTAACACATCAAGGAGAGGGGATGCGATGGTATACGCCGGATACCATCTGCTTTTTACGTGTTATTGTGTGCACTTCCTGTTATTTCTTGCATGGGGTCAATAGGTGCAATGCACTAGGCCTCCAAAATTCATTGATGGAGACCATTAAATTCCAAGTAAGATATTAGAGCTTTCTATAAAGCTGGGTGAACTGTTTCGATGTCTTGGTTTCATTACCAATTTTTACTATTAAGTATTTTATGTAGTTCTGACCAATTGATGATTTTTCCACTAAAAATTATGTGAAAGAAGTATTACATACCCTTTGTGTACTATCTAACTCTCTCAGTCATACTACTGGCTGATCTTAAGACTCCACCACCATATATAGTAATTATTTGATATCATGATACCATCAATGTATCACTGTACAAACATCGAAGCCATTTTATGTCTAATTTGTCTTCCTTTTTTACTTTTTCTGTAATGAGGAAGACAATTACATACATTTTTCCCAAAAAAGACAATTGTTGAAGCAAGCCAATATGATTCCTATCAAAAAATGACAAAAATGAGCAAATAGTTACTATTTAATGCAAAGTATGAAACTATTTAATACCTTTATTGTGCCTAGCTTGATCTTGTTCTAGCCTATAGATTCTCAGAGGGGGTGAATTTTAAATTTGGAAGTGAAAAATCGTACATCTTAAATACATATTCATGCTGCAATCTTGATCCAATTAAACACTGCAGTAGCAAACAGTCAATGTTTTGGCAACATCTAACATTTAATCCATTCTGTTAGTAACCACAACAATACTATTCAACTGTATTTGAAACTCATTCAGCAACTTAGTCAAGTATGCCCTGCCCTGCCAGACTAAACTATTCTGATTCTTACTGCTATCCGTATCACCTTATATTCAGGCTCATTTTAAAGAGTTGGAGAGACATCATACACCCTTGTGTTGCATATCCATTTCTTGCTCTGCTTACACTAGCTTCGCATCCCTCATTATCTTCTATAGTAAATTTTTTTGTCTCTGGGTATTAAATTACTTAATCATTCATTCTTCAATGTAATAAATTACACAAAGAAATATACACTGTCCACAAATTACACAACTCTGTGACCTAAAAACTTCAAGGAAGTTTTCTTCTGAATCTTATAGATTTTTACATGCTGCATATGGGAAAAATACTCAAAAATGCTCTCACATCATGTTTTCTTGCAAATTGAGAGTATACAGATTTGGCACACATGAGAGAAGGTGCAGAGTGAGAGGATTGGACACTAGAGAAAGAATTAGTTTAGTGAAAGCATAGATTCTTAATCTTAGATTACTCTATGGTAAAATGTACAGAATGAAGGGCTTACCCTTTGTTTACACTCTCATCCCTATTTATGGATATATTCATATTCAGGCCCCTGGATATCGGAGTAGCACATTCACTTTAGGTTAAAGAAGTCCTGGGTTCAATTTCCAGAGGAAGGTTTGCAAAATGACCTTAGTTGTCAAGGCACTTTTAATACTTATACTAAAATTTTCCTAGACAATTTTCAACTTTCATGCACCTCAATGGAATCCCTTAATTAGTCAATAATTAAACTTTTCTTGGATCTAATTTTAGGAAGTCAAATTTATTACAACACTTTCTTACAAATTTAGTATGATTCTGCAAGTAGACTAATATCTTCCTTGAGATACAATAAAATACTTTTGTTTAGGCAAGGGCTGATAAACCTTTCTAGGCCAATTTTTATTTTAGTTGAGTGGATACCATCAGGCTGCAAATGTATGCTGCAACAATCATACTTAATCAGAGGAAAACAAATTTAATGACTTTATTTTAATATCATTTGATTAGTTGCATGTTGTAATGCTTCTCTAACTCTATGAAAAGGCTACATCTACATTTACCCCGCAACCCACCTTTAAGTGTATTGCAAGTGTCATGCACCATGACTGAACTTCTCTAATGAATTAATTATATTAAAAATGAATTCTCAAAGCAACTTGTTCAAGCATTGATTTCCTTAATCTTACTTACAATATCAGAACAGCCTGTGTGAAGGGGCAGACACATAAAATAAGCAAATATTCTCAGAACTTACATTCTCTGGATTTATAAATTAGCCCTCATTTAAATCTCATATCGATTTTAACGTTTAAGTTGTCATCATATTCACTTTACTAAATGAATGAGACTGAAACTACACAATAATATGGTATGTGTGTTCATTATAGGAAGGAAAGAAAATTTTCCAATGATGGCCACAAAAATTTTCTCATTCCTTCCACTAGCCTCTAGAAAAATTAGTGTAACTTTCTCAAAGTAAATCCAAGCTATGCTCAAGATTAATGCCCAAAAAGTAGAAAAAAGAAAAGAATTCTAAGAGTTATAAATAAAGCAGTAATTCATCCATTACAACAACTTAACAATCATTGTAATAATACTAAGTTTCAAAGAACTAATTATATTCTACCAAAAAATTCCTCAAAATTTCTCCAAGCATGTTTTGAAAATTAAAATTATAAAGTTTACTCCATGCAATTCATTCAAACCACTAAAAAATCACATCAACTACTTCTGTACTTTTAAATAATACATTATTACACCTCATTTATTGAATAAACTTCATTATTATGGGACAATATTTTTAAATTCTACTTTAAATTTGAAGGACTTTGAAGATGTTTTTAATACAGTGGTATATCAGGTTAGACCTAAACACCATATGCCCTTATCAAAATAAAAGAAATAACAAACAAGATATTGATTTATTCCATTAAATGCAAAACTCAAATTAACATTATTCAACAACAATAAAAACTTCAGTCATTTCATGAACCACCTTTTGAACTTACAGGGGAAGTTTGTAGCATCACGTTAACAAATAACACACAAACAACATTCATTTGTGTATACATATAACTATTACAGACATTCAAACAATTAAATACCACATTCAAACATAATAATAATTAATCAACAAATTTTGATCTTTCTTTCTCAAAGAGGAATCTGAGAGGTTTGGATCAATAGAGACAATACAGAAGAGTAACATCAAAAAAAAGTTGCACATTAACGATTGGAAGAAATAGACATTAACCTCTTGAAACATATTAATCTCAAACATGATAACAAAAACTAACTTATTCTCTTTTATTTAATCACCAGTCTGTCAATTATCACATTCAACAAAAAAACAATAATATTCTATTTCCACTCACCAAAAATTTTACACCTAGTTCTTTCAAGTTTATAACAAGGAAGAATGCAAACAGAATTTTTTAGATACTTCTTCATCAATCTGTCCATGATTTTGAATTTTTCCTTTCCAGTCTATCAAATGGGAATGACCATGTTAACCATAAGATATGTTGATTTTCAAAATGATTTAAAAGCTCTCAATTGTCATATTACGTCCATGCAATTCACTATCTGAGGAAAATTTCTCTAGAGAAAATAGGATGGAGTTATAATGGAAGAATCAACATACCTGAAAATGAATTTCACAGGTATAACAGAATATTTCCATTCATGCTTGTGAACTGACATTCAAATCATTCAGTTCAGTCAAAAACTAGAAGGACTGAGCTCAGCTCTACAAGTGCGTTAAGGGATATTGGATCTTTTAATATTGATTAAGATATTAGCAACATTATTTCAAATAAGAATAAAAACTGCTAATACTCATCATGGTATTGATCATCCATTCTGTGTTGTATGTATGGAAGAAGAAAGAGAATAATATGAGGTAATAATATGTTTCATAGTGACCTAAAGATGAAATCTCAATTGTGAAAATAAATCAACTTTGTTGACAAGTAATCATAACCTCTGGAATAAATCTTCCCATTCTGCTCCACTGTGGAAGGGTTCAAGGTTTCTCATCATGCTCAATGGAGATGGTGAAGATACATAACCACTGGAGTTTGACTCTGGTCTCTCCACATGTTCCAACAAGTTATTTGAGTTTGACTCTGGTCTCTCCACATGTTCCAACAAGTTATCCAGGTATTTCTCATCTTGTAAGGAGGTCATTGGTTGCAACATATCATTTTCAGATTTTGAATCAGAATGTGAAGAGCCAAATCCTAGTATGGCTCTTCCTGTTGCTTTCAAGCAATCCCAAAAACTTCTGTTAGATGTAGTCTTACATTTATCTTTGGCATCAGTATTAGCTCCTGGTAACATCCCTTCCGGTCCATAAGAATACCTCCTTGATTCCTCAGGCACAGCTTTATGGCTACTGAAAGAGACTTCCTCATTGGTTATTCCTTGCCATCCAGAAGTTTCCATTCTCTGATATGGAATTAAGCTATCTTTTTCAAGTGCTTTCAATTCAGTACCATCATTTTTTACATGCACCATTTGCTCAATTTGTCCTGAAGATTCAACATGATGGTTAAAGCTATCTTTAATCAATCCTTTACTTGTAATAATTGGCGAATTTAACATGAGAAATTGAGAATTCATGGAAGTAATTTTTTCTGGCTGACTTTCTCTTTCCATGCATTCAACATTGCCTTCCCTAACATCTTCAAGTGAAATATCTTCTGTCTTATATTTATGTACATGCTCTTTCTGCAGCAGAGATTCCCTTTCACTAAATAATCCCATATCCCCAGGAATCAAACTTTCGCCACCTGCTTCAGCAGATAAATTCAGAAACTCCTTCTCATCCCAAAACTCTAGAGACCTTACTAAGTTTTCATCATTTTCATACTTCATTTCAGTTTTACCTTCATCTGATGTAATAAAAGCTCCAACAATTTCATCAATCGACTCTCCCATGCTCATAACACTCAATGAACTTCCACTGTATGAATCATCATCTTTGCTAGAGCAGCTATCCCAACTCAAGTCTTGATCTGATGAGGCAATCCACTCTAATTTCTCATTCTCAGATAATTTATTTTGAAGTCCCTTTCCAAGATTATTTGGTTTTCCTCCATCATTTCCTCCCACAAAATTATCATTTCTATTTCTTGGAACCTCTTCCCTTTCTCCACTGTATTCTTGGAAACTCATATTTCCACTCATACCACCGCTATCACCACTCCCATTTTCATCGTCATTAACTGATGAAGGCCCTGATGTCAGTAGGTCACACATGAACACTTGTATCCTTGCCAAAAGGTTATCAATCTCATCCACCTCAACTCCTTGTAAGATGAATGGGGTGCTAGAATAATTATGAGCTGTTTGCTGCAGGTCTGCCAACTTAGTAAGAAGTAAGGGATATATTGCCTTAGAGGATGAAGGTGATGGAGGATATGGAGGACTAAAATAATATCCTTCTTGTTTTTCAAAAGTGAATGAAGCTGATCTTTTATTTGAGTGACCATTTCTTGGATCATTTGAATCAGTTGATGGTGGATCCAATGATCCTTTATTAGAGCCAATAGTTGTTGGAGAGTAACTAAAATTATCTGGTCGTTCATCTCCTGGATTTGGTGGAGGTCCATCATGGAATTTCCATCTTATGTACTGCTTCAGCAAGTAACAATAGTTACTCTAGAAATCCACCACAATCACAGATTACATGAAAACAAAATCAAAGGTTATTAGAAAATATATTGTGTGAATGTGTAACAAATCAATTATTAAGTACATTTTGCAATTTCTACAAAGGAAATAATACCTTTCCCAAAATAAGTATCAACTATAATATCAATAAAGATCCTAGTACTCAAATATGACTTAAATATAGCTCAAACATATTTTATAAATATTTTGTTAAAATACAAACTTTATTAGTTTCTTTCAAAGTGAATGAAGATTATTTAAAATCTCCAAAAATTTAGTAATTTTATGTCTTCAGTAAATGCTTGATAAGATTTGCATTAATCAAAACTTCATTAAAACATTTCCATAAATATGCAGCTAGCAGATAATATTTAAAGAAGAAATAAGAAGATATCTGCTCTGTGAGTTTACCAAAAATAAAGTAGAAACTAGAAGCTATGAGATTTGCCAGTTTTCATCATAATATTACACATGAGTAATAGAAGAAACTAAATCAGATTATCCTAGACCCAAAAGACTGATATGGCATAGGTTCCAAAGTCATGTTATGCAGGCTTTTACAACAAATCATTTCAGAAATCCTTTTTTTCTATGTAATGAACACAAAAACACAGAAAATTAACGTTTTCACTCATGTACCCAGCAGATTACCTACTAAATATGTTCTTCAATACAAATTTTATTCTTTCATAAAACCCCCTAAACTCTTAATTATCATAACATCTACTTGAGAACATTAATCAGAGATATTGGGAAGTATTCACCATAATTACTTGAATCCTTTTACATTCTTCAAATGTAGCTACAGAATTCTCCTTTAATTTTGACAATTATTTGGACAAGATTTAATTCCCCTTAATTTTATTTTATGGAGCTGGATTATCTTTCTAACATGAAAGAATTTAAATAATCATATACATTAAAAGAGAGCAATCAAACCAGGACATTACTAAAAAGATTCTTTAAATTGTACATCACAACAGAAAAGATGCTCCAAAATTGTACAGCTCTTTTTATCAACAGAAGCCCACTGATGAACTTCTTCTAGTATTCAGGAAGCAACAAGTTATATACTTTTAACATTTTCATTCCAAATACTACCTCATGGCTAAATGTACCTTAACAATAATTTTAAATTCCTTTAAGCATTTAAAATTATTAAATAGCATTAAAAATAGTAACAGAAATCAAACTGCAAGAATTTCCCAAAGTAGAAAACATGATTTAGTTCTAATTTTAAAGAGAAACATCAAACTTACTTGTATCTGTTCCACAATTTTAGGTTGCTCTA
>KZ308837.1:280769-317933 GCA_000376725.2 Ladona fulva
ATATTGTAAAATTTTATTAACTTTCATTAAAAATACTAAATAAATAATAAATTAGTAAAAAATGCTTACATTCATGAAAGTAAAAACTTGTAAACATGGATAATTTACTGTCCACCATGGATTCTTCCTTTGAGAAATAGCATGAGAATTGCCTAAATTACAACTAACTAATAAACAAGTTAGAAGATATTCTCCCTCAAATATGAAACTAAAGTAAAAAAATCAAAAACATTTATGATGTTATAAAAAACAAGTCATAATCCAAAAAGACTATTCATTCCAAGAATAACTAGAAGACATAAGAGCTAATTCCCATGCCGTAAACTTATCCTTCCAACATCACAAAAATAATTAAATCAATCTTACCTCTATTATGTAAGATCGGATTTGAGGATTGCTGTGAGAATCCACTTCACTATCAAACGTTTGAGATGTTTCAGATATAATGCCGGACTCAGCTTCTAAAGGATTTGTTGTTTTTTTAGAACCAAAACAAAAATGAAAAATGTCATTTAACTTATATATATTCCAGGCATCAAGGGTCAGAAATTTGCTCTTACCGCCAGCCTCAGTTGTTAGAGAGTTCGAAAATATTGTTGATTGATTGTTCACTGGACTTGATGATGATATGTTTTTGGTTTCAACATTTTTACTACTACTTATTGTGATCTCATTGGATGAAGAACTGTCATTTCCTTCAATAGATGGCACACTCTCTTTCTTTTGAGACTCATCTCTGTCAGCTGAAAATGCAGGAGGGAAATCAATCCAGGCTGGTCGGTGACAAACAGGTTCTGGAACTAACTTTAAGAGGAAGTTTCAAATTTACCTCAGGCCAAGCTTCAATTGATGTATCATACATGATTACAGAGTTTAAGAAAGTGAGCCGAGTCATCCCTTGGCGAAGAAGAACTGTTCTGTCAGAGACAGAGAGAGATCTCCCAACACCATGTAGAATCTTCACAACCACATGCATGAACCGAAGAGTGTATCCCATTAACTGCCGTATTAACCATGGACGCGGACGGCGACGTAATGCTTTCCTATACATATTTACTCCAAGAGGATCTTGTGGTAAGTTCCGAATATGTTCTATTTCTGCACTAGATAACTGTGATCCCTGAAGAAAAATAAATCATAATCTTAAGGGAAAAGAGTACACAACTTTGTAGTTTCCACAAGTTTATTTTAGGAGACTAGTTTAGCTAGCATAATCAGTAATTCCCATCTGAAAAGGGAGGAAAAGCAAAAATAACTGTTTGTTCCATTTCTCTAACCTTACCTTTATTTAAAGTGATGAGAAGACAACATGTGAGTAGAAGAAAAATGTTTGCAGTAGATAATTTCACAAGATGTAATGTAATATTTTTTTAGTTCTTGACGATTATTAAAAAGTAGAATCTGTGCAGTATTTGACAGTATGATTTTCTTATTCGAAGATTCAAAAGTCAAATGAAAGAAAGGATAACTAAGTAGAGGTACATAAGAGATAAATATCTTAAAATGGACTGCATGAACTATGATCCTAATGACTTAAGCACGTAGTGGGATCTATACTTCCCACCCCCCTCTACCGAGGAAATCCTTTGGGTTAATAATTTCTTTTTTCATGTGTTGCTGTTATAGAGCAGTATTAACTACGTTTTTCCACCTATCTTAGTTAAAAAAAATTTTATGCATAAAAAAATAAGAATTTGTTTAATGCTCGACGGGTTGCATACCACCCGAATTTCCAGAAATTCCTTTTTTTCACCTGTAGCAATAAATAAACCCAAAATCGCATTCCTCGTGGCCGTTGGTGCAAAGAGAATTCATTTTCAGCGTCCTCTTTCCATTGTTCCATAATAGTAACTGAGGAAAATAAGCAAAAATCGATGATTGCTCCACCACTTCCATTTTTCTCTTATTATTTTTTTGCGTTGATTTTTTAAAATTTGTAATCATAATTATTATGGAATTAGATAGGGAAAGGAAACATTTTTCTAATCTGTCTTTTCTAACAGCTGTTGCCTTGAATGACTTAGGGAGACTTCTCACGCTTAGGCCCTTTCAAGTGGCTTAGGTTCTTATTATCTTCGAACCATTTTCACTCTTCACCTGTGTATACAGAGGACATCTTACATGTGATTATAGAAAATCCCTAGTGCGAGAGTACTTATACTAGGACTAGAAATGCCAGAGTATCTGTGATTTTCTATTCCCAGTGCATCTGCAGGCAAATGTAGCCCTTATGTCTGGAATTAGCATTTGTTTGATACATTTTGTTTACGCATGTATTTTTAGTAGTAAGGAGGAAGTAAAAGTTACCAGATGTATGAAAACCNGAAATTCCAAAATTGTTTATGTAAAAATTAGCCATTAACAAAAAAAATTTGCAAAAAAAATTCATTTTCTGGATAGTTGAGCTTAAAATTCGCATTGTGCAAACTTTCAAGAGAAAGGTAGCTTCCGCAGTTTCTTGCACCTTTAAGAGGAAGGCAAATGCATATTATTAGCAATGAAGCACATCCCAGTAATTAATGCTTACTCTCTGTTTTATTTATATCACCTTGAATTGTAGGGCTTTCACAGATTTGAAGATAATTCAATTTTTAGATTCTATATTGTAAAATTTTATTAACTTTCATTAAAAATACTAAATAAATAATAAATTAGTAAAAAATGCTTACATTCATGAAAGTAAAAACTTGTAAACATGGATAATTTACTGTCCACCATGGATTCTTCCTTTGAGAAATAGCATGAGAATTGCCTAAATTACAACTAACTAATAAACAAGTTAGAAGATATTCTCCCTCAAATATGAAACTAAAGTAAAAAAATCAAAAACATTTATGATGTTATAAAAAACAAGTCATAATCCAAAAAGACTATTCATTCCAAGAATAACTAGAAGACATAAGAGCTAATTCCCATGCCGTAAACTTATCCTTCCAACATCACAAAAATAATTAAATCAATCTTACCTCTATTATGTAAGATCGGATTTGAGGATTGCTGTGAGAATCCACTTCACTATCAAACGTTTGAGATGTTTCAGATATAATGCCGGACTCAGCTTCTAAAGGATTTGTTGTTTTTTTAGAACCAAAACAAAAATGAAAAATGTCATTTAACTTATATATATTCCAGGCATCAAGGGTCAGAAATTTGCTCTTACCGCCAGCCTCAGTTGTTAGAGAGTTCGAAAATATTGTTGATTGATTGTTCACTGGACTTGATGATGATATGTTTTTGGTTTCAACATTTTTACTACTACTTATTGTGATCTCATTGGATGAAGAACTGTCATTTCCTTCAATAGATGGCACACTCTCTTTCTTTTGAGACTCATCTCTGTCAGCTGAAAGGTCATCCGCTGAAAATGCAGGAGGGAAATCAATCAAGGCTGGTCGGTGACAAACAGGTTCTGGAACTCCCCAGAAGACGCTTCGGTATATTTCAACAAGGTTCTCTATTTGCCTCTGCTGATTTTTGTTTAAATATCTATCTGGATCCTTCTCACCAGGTTCCCTCTGAAAATCATTATGCAAATTCAAATGAATTAACAATATGACAGGAAGCTAAGAATCGTTTGCATGAATCAAAAAAAATGAAAGTAAATCAACTATAATGACATCATAAATTCAAAGAATAGTGATGAATGAAAATTCACAGATTAATTTATACATAATAGATTAAAAATATAGGTATAGATACATGGACAACAAACATTGTGTATTTGGAATGATACTGAGAGGCAAATTTCATCTTTTCACTTATGCCTAAATACCATCCATTCTTCTATCAAATTTACTTTGGAATCTGAAAACAATAAACCTTACTCTCCTTTGCAAATTTCTGAAGAACTCTCACTTTCATAAACCCAACCTTCACCCCAAGGAAAGCTACCACTCTTTAAGCATTATCCCATAATACTTTGGGCCAACCCCTTCTCTCAAGCCTCACCCCTACAATTGTTCCCTACAGCCAACCAAAGTATCTGCTTTTTCCCCTACATAAGTCTTTTTGTATGAAACTTCCTCATCTGATAGTTGATCAGTGCTTAAACCATTCGTTTATAATATATCCTATGGAAATATGTCCTGTGAATTTTATTTCTACCTTTTCCTAAACTAAAATTGTACTTTTATAGGTATGAAGCATAACTAATTACAAAAAAAAATTGAGTGTTCTAAATAGCAGCAGATGTTATTGAAACTACAAGAAAAACTTTCCCAAGTGAGGCAAACAATTTTCAGGGTGGGGGGTAAACACCAACAATTTTCAGGGTGGGGTTGACAAATTTTGCACACATTCCCACCTTAAGGAAAAATGTATCAGTACCAAGAACTTAAAATTGATTCATACAGAATAAAATTCCTAGAATCCTCTTTCTTCCAACAAAAAATAATGCCTTAATAAATAAAATGCAAGCCTGGACCCACTTTTTGTTTAATAATTAAATTTTTGTAGCAAGGATGGTCTTTTGCCTCATTTAGAACATTCCTCACACACACTACCAGCAGATTAATATAATTAAGGAAGTTAGAGAACACCTTCAAGATAAGAAACAGTTTTGGAAGTTCTTTCAAGAATTCTTACTCAAAGCAGCTGATAATTTAATGAGAGGAAATTAAATTTTGATGGTCCACATTAATAATCATAACCAACATTTCATTAAATTTATCATTTATAAGGTTTCCATTTAATGAAAAATAAGACTAATCATTAAACTGGAAAATTTATTATGACTCGACTCTATGTGTTCATTAGAATGCCAGCAAGTGATTCAGTCACCTTTGACCATAATCTACATGAAAGAGTGAGATTTGCAAAGATTGGCTTAGAATTCTACCAAAAAGATGGAGTATCTGATTACACATACATTTTACAAAGTAAGGAATATCTGCTTATCACTACAAAAATATGCAAATATTCTTTTTGATGCATACTTATTTCCTATTTAAATGGAAAATTTTCTTTTCACCGATCCTAGAAATTAAAAAGTTTATTTGAAGAACAGCTAAATAAATATGACAATAAATATTTCAATAAACGAGACAGATAATCCTTCACTAGGATGGTATTCTATGACATAGAATAAATATTTTAAATGAAAACATTTGCCCAGGGTACATCAGAGACTTCATAAGAACTAGGAGAGAACAAGGATTGGAAGATATGCCTAGATTAAATACTACAATGAATTACAGCAATTTTCTCCTACCCTTTGTTCATCATCTTCAAGTTCAGCGCTTCCTTTGTTAAATCCTTGCTTCAGTAAGCTGCAAAATTTCAAGAAAAGATGAGAAGGAACTGAAACAAATTTTGGGATTAAATACAACTTATGCTTTGTTTGAATTGATGTTGAAAGTCCATGGCGAATCAAAAAAAATGGCCAAGTATTGAAAGATATCTTAAATCTAAAAAATACATTTTCAAAATAAGCAATCAACTAGTGGAGGTGAATATGAATTGCATTTAATTTCACATTACCTATCTCTTGCTTCATTTGACTTGTTATCATACTCTTGCACTCTTCTGTTTACATCACCTTCCAATGTTACCCAACTTATTTCCATTCCAATATCAATGCACTTCTGAAACCTGCATGACTGGCAATACTTTCGAGTGGTGATTGTGATTGGAGGACAGTTTTTCAACTTGCTTCCACTTGAAGAATCCACAAATGCTTTCAATAATTCCTTTCTGTTAGCACCTGCAACTGCTTTATACTTCCCATATGATGAGGAAATGCAGCTATCAACATGCTGAAGCAATAACATTGTGTAAGTAATGGGTTCTTTTAAACAGACAATATATGTATTTTGTGTAACATACATTTTTATTAAATTGAGATGGTAATATAGATGACCTGTGCAGTGAAATACCATAAGAGCAAATATATAAGGTATATATGATGCAAAGAATTTATAGATTAACATTTAGAATTTTGGCAAACAACTGAAGATATATTCAACTTTCATGACAATAATATACCAGTGATTTCTTGTATAGTATAACTATAGTTGTTTCATTAATCATAGCAATAAACATACATACAACTTAACTTTACCATAGGCAATGACATAAATCAAATAAATGTTGGGCTTTACTTACAGTACTCTTGAGATCGAATCCATCTTGGGATCTTGAGTCAGATTCACCATCTAATTCAAAATCTTGCTTTTGCATTCTTGATTCAATTTGGGGGGCTAATCCAGTTGTCACACAAAGAAAGGATGAATATGCTTTGGCAATGACTGCACGACGGAAAAATGCTTTACAAGAGTCACATGATACACCACCAAAATGAAGACTTCTTGCAGAATCCCCACAAACGCCACAAACTAGCCCAACTGCACGACGTCGCCTACGACGACTTGACTCGCCAGACTTAAGTGTTTTACTTCTATTACTGGAAGAACATTTGACCTTCAGAGCATTTTTAGACAAGGGGTGCTTATGTAAAATTCTACGGAATATTCTATCGTTCAAATTCACACCTGACACTGAATTCACACTATTTTTCTCTGGAGAAATTATTTCACCAACCTCAGAACTTTTACATTCAACATTGTGTATAGAATGATTACTTAACCCTTGAATGGAATGAATGCATTTTTTGTGGTTTTCAAAGGTCATGGAAGACTCTAAAGTAGGCAAAGTTTGTGAAGTAGGAGATCTTGAGAAGCTCTGAGATGAACCTGAATTTTCAGAGAAATCATTATTCTCCAAGGTAGCATAACAGAAAAGTTTTCTTGTCTCAAAATTTGTCCTTGAAACATTATGTGGTGAGAAATTCAAAGGTCTGTCTCTGTCAAGGCTATTTTGGTGCATAATAGGTGATAAATCAGAACTAGATACATTTGTACTGTGGGAAATATTGTTTAAATAACAGGGAATTGAAATTTTTGAAGAATGAAAAGGATCACAATTTAACTTTGTATTACTCAGGTGATCTGACCCTTCGACTAGAGTGGGATTCCTACTATTTCCAGCATTATCAGTTGAGTTGAGAAAATTCGCTGATTTGGTTTCTGTTTTGCCTCTTTTACATAACTCACTTTCTTGTAACAAGGAAACTTGAACTTCTTTCTGAGGTAGATTAACTGTGTTTTCAGAAGTATTATCGGAATGAATGACACTTCTAGAGGTGGAAAGATTAAACGCTGGCTCAGAAAAAGGATGGGGATATCCGTAATGAGAATTAACTCCCTCTGATTGAAGGGACATTGGTGATGACTTAGATGAGTCTTGGGAAGAACTGGATATGCTTAAATAAGGCGGTGGGAGCACTGCTTTATTCACATTACTAACAGGCAAATGGCAAACTGATTGCGGAAATCTTCCTTTCGCTATTTCTGAGCCTTTGGTATTGTAATCGTAGCTTTGAGAAGGGCTGACAGTATAAAAATGATCAGCTCCTGATATATTCTGACGTTCGGAGGTGGATATAGCATCATGAAAACGTCCATTGTCACTTTCTGTAAAATCACCCATACGCTTTTTATTACATCTTCCTAATGACATACTTTCACAGGCAAGATGGGAGTTAGAAAACGTTGGATTACGCGGCTCTTCCTGATCATACCTTACATTTTCAGAGCTGTATGGCAAGTAGAATGGGGGAAGGGGATCACCAACTTCTTCGTAGGATGCTATCCCCTCATTCCAGTTATTTCGGGGATGCTTGGAATGTACAGCGAAAGCCTCATTATATACTGACAAAGGTAACGGGCGTTTCTTAGGAAGGACAGCAGATAATGAAGAGATTTCCTGATGCCTAGAATTTGGAGGGTCACTGGACGGATCTTTCGGAAAACTATGAGCAGTAGTAATTTGTGGACGTGCAAACGAAAATCTACTATCACGCTGATCCCTGAGCTGATGCACTGAGTAGTCGACACCATCGTTTTCCACTCTCAGTTCTTCCGTGGAAGGAAAAGACTCTATGGCAGCAAAGCGGGAGGTAGTTGGTTCTGAATTCCTCCCGAAAGAAGCGCCGCTTTGAGTCGAGAGATTCGAGGAATCTATACATGTACCAAGGCGACGGGGCCGAGGTTGTGCGAATGGAGAGGCAGTAGCTGCGTCGTACCATTGTTTGTACGTCCGATTACCAGTAAGACGTCTGCAAGCCGATATATTTTGTCCACTGGTGGAATCCTCCGATTCTGCAGAGGAGGGCTGGTAAGCGGCTGGTCGACGATCCATCGGATGGGTACCCTCTCGCGAAAAGAGATTTAATGATTCCAATTACTAATCGCCAATAAAGAATATTTTCTCTTCTACCTCTTGGACACAACAGTATTTATTTCAGCATTCCAACACATCCGCCGAAACCATGATCGAGAATATGTGAAAAAACTGTATAACATCAAACAGGTGAAAAATATCACCATGACATCCTCTAACATTAAAGTACTGCCTGTCTTCCTTTGAAACAGAAAGGCAGAGGAATGTTTCCACTAAGATATGTAAAAGCAACTATCCCCCAAAAATGTCCATGTCAGTGAAGCACGCTAGATCGTCCATTTCCGATTAATTACTTTCTTGAAGTATCGTTTTTCTCTAAGGTTTGCATTTCTAAACGTAAATATTTTCACTTGCATTGCAACATCAACAGTTATGGAAGCAATACTGATCAACACTGACTAAGAGAACACCGATGTCAAGAAGATCCACCACACGGGAAACATATCATCTCGATCGGCTACCACAGCGAGAAGTAATAATTAATTCCTCAAAGAAATACCCAAGGTCGATGGAGAGAAGTATCAAAACAAGTGACGCAATATAAGCATTCGTCATCACACCGTTTCCTCGAAACAATTCGAATTAACGCGTACTGGTTAAAAGGAACACGGATTAGTGCTGACGAACCCTATGACCTACAGAGGACTTCGGACGACCGCCAAAAATAATTCTCCGTAAGACTTCAGATCCACCGACTGACCACGTGCTTCGTCGCCCGCTGAAAGCGACTATGTAACAGCTGTAAGCATCCTCCCAAATTCCGCCCCTCTTCCTTCCTTCCCATTCCATCGCCTCAACTTTCCTCCCCTACAACTCTCAAGACAGCTTTCGTGGAGGGAATCCGTTTCCATAGCAATACGAATAATGCCAAAAAAAAGAAAGGTGGGAGAAGATGAGACCTGGAGCGAGTCTTCCACTCATTTCAATACGTCACAAGCAGATAAAATCGTCTTTCTCTCGAAAAACAGGTTTTTGTCGCTTGAGTATCATTTCCACGTTAGAAATATAGTGGCTTGTTTGATGTCATAACAATGAGGTGCACGGGCAGAGTAATCACCATCTCTAGTAATTTAACTATGGCAGAGAAGGAAGTCCAGGGGCGATTACTTTGCAGTTGCGTTCATCTTCCCCTCGAAACTCTTTTCCATTACTGTTTCCTTCCACCCGTAACCCTACCAAAGGGTTAAATCCAGAACAGTCCGAATTTTTATTTTTTCTCTGAGCATGGTAGAATATAATAAATTAATTTAATGTATATTTAGATATGCAGATTTTAACGCTAACGATCTTTTAGGTTTTTGGTATAACAGAATATTAGCCGAAAATTTAATCACCGCTACGAAATATATTCTAACAATAAGTAAAATTACGCTTTTAGTTCATAAACACATTACAGCAGTGAAAGACTCTGTAGCGACGAAAACGATTGCATATGTAAAACCAAACCATTGACTGTGAATTTCACTGTAGAGTTGCTATTTCATTACTGTTGGGCTAATGTGGGACTTCTACTCGATGCTGAACGAGACATTCAGGGGTCTAATACAAAGCTATGATTTTTAAGCATGATATACAAGAAATAGGCCACGATCTGAGCAATTCTGGATCCATTAGCTCATTACAGTGAAACTTTAAACCAGGATACCGAATGTATACATACAAAAAATCCTTATGGATTCAAGGGAAAGGAAAATATGTCTGACTTTGCACATACAGATGTGCAGCGTAAAAACCCAAGTTTCAGTGGTTAGAATACCTGCGCGGAAAGTCGGAGTCCAAGTAATGTCGTTATTTCTTACATCTGGTTATCCTTGGGTCCTTAAGGATGTATCGCTATACTTCGCCAGATACCAAAATTACAATAATAAAATAGTAAAATCAGGATTGTAGGAGTATCCCTCAATCAGCCTGATTTTTCCCATGAACAGCATGACTGATTTATTTTGCTTTGTCACGATCAAGGAGGAAAGAAAAATAGATCTTTTGTGGTATTAGATTTGTACATGGACAGAAAAGTGGAAACTTTAGGGAAATTTTGGAAATTTTTAACAAATTTACGGTATACAAAGAAAATGTTGTTGTGTATTAGCGCTTGGGTAAGTTAGTGGGTTGGTCAGTTAGTAAGTTGGATAATCGCATTCTTTTTGAGATCTTTATTTGGTCAATTTCTATCTTTCTTTTCAACTCTTAAGTTAGAATACTCTCCTTTACATATGCCTCACATACATTCAGAAATGAACCCTGGATGTTATTTGAAAATAACTAAGCGACTAAATGTCCTTTTGCTTCCGCCTCCTATTCCTCACATTAACTTTTTAGGATTTTTTGAGTCTAACGAATCCAAATTTGTATGATAGATAGACTAGCAATGGATATTAAACGTCGTTTCCCCAAAGAGAAATAACGTAAACTTCAGGTAGTAGTAAATAAAGCATGATTTTCGTATCGTACCGTACATATATATTATATTGTTGGCCAGATATATATCGTTTGCCATAAGCAAAATGCAAAATGTTACCTTCTTAAGTTGGGGTCCCCTCAAACAGAATGCCTGGATGTTAAGCATCCACGGAGCTACATCTTGTCCTGTCTTGATTGCAGTACTCGCCGAGAAGAAATAAGATAAAACAATACTTTTACCCTCAAAGGAAAATAGCATGAGGAATGGCATCCTCAAAATAAAAAAATTAAACCAAACTGATAGTTTGTAACCGAAATGGGGAAAATAATTTTAGGATAAATATGGTAAAGGGCGCATTTGGACGGGTCAAAGAAATCTGCTGTTTAGGTAGCAAGATAACTCAAGTAAATAACCCAAGCAAAGATGGCATAAAACCAGAAAAAGATAATTATTGTTGTTGACAGCCAATACCGCAAGGTTAAATGTAAAGAAATGATTCATGGGAACTTTCATAAGGAGCGTTATATGGCACACGAACTGTGTTATCGGGAGAGAACAGGTCAATAGAGGAAAAAGAGCTGTGGTGCTACCGAAAAAAATGAAAATAAAATTAACTTAACGAGAAACTAAGGAAAAAGTCCTTCGAAGAGCAACTGAAGAGAGCAATAATAATCGGAAGCGGTGGGAGGCCTTTTTGAGAAGGGTCATGTTTGATGAAATGGAGAACTTGTTGCCAAACCATGGCGTGAGATGCTGATATTCTCTATGCTATGACGTTGGTGATGGGTTAACGATCCTTACCTACGAAAAACCATTACAAAATAACGACATCCACATGTATTTTCTTTAATTCTTAAACCGAAGAATTTGTATCGCCGTCGGAGTTCCAAGTCCCAAATCTCTTTTGGGACGCCCCATGCCACTCTCGCACCAAAGCAATACTATTTAATGGGTAATATTGTACGACTTCCGGAGAACAGAATTGAAAGGAATGATGGAAGAGATTACTCTTAATGCAAATGTTAAAGTAAGGAATGATGAGTATATGATGCGTAAGTATCCTATGTGATAATAAATATCTTAAAATAAGAATATATATTTTTTGAATTGTTGATCCGAGACTCTCATAAAAATTTTAATGAGGAAATTTTTAAATAAATAATCCTTGAATCTTTAACATATACTAGAATTACGTAAGAAGAGAAGTAGGAATTTTTGGGGTTTAAAACTTTCTGAATCGATAAGCAAGAGACAAGAAAATATTAAAAATATCGTTAAGCACTGTAGCTGTAGACATTGCATATCCTTGCTTGATAATTATTATATGCCAAAAGATATAACTGTTTACGTGTTAACGTATTTTAGTTCTAATGGACTCATTAATTACTAATGGTTTAACTCCCAAAACGAAAAGGTGGGCAATGAATTGGATTTTATGAATCCCAAGGAAGAATGGACTTGAAAAAAGTCGGCTGACGGGACCGGCAATTGGGAGACCCGGATTCGATTCCCGGTCCCGTCAGACTTTTTTCAAGTCCATTCTTCCTTGGGATTTTTCCTGGGTGCGCACCATCTTGCGCAAAGTCACCCTTACCCGTTTTNGTTCCCATCCCTCAGTGCTCTACTAACGTAGAATAATTCAGTTAAAATAACATTTTTAATTATTGAAACGGCTGTTTTTCAATGGGTCCAGTGAAATAGCAAACGTGAATTAAAATCCCAAGGAAGAATGGACTTGAAAAAAGTCTGACGGGTCCGGGGTCCCGTCAGACTTTTTTCAAGTCCATTCTTCCTTGGGATTTTTCCTGGGTGCGCACCATCTTGCGCAAAGTCACCCTTACCCGTTTTCCTGTGGATTTTGTGAATGTAAGTTAATTAATCTTTGATAGAAATTAACAACTATTTCGCATTAAATTCTTTAGGTCAACTGCTAACTTTGCTTGGTCTTGTATGGGAGGATTTATTTGAAAGACAAAAGGTAAACGAAACTCCCAAAATGTAAAATAAAGTGATAATATATTTTTTTCGATTTATGCTGGCAAAACATTGTAACCAAGCCACAATTAATCCCTGATTCTATGAAGAGGGGGCGCGAAATATTCATGTCGTAGTTTGTAGGTTAGTAAAAATTCCTCTAATTACGACACCACCCAAGGAATAGGAAAGATTCAGCTGGAAATATCGTGAAATTTCAGAATTACAGCGGCCGAAGAACAAGCATTTCCTAAATTTTCAGATATCAACAAGATGACCAGAAGACGGACGTTAATCACCAATAAAAAGAGTAAAATAGTAGACGAGGAAGAGATGGAGGCCATTGAGGAGAGGATGCAATTTTCTCAGGAATTCAATGCTTCCAGGTATTTTTAATATTCCAATTTCCTGGGAAGACAGAGAAGCCAACTCAGTGGAAACTTCAGGCGCTTCCATTCGATTTGTTCTTCAAGCTGAAAATATTTTTCGTATATTTCGAAGCAAATTGCTATCGCTGTCTTTCTCTACAAATAATCTACGATATCCTTGAGCTATCAAATCTACATTACTTTTTATACTAAAGAGAGGACAAAAATATGTACAAGAAATCATTAAAATAAGGAGCTTTTACCAAAAGCGCGTCCAAACGGTTACGTTAAGTTTGGAAACCAAGTTTAGCTTTGGTCTGTATTATTTATAGATATATAATATTTTATATACATTATTATTATATTTATTTATATACAGGACGTAATATTATTAAATTGGTATACAGATTAACCAAAAAATCATTGTAAATAAAGCATTTGCTTTTCATTATAACATAGAGAACTTCTTGTGTTTGCTGCCGAAAGAGATTCCTAATAAATATAAAAGTGAAATTACATGAAGTTTGCTTTCATGGTAGTATTAAGATATTATTCATGTAGAATCGCGAATTATGTACAGCGCGAATCCAAAATGAAGATATAAGTTTCGAAAACCTGAATTATCTGCTAAGTGCAGCCAAATCTGAATTTTTATGGACAGCAGTTTTTCGTAATTTTTAAGTGTTGGTTGTATATTATTACTACCCCATTCATCAACCTTTCGAACCAATGCTCCGTTTTGTGTATATATATTTTTAAGCCAGGCAGCTCTTGTAAAGGGAATAGTTCATTTGGAATTTCCCCGCACAGGAATCAAAGGTTGATAACTCATTATAGCGTCTCTTGTTGTGAGGTTTGGAATTTATGTAGGATATGACGCTACATCGATCTGCGAATTAACACTTCACGCGACGATCCAACGATTTTCACGGAACATTATTAACTCCGTCTATAGCTCCGTTGAATAATTTTTATTTTTTTATTAAATGATTGCTCTTTTAAAATATGGGCAACAGCGGTAGAAAGACAAGAGAAATGGCTTCTTTGCAAATTTGTTTTTTCAGCAACCTTTTCAGCTCATAATTCAAGTGCTGCTTATCTCCACTGATATGTGTTTCCTTTAGAGAAGTTATCTATTTCACTCTTTTACGCTCAACGGCGATAGGATAATATAAAAAAACTCTGCGATATTCATTCGCCACGCGTTGGTGTCGAGCTAACGGAATAAAACTTATCTTCATTAATGATCGAAATTTGGAAAACATGGCAACGCTGCCTTCGAGTACCCAATAACCTGAGGTGCAGCGTCCTGGCGTCAGCTTTAAAGGAGCCCCGCCGCCTTGTGTTTGTCCTCCATATCAGTGGATGGAAATATTCTACCGAAGATGTCGTAATGTATCGTAAGATGTCGGCGCGTCCCTCTCTACCGGAGCGACAGATATTTCGAGCTCTGTGACCATGTTTTCTGGTAGAGCAATTTTCCTGTTCGATAACCCGGACCCGGTTGATTTTCGAGGCAATAAAATAAGTGCTACAGTTGCTTAGCAACTATTATGGAAATCCTCAGTGAGGAAAAAGGAGAGAAATCTCGCATCGTGGTTGATGCTTCCGTCCATTTTTGCGTCGTTCATGTCCACTTGGCAAAAACACGTGTGTTTCGATAATAAATTTCATTTGAACAGCTCGATTGACCCAGAAGGTAAAAGGGATTTCTAGCGGATAACTATGAGTCTCGAGGGCCATCGAGTTTATTTCAGTACATAAATGTCTCTAAACAGAAACATCTCTGTTATCATCTCAAAAACAATTCAACGCAAATTGCGTTTTAATATTTTCTGAATTGTCCTTATCTGGCACTTGACATAAATTTGTTGAAGAGGAAAGTAGAAGCTTTAAACAGGTGGAATACCAGAAACTATTACTTTTAACGCTAAACGGCTTAATTTTTAAGGCACATTTCCTAGACGAAAGTCACGATTTTTCCATTCAACCAGAAGACTTAAAATTAAGATTATGGTAAAATATTCCTAGTTTTAAATCGTTTTGGTATTTCCTGTAAAATTGCTCTAGTACGCAAACATAAAGCATATGAAAGCCATTAAAATGACTTGTATTTCGGGTATTTCATTTACGCAACAGCATCTCCGTTTACAATAATGATAACATAGAATTTCGACTTCTAGCGGAATTATATAATGTCGCTTAGAAACAAGATTAAAATGAAACTTGTATACATAAGCTCTATAAATTTCGAGGTAATGATGGTAATTTTCTGAGCATTAGAAACTATCAGGTACTGTTAAATAAATGTTCGACGACAATTCCATTATTATAATGTTTGATTCTTATGGTAGTGTATTTGAATGGATCAGCGAAATATTTCCGATCAGGAAAATGGGATCAGGAAAGGGCTAGAACGATAATCTTATCTAAAAATAACGGAAGGCTGAATTCAGTGTTGTTTTTTGATCTAATTTTCTGGAGCTCCTCAAGGACGATTCGACGGCAATCTGAGGCGCAGTTTAGTTTCTTCGACCTGTATCGCAAATTTCACCGTTCGCATAAATGTTATAAGCCGTAACCAGGAAAGGAAGACCACTTGATCAGAAGACCACGGACATTTAATTCATACCCAATAAAGTCATATTCTTTAAATATTATAAAAATTTCTTCGCCTATTTTTCGGAACGGAAAGATTAGTGCTGAAGATTAATACGAGGGTAAGCGGGACTCCCAGATAGTCAAGTGGACGAAAATAACCATATTACTAACAATGTTTATTGAAGCTTAAAATGCTTATAAAGAGACGATTTTAATTCTCTAGGGATTAACCACGGTAATAATGACCCAGATACATTGCTATTCATGTTTCGGATCTTTTCGTCGTTATATAAAATATTGGAACTACTCCACCGAGTTATTCATACGTAATATTTACAAAGTTGATCATTTTTTCACATTTTCAATACTGAAGAAACGATATTTCCTTTTTTCCTCCAATGGAAAATCAAAGGTCCACCTCGACTCACTGAGGATACTATTCATTTATTCATCCATTGCCCTGAGCTAATATTCCTTCTAAGCTAAAAACATATCAAGCCCATCTCGCTGAATCATCCAACTTCTACCTGTGCCGCGATATGGACTGCGATGAAGAGAACGAGACAGCATATGCAGCTAATAGGTTGCCTAAAGGACTCCGTTTACTTTTGGAATTTCTCTCATTCAAGCGTATACAGCGCCAGTACCGTTTAGTGTTGTCCTTAGCGATACTTATCGCATTGGAAAGCGATAAAAGAGATGTGAAACGTTCGGATTTCTGCCGATTCACTGTCGAAGAAATTTCACAGACTTCTGCGCTAGACATGAGTGATGATTTAGGCTATTCGCAAAAATTCGAACCGCAGTTTCCTTTTGCTAGAGAGGTGACAATTTCGTAAACATTCGCAGTGATGACACAGATAAAGAAATTCAGGAAATATAACTCTAACTATAATAGCCCGGGGCTATGGTTCTTATGTTAAAATTTCAAGTGTTAATCTATATTTCTAGATTTTTGTATAAATTACGAGGATGGCAACCATTTTTGATAATAGATACTGTTAGTTGGTACGATTCGATCGTGGAGGGATATTGAGATCGAAACCAAAAATTACAAATGAACATTAACTCTTCTTCTTTAAATTATACATTGAACATTAACATTAACATTAATACATTAAACTAGAT
Organism: Ladona fulva; assembly: GCA_000376725.2. Classification (NCBI taxonomy): domain Eukaryota; kingdom Metazoa; phylum Arthropoda; class Insecta; order Odonata; family Libellulidae; genus Ladona; species Ladona fulva. The sequence continues at coordinate 297,480 of KZ308837.1, forward strand.
TAATTGTTCTTCACTAACGTAGGCTTGTTCTGATTATAGCACTCTGACTGAGTGAGGAATGCAATGGCAAACTACCTCACTCTTCATCTTGCCTAGTAAGCCTCATTTCCCTCTCCTAGCTCTTCGTAGTTGGTGGTAGAGGGGATGAGGTCCCAACCGGACCGAGCTGAATACTTTACAGTTCTAAAACTAATCGAATTCCATCCACGGAGTCCATCTTTATTTAAGTATGTTCTTCCTCGTTTCCTGTACGACTGCGTCATTCTCCCTCTCCTTCTTCTGGCATTTTAATAACGCTTATCTGTAAGTCCTTTATGCGGATCCAAGTCTTTTTCCTTTTGTAAATGTCTTCCATTTCGTAAAATTCCTCTCCGTCGCTCTGAAAAACTCACTTTTCAATTTGTCTCTACATTTTATTTTTTTCCCATCATATTCCATCAGCAGGCTTCAGAGATTTGCTCTTCCTTATCTTATATATTCAGGAAACAGTACCCCATACAAAACATTCTCCCTACTTGTTCTAAGTTGTATTTTATTACTAAGTCCATTAAAAGAAAGAAATAAGAGCAAGCAAAACGAATTCTTTCCTCGTATTTTAAATATGAAAAAATAAATATTATTTCAGAATTAGGAGTCTTGATGCTAAACTTAAACAACTTTACATTTCGCATCGAATAACATTTTAAATAGTTTTAAAAAATAAATAATATTAATAACAATTATCGTAATTTAGACACAAGTAATGGAGAATTTAAAATGTATTGGAATCCGAGTCAGAGGAGGATACAAGTTATCGGGTATAATGAAAATTTACTGAACATTACATGAAATTACCTGAGATTGGTATTTGGATTTATTCATTCAAGACCTTATATTGATGGTGAATTATCTAGAACTAAAGAATTTCAGCCAATCTATATAATATTTTGAGGCTAGTAAAATATTACATAAGCATATTTTCTTTTGATATATTTTTAAATCCAAGTAATATAAATTCCAGAAATATTACCCATGAAAAGAAAATTATGGACTGCCTTTCAAAGAACTGTATATTTAAACTGCATGATTCCGAAAGGTATTAAGCAGTCCAAATTTCAAGATTCATATGCTGGATATAGCACATGTCCAGGAACGAGGACGCATACGATTGGCAACACGTCGTGGGCAGCCACCTGTTGGCTCTAAATTTTAATCGTCCGAGGAGCCACTTTTGAAAGAAGATATTCATCGGAACAGCGATGAATGCTATTATATCACACACGTGCAAAAATTCAATTCTCATGGTCTGGAGTGAAAAGAAATGAGCGATAAGAGTGTCTTCAAACATAAATAAAAAGATAAGAAGTTGTATATTTATTCATTTATTAATTAATTTATTTAAATGTAAAGATTACTAATAAGTGACAAGCCAGGTAGTAGCCATTATTGTAATACGAAGTAAATGTAACTGTTTTTTGAAAATACAGTTATCAAAATAATCTTTTATTTCATTATCATTTTGTATCTCAAAATTTCTTATACTTCCAGGACGAAGTCAACGAACAAATTATATTCGACTTGTATTTCAAGAATTTTTCAGTATGTAAAATGGATGAATTCTCCATGATATGGATATCCGCTGGTCAAAATATCACAGCTTAAGCGTTGATTTCTCATAATTATATACAATAAATATGGATTCGGAGAGTTTTAGGAGTTCGGAGTTTCATTCTAATATAAGAATTAAGTTGCCTAAATAAATAAGAATGGGCACTCGCAGGCCATAAATCTATGTAACTTACATGCGTAGGCTCGTTCGGACCGAACAGTCGCTACCAAAAGAATTTCAAAGAAGCTCTTCAGAGCGTTTTTTAGCTCACCAAACGCTTATATTTATCGGATCAACTTTGCTGAATCTGGTTCCTTTCGAAGCATAAGTTTGAATGTATGTCCATCCTTTGGATGTAAGCGAATACATCCATATATTCAGTATAGTACAAGATAATCTCTTCAACTGAAAAATAGCGGAAATGTTATTATATCAAAGCCATGTATTTAAAAGTTTTAGCAGACAACCGAAGTAATTCACGAAATTTTTCGAAAAGTTATTGACAATAACATGTATCTAAGCGACTAAAATAGCTAGTTAATTATTTCACTTTCCACTTCTAAATATAACTTAATTTTAAACATCATAAACTCGTTTAAATCACCTTACTTTCTGCTTTTAAACTGCGTATCACGGAAAAATAAAATGTATTATTTTACCAGTAGACCCCATTCACTGATGATAACTCGGAGTTGCAGATAAATGAATTATTTCCGGAGGAAGTTAGAGCTCTATAGTTTTTTTGGAAGCTCTGAATTAGATAGTTCTTTGGATATTTTACATTATTTATACTTCTATATTATTTCATGATTGGCGATTTTGGTCTCATCAGCGTAATTATCTCGGAGAAACTCCAGCATCTGAGCGCTAGAAGCTTCGATCATCATCAGGTACTACCCTCTTACTGACATCAGTATTCGGAATACAGTGGTACTTCGAACTACATACAAACTTTTCGACGAGCGGACTTTTTCGAACTCCCTTTGACCGCTGCGAACTAATTTCGGCATACGAACCGAAACAACAAAAAAATTTACCGGAAAACTGGGTTTCGAAGTAAAAAGTTATCGAGTCACGAACTACGAAATGGAATGAATTAAGCTTGTAAGTCAACGTGTCACAATAAAATTGAAATGGCAGGTGGGAAATAAGTTAAGTGTTCAGTGAAAGCAAGAGCTATTAAAGGCAAGTTTCAGTGTAATCTACGCTTAGCTGAAGAACCCTTCCTCTTCCCTTTCAAAAGGAAACGCGATAGCCGTCCGTGAAATTAGCTGGCCCAAAACCTTGTAATCCACCGGAACATTTAACTTAACAGACAATCTTATTAATACGCTTCCCATTTCCTTGTTTTTATTTATTCTTTCTTTGTGATTCAATTAAAATAAATCGCATTTGAAGGTAACAATAAAAATGCATCTCATCCTCATTGATGACAAGACAATAACCGGACGAGAAAATAGACAGTTCTGTGGTGAACCCCGAATTTGAGCATCGAGCTTAAAACTCTGAAGGTCACACACCGAAAGTTGGACAATATGGCACATATGTAGGTATACATGAAAATTGATTACGTACACATTAAGAGCCAGTTTCCAGGAAGAAAATAGTAGAGAATATTCAACGCTGCAACAAAATCCTTAATAATGACGCCATCTTTTTTTCAGAAGAAAACTGAGCAGTATCCGAGAAGGTACAATTAAAAAATTATAAATTTCATAAATGAATGTTCAAGTATGATTTAGTTAATTAATTATCTGTGGTAGATTTGTAACATTTTGGAACAATAAGAAATTTTCCTTTCCTCAGGGGATTCATGACATGCTTATTTAGGGCTTTTAACTTCGGACAATAACTACCCGTCTTATTTCTGCATATATTCGTTCCGCTCTTTACCTTAATCCATCCTTTAACCATAACCTTTACCTTTACCATCATCTCTTTATTGCCAATTCTCACGCGCCCCTCTGGTCCCCACCCTTGAAGATTTCACGCGGCCTCTCGAATGCCTCCAAGGTCATATTCTTTTAATTGGTTATTGCTTCCGCCATCAGAAATAGAAGTAGTTTGATGGCGAGACCAACCATTTTTACACAAGTTTTAGATTCGACTCCAATAATATTTCTGGTCTCGCGATTTTCGGGTTAATTACATCAATCGAAAGAAGAGAAGAGGAAGGAGAGAAAAATACTCAACCACTCACCCGATACTAAGCATAGTTCAAGTAGAAATTCAATAAATTTAGGATATCCTAAGGGAAACTGTTAATATTTTTGATCTTTCTCCCTAGTATAATCTCTCGTTGATTTTAGAAACCGGTAAAGTGTGTATCGTTTATTATTCATGACATTATCTTTATCGGTAAGTATCATATTGTTAATTTAATTAGAGTTAGTCATAAGATGACCTTGGATTTTTAGTCTTACTCTCATTAATTAGTATGATTTGCATTATTTTTTTAAGTCTCATTCCTTAAGTGCTTAAAAAGTCACTAGCTGTAAGAGATTAAAACTGTCCATTGAAACATACTTTTCCAAAAATCGCCTTCAGATCTATTACGTAACTGACTGTGTAACTACATAGACCTAGTCGCACTGAGGAAACGTGCGAAGATTGATAAAAGGGAAAAAACAGGAGGGAACTAAGATTAAGGTATCACGTGACCAAGCTCACCTGCCCGGGCCAAGAAATAGCGTCTCTTCCGTATTGCGTAAGTGAAATACAAAATCTGTAAATTCTCAGCTATAATACGTAAAACTGAGGTAGTTAATGTAAGAAATGCGTTAAAAAAGAAATCAGGGTGTGGTTCCTGAAAAGGGAATGAATACATGATAATCTGAATTGTGTCATATGTAATTTTACTTGGAAAAAACTTGTTTAAACACTTTATCGGCAGAAATAGAGCCCAAATGGTATCTGTTATTGGTAGCTTGTCGAAAGGAAATGTTTTTACGTTTCTTGTGTAATATCCCTTTCCAACCTTTTCCCTAATATTGAAGTCGTATTAACGGCGTAGCTGTTGAAATCCTTTCTTAATTTATTTTTCTAACACTATGCGCATATGAAAGACCAATATAATTATTTTCTGTCGATTCTATAAAATAACCTTTCTCCCTTTTCGATTCTCATTTTTTACACGTATTAAGCTCTGCGTCTAATAAAATAAACAAGGGACAAGGGATTTTTTAGCCTACATCTCACAGAAAGGTGATTATCTCAGATATGGGAAGAACTCACAGACATGAGTATAAACATGACATATAGTAAGTTTAGCAGAGTAGCCTTGGAAGAGTTTAAGTCTCAATTTCGTCCAGAATAAAGTCGTACTATGTGCATAACGTATTCTTCGGAAGCTTTGTACATACATATGATGAATGGTCCTACCAATTGTAAATGTCAACATACAATTTCATTTGACTAGTATTTCCATTATTTATAAATTTTCCAATTTTTACGTATCACGTTTAATTCACGTTTTTAATTAGAAATGTTAATTACAAAAATAATTATTTTCTTCATCTTCGAGGCCATTGTGTTCAAGTAGTAGATTCTTCCAAAGATCGATGATATCTCACCAGTAACTATCTGATCGCATGCTATCCTACAGCCAACTGGCAGCCCAATTTATCACTGAATTAATATGAGGTTGTTTTTACGAAATTCTAACACACTAAAATCGATTCCAAAAGCAATGAAACTGGTTCCAGGCATTGAGCGTTGTAAATAGCTTCCTCGATTAGCCTAAAGTGAATCAAGCATGCACACTCCAAACCAGATATCAGAAGGCGAATCTCCATCTAGCCATCTATTATCATAGAAGTCTTTGGAGCATTAGGAAATGAAGTATAAATAGCCTCAGTGATTTAAAATTTGGTAAAGCATTAGAAACAGGTTCGGACGCAGACGGCGGTCGTTATATTCAACAAATGCATCTGGGTTCCTTTACGTTAACGTGTACGACGAAGCCTACGAACATCTGCTGTCCTATATGGAAATGCGGACCAAATAACCCCTCATCCATATTAACAGCATCACCAGCAATGAATTAAGCACAGTACCAAATGATAGGTGCGTAGAAGAGGACCCAACTCAAGAATCAAACTCAAAAAACGACACAAATACGAGAACTTCGTATGCGTAAGCGTTGTTTATCATGAAGAACGACACATTAAGACTTTTCAAAACAGTACGCACATGCTTCAGTGCGAGATGAATGAATTGCACTGTTGAGCAACAATCATTTCGCAATACTTTAACAAAAAAGCCATGAATATGCGAATAATTGACAAGTTTCTATAATTCACCTTACTCATTTATTTCTGAAACTGATACAGATTCGCAAGTTAAATCTAAAGGATATATTAGAAGAAAATCAACTGTGATTTTGACAAACGTCAAATTCACATAGTTAATCTTTCGTAATTCTATCGATATTCAGTTGCTTCAACTGAAGCACAACGTCTATTTCACCAATACATTAATATTAGGTCTAATTTAGACCTCTCCGCTAAACCCTATATATAGTTTGTGGTTCACTTGGATTCACTCGATACTGGGTTAATTAGACCACTCTTCCATCGCATTAGATGTAGTGTAGTATTCGTGTAGTATTAGTGTAGTAAGTATTCAAATTTTTTTTCTCGGAAAATAATAAGTTTGAATCGAATGTACTTCGGTCTTACGAGCAAGGTGTGAGCTTCATTGTTTCTCGATGTAGCAAATACGCGTTTCCGATTTATCTTTTCGGCGGAATCTAGCTCTCGTATTACGGCTAAAATTATGTTTTTATAGTAGCCATCAGTTCACTAAATACGTGAATTCTTCTTCATTTAAAAGTGGACATTAAAGTGAGGGTAGAGACACAAGGATAGGTGTTAGAGCTAGTCTGGCACAAGATAACAGTCATTAGATTAAAGTCGCGAAAATATTTTGGTACGAAAGATTCTCGAATGAGAGAAGCGAAAAGAGAAGGTTAATTTGGTTTCAAGACAAAAAGGGCATGCGTTGAATGATCGATCTCTCAGGATCCCTGAGAAGAAGCTCGTTTTCCTCTACGTTTATCTTCCTTTCCAGGAAATCTACTCAAAGTTGCTTTGTTTATGCCTCTTCCTACGTCGTCTTGACAACGGTCCCTTTCTTTCATGATCCGACGCTGCCAATCCCTTCAACCGTGAGATGAAACTTCAGGGTCTATAGAGGGTGCCATGGCGACCGAAAAAAGGGAAAAGCGGGATAATGAGAGGAGAATTACTTATATGGTATGATTTTCTACTCGTGGGCGTGCCAGGCTCCTGGAATTAGGAGCGGCCCCTGGGGGCAGAAGGTCAGAGGGGACTCACCTGTAAAGATGACGGATCCGACATTATTTCGGGAAATTTTCCGCATTGTCATTTGGCGAGTCTTCGGAAACTCATCAGACGAAGAGCAGAAAAATATTAATAGCTATTTATAGAACCAAGAAAGAATTTCTTGCCTGAATGTTTTTAATTTCATAACGATTCCCAAAAAACGCTTAGGTAATCAATTCTCCTCTATGAACGCAAACAATTCTTCTCTTAAGAATGCGGTCAATGTTTTTAGGATAATTTCTGTGAATTTTCAACTCTGCCGACCGAAACTTCATACATAATTTAAAGACTTTGGCAATACTTGAAAGAGTAAAGGTTATAACATCTGCTTGTTTCTCAATTCTGGATTAATAAAAGCAAGAAGGACTTCGTAAATTTTCTACACAATTGAATACTATCTAGCGGTTTCGCTACCGAAGTAGCATCACCAGATACAGAAAACAAGAGCAAACAATATAAATAGCAACAAGTGGGAAAGGATAAGAAAGTTGAGGGAATTTCTTTCTAAGAAAGAAATGTGTTTGAAGGTTGAGGGAAAACCCTTTTTGGAAGGGAGATAAGGGGATAGATATGGGGGAAGGTATGTACATTATTAGCGAAACATGTTGCCATAGATAAAATTGCTGTGGAAGTGTACGAAACGGTCTTTATTTCATTGTATGTACATTCGTTGGTGAGAAAGCTTCTCTCGTCGGAAAAATTATTATTTCAATCATCTATAAGATATGTAAACGACGAAGTCTTTCATGTCGGAGCAGTTTGTAGAAAAACTGACATTTTGCCTGGAGTCGAGGAGCTGGAGGGTGGAGGAGGAAGCTGTTTTCGGCGGCTCTAAGGCCTTGTATCCACTTGTATGATTTCTGTGCATCATTCCCAGATACGGTGGAACACATCCTCATCTTTTTTCGTTTATCTCGTTCATCGTATCACTTCCTTTGATGTGACGAGGAAAAACCGACAAATGATCGATCGGGTTCGTTGGCCATTTTGATACGGAGCGGATTCTGGATATTGCTGTATCCAGTGATAAGCAACGAGGATACGATAAGCAGAAATGCAACAAGCGGATGGAAGACCTAAGAAAGAGACTGCGTCCTCTCTGACTGATGTATACTTATCTTAGGAGAGCAGGTAAACGCTCGCCGTCGATGGATCCGTGCGATAAGGAATGCGGAATGCGGATTTAATGGATTTTGAAAATTTGTTAGTAATGGTATAGGAGATGATACCAAGGAAGAGAAATTTTCGCTACTAGATGGGATCTTTTTCGGGAGGGTCAAAGGCAGGGGCGAGTTTTTGGGAGGCAAAGATTTTGAGTTTTTGTTGAGTTTGATGAGGTTGGCGTAGCAGATATTTTTAAGTTCAGTATGTTTTATCGTGTTGAGCTTTTTCCTGCACAGAGGATGTGCAGGAACCTTTGCGTGAGGGGAATCAATAGGGCGTGTTTGTGGGAATACTGGTGGGAGGTGGAGTTAGGGTCGGTATAAGTGGGCTTACGGAAGATATCAAAGGTGGGTTTGCCGGAGGTGAGGGAAATATAGTGGCCGATGAAATTTAAGCAGCAGTTAACCCTTTCGCTCCTGTTGTCGTGTATACACGACAGACGATTTCCTACGCTAAAGACCTACTGTCGTCTATACACGACGGAGGTTTTCCTACGCTAACGACCTACTGTCGTGTATAGACGACGCAGGTACAAGCTCATTCTTCAAGGAGAAGGATAGCTTCCAGGTATATTTTTGGCCCCTTTCCGGCTGTAATTGCGTTTTTCCTTACCCTTTTCCGGGCAACCGCATTGGTCTTAGGCCTAATGCACGGCCCCTTTCACAGCAAGGGGGCGCGGTTAAATAAATGTTACTGCAGTTGTTTTGCTAAAGAATGATTTGTTACTCTTGCAGTCAATATACCCTTGGAGTTGAGAATCTCATATTACGCTGGTAGTTTACAGCTTTTAAACGAAATTTTAGCGTTCATATTACCGTTTTTAGGGAAAATATTAGACGTTTCAGTATCATTATGATAGACTGCTAAATATGTTAATATCAACAGTAGAGTTTCGAGTAAAAGTTGTACGTCAACAGCGAAGTACGAGATTTTCATCACGAATGACATATTGGCCATGTGTGCAACAGATGATTCTTTAGCAAAATAACTGCAACAACGTTTACTTTTGCTAAGCCCCATGCTGCGTTATGAGCAATAAACCTCCCTAGGGCCCTGCTGTAAAGGAACGAAAAGGATAACTAGGATCGGCAGAGGTTTAAGAGTGCTTCGCGTCTGAGAGATATTTTTTCTGCCAAAGCCTCGGAATATGGATAGGATTCTACGAGAATACCGCCGGCGCGAAAGGGTTAATGCTGGTTTCGAGGGTAAAGGAGATCGAAGGGCAAAGGAGTTGAGAAAATCGAGGAAGGGGTTGAGATGGTGGGTATCGTCAACATAATGATACAGTCAACATAATTTATTTAATTCTTGTCAGAAGTCTACTCAATTCTGGCAAACTGTTACTCTACCACGTTCTCTACGTTATGTGTGAAATTTGAAATGATTGAAATAACAATATTTTCCGAGACCAAGGCTTTCTCACCAACGGATATACCTTCCCCTCGTATCTCTCCAAAAAAGGGTTTTCCTTTAATCTCGAGCCACACCCTTCTTACCTCCCCAACTCCTCTTTGCTATTAATACTGTTTGCTCTAACTTTCTGTATGTGACGATATTACTTCGGTAGCGAATCTGATCGACGTTATTAACTTTGAGGAAATTTGATGATATCTTCTTCCTTATCTGCTATGGCGTTCCACAAGATAGCGTCTGTTCATATTGATTTCATCTGCGTTCTTTCTTCGGTAATATTTCTCCGAAATGAGCTACGTCGCTAACGTGTAAAGTATTAAAGAGAATTAATTTGTTCAGTCTCATTAAATTACTATGAAAACATTTACGCTGAAATCAGAACGAATTTTCGAAGCTGTTCATCATTTTTTTACGTTAGAAAGTCGAAAAAATCTTTAATGAATAATAAGGGTGCGAAGAGAACGGTTATACTGTTCGCCGACAAAGGAATTATCTGGGGAAGACACGGCTTTCTCATTTGTAAAGCTCAGTTCGAACGATATTGATTTTCTATTAATAAATCAGTATTTCTCGCAAAAAAAATTAAGTTGAACAGGCTAAAAATATGAAGAATAATTTTTCAAATTTAATGGGATTATTCAGAGGATGGTACATCAAAGCTATTCGTTGATGGAATTCGGGTGCATGAAATCAGGTTTCCTCTAAAGGCGGATATAAAATTAATGATCTCCTTTGAGCAAAATTTACTTTCATCTGGAAGAATAAACGACACCGAAGCATGGAGATTTCCTAGAAATGTAGATGAAAGCCGACGAAAGAAACGTTTTCCAATTGATAAGGTCCTTTTAGTATGGATAGTTACAATTTTCCTCAATAACTAATAATTCAGACTAAAATAAAATCAGAGGTGGATCTAAATGGTTGGTTATCTATAAATCGACAGCAAAAGACAATAGCAAGTCGGATGCTTGTCCATCTAAGACTATTCATCTATCATACTATAAGACATCACTAGCTACACTCCAATAGTATTACTATATCTATAGTTTTCCCGCATCTTGGGTTTTTCTCTGTGAACCTTCAATTGAGGCGTTTTTTCCCACAACCCAAATCTTTTTATTTATAATTATCTCTTATTTTGTGTTTATTTATTTATATTTTATACTTTTGTATTTATTTAGGTTTAGCATTACTTGAAATCAGGACTTATAGAATTGTATTAATTACCGTAGATGTTAGTTGTAAGTTGACTTTTATTTTCATAATTTTTATATTCGAATAAAGGATTAAAGGGTCACCTTTCCAATCGATTATCCAAATCCAACTTACTTCAGGTTTTCAATCTAACCCATCAAAGAATCGCCAGGATCATCCTACCATCTACTGATATTTTTCTCACTATCCTGCCATATGTTGTCTCTATCTTACTAATTTTTATTAACATGTGAGTAATTGTTACTGTAGCAGGTTGTAGCAGGTTGGGAATCCTTGAAAGAAAAGAGATTAGAAGCTAGGCTGCGATTGTTAGATAAATTCAGAGGAAATACATTTTCGGATGACGTAATTGATATTATGCGACCCCCCTGCTACTTTGGCTGATCCGACAGTGAGCGTAAAATAAGAGAAATAGACGCGAGGACAAGTCGTTTTAGGGACTCTTTTTTCCACGTACGATACGCGATAATAATAAATTAAAGAAGTAATTCTACTCTTGGTGTTTACACCCCCTGCCACACGCCGGAAGGCGGCTTGCAGCGCTACATCTACATGTAGATGTAGATGTAGCGCTTTTGTCTTTTTTATGCAATTTACGATCCATATTCAATGATCTCATGTCAGATAGATAGAATGATAGAATAAACCGATTAATAAAATAATAAAGATAGAATGGACCGATTAGATAAAGATATGTGTGCTAGGGGTTCCTATCCTGGAGGTCGGAACCGAGAACTTTTCCGTAATGGGCAATTTTCCGCTATATTAAGGTTCCGCTATAGACGTTTCACTGAAGTAGCAAACCCTCAATGTTAATTAAAAACTTTCCATTTATTGTGGGTATATGGAGTAGCCATTAAAGGTTGTTATGTCAATTTCTAAGTTTATCTAAATTCTGTATTAAATGTAATATTTTGAAAAGAATCTAATTGATGCAGAATACTTACCTAGTTGATCGCAGTCAGTTACGCGTAGTTCGAAAGGAGAATTTTTAAATCACACCCTATCTCGGCTTCTATTATCAAGATTTGAATATTTTTCTTGTCTTACTTTCATTATCTTTCTCAATAATTTTGTTACACAAATACGTTCTCACATTTGTAATTCTTCAAGATATGTTTTTGAATGACCCTATAACGAAAGTTTTACAAACTTGAACACTAAATGTGGACCTGCAAATATTTTTTAATATAAGATTTAGATAGGTATATGCCCTATACGAAATTTGGTAAAAGCTTTGATAGTATCAAAAAAAAGATTAGTAAATAATGCATCAACTGTTTTCCAGAATGGGAGTGATGAATAAGCTATAAATTTTCACCGGGAATCGCGTAATTGTCGCATCGGCCGAAGCAGCTGGGGAGCCGCATAATACCAATAACATCTTCCGCAAATGTATGTACTTTCTCTAAATCAAGCAAGCAATCGTAGCCTAACTTCTAATCTCCCTTCTTTCAAGGATTCGCAACCTGCGTGCATTTGCGTAACGCTCGCTTGTTTAGCGTAGCACTTTTTAACGTAGCACTCAACAATCGTATCGCCTTGCGCTGCACTTTCTCGAGTCCGTGAAAATACTTTTCATCCGCTGGGTCCCATATACTCTCCGCATATTCCAGATAGGGCTTAGCTAAAGTGAAATAACATATATATATAATCATATAGCTATCAATCTCGTCGCTCGGGTCACTGATATAAATTTCTAAATCCTTTCTGAATCCGTGTTGGTTCTTACTGAGGAAACGATTGCTATCTAAGAACAACCTAAATGAGCAAACAACGACGTGTTCCATTTTTTTCCGGACAACAAAGTTAAAGAGATAGGTTTATAATTTCCTGGGTCCTCCTTTAATCCATTTTATAAACAGGCGTAAAATTCGCTAACTTCCAATCTATTGGGACACTGCCTTCATACACAGCAAATTAAATATTATTATGTGATAAAGGGCGACGATTTCTGCCAGTTCATTCAACACTAGCCGGAATACCTTCTGGATGTGGCTTAATATTAGGCAAGGGTTTTGTACTTCCTTCTTAGGCAAAGGATATAATTGGCATCGACGTGAGTGATTCATTTCGGGGATACTTCCTAATATTTCTTAATACTCCTATATTTCTTTAATTTCCATTAAGAACGATTATCCTGGAATATAGGGACATGTTTCATAAGAAAGAAAATTAAATGGAATTTTTTCATTCGAATTAGCAAAAAAATTGATAACTACATCATCACGGTGCTTTATAGTACCGCCTTCGTTGCTTACGATGTATTTCGATGATTTCAAAATTTTTATTAATCATTAAACTATAACATTTAGGAGAAAAATGAGAGCCAGAAAGATCCAAACAACATTTAGCTGCCTCGGGAAATTTTGTTTGTCGATATCAACTGACAGCATTTCAACTGAATTCAATGAAATATAATTAATGATTTTCTGCCGGTTATTCAATTTATCCTGCTGGTAAGTGACACACTCATTCTCTATTAAGCAAGGGTAAATTTAGCCACAACGTTTTGCCATATTATTTCAAGATAAAGATACTATTTTTGGAATTCTGATTTTATTAAATATTTTTAAGGGTATTATTTGTGATTTTTCACTTAACTCAACCTCTCTCTCTCTCAGATCCTCCATACCAGGGAAAACAATCTCACATCTTGCGTTGTTTGGACGATCGCCACTCTGTCTCCTAAGTAAATCTTCGGTCTAGGGCTCGTTTTATGATATTCAGCTGCGCTTCTTCTGGATTAATGGTTAACCTTCTTACGAGTACTGTACTTTGTGATTCATACAGAGATTTATAGGAGATCTTTCAATTCTAATCCGGCTGACGAGAAGCATAGTTGTGCTCTGGACTCTTTTAGAAACTAATAACATTATTTAAATGACAAATTCTTCGAGTAATTAATTACATTTAGTATTCTCTGTTTGAGTAGTTGAAACATTTCAGAGGAAATATTTCCACGAAGTTATGTTTTTCTTATATAATTTTTTTTCTTTTTATGTGAAACTCCTAACATTATTTAAATGGCAAATTCTTCGTAGTATCTAATTTATCTTCTTCGAACTTAACTAATATTTACGTAAAACATCGTGACTGATTGTGACACTACTCGGTTAACGCTACAAAATTAAATAATGAAGGGAAAGATCTAATTTTATCGTAAAAAGCAACACTCAATGGCTTCTTTAATGAAAAAACTACACTTAAAAGGATTAAATGATGGACAGAAGGCTACGATTGATTATCTGCATGATAATCATTAAGAGAAAATCTTTCTTTATTGCGTGCTATTCAATAAAATGGCAACCGAGTAAGTAGTAGTAGTAAGAACGAAACATTCATTCAGCGCAATTGCAGTTGGCTTACTGTAGACATTCGCTTCCCTGACATTGCACTCATGAGCTTACGTAGTACTTCCATGACATTGAGTCATTTAAAATATGTGGTATTTGGTGAGTGATAATTCAATACCCTGGAAAGGAATAATCTGAACTAAGTAGGGATTGAAGAATAGATCGGTTTACGGCGAAAAATTGTCCTTTAGGAATTCAACGCTACATTGTTATAGTAATAGATTTTATTAATATCTATTACATATATGTTATCGACTAAATTTAAGCTATGGAAGTAAGAGTGCAATATTGACGAATGTGATGTTATGGCTTGAGAAATATTCATTGAACTTATCCTCGGATTAAATATTAGACTAGGGGGAATAAAATTAATACTCGAGCGGATGAAATGTAATATGCAAAGTGAATTTAGAAAAAAAAGGTGGACTCTGGGTGTTCGTAAACTCGGATAAGGAACCATCAAAGATAGAAATAAAACAAGGCGTTTCTTCGACAGTCAAAATCTAGAAGCTGAAATAACAGTAGTGGCAGCTGTTAAAGAGCTTCCAGCCAAAATATGACAGGAGCATGATGTTGAGAAATCGCATAAGTTCGAATTACCTATTTCCACCTTTTTATTATCCACTTTGAGCATTATATCGATATTGATATCAACTTAAATAGAAATACCTTGAAGACGTCATTTGGGTGAATGTGTCTGGTAGTTCTCGCTAAAATTAGTCGCAATCTTAGTTAAGTTCAAGGTAAATATTTTTTATTCGTATAAGTCAGAGAGGCTTTCGGAAAGTTGTAAACTTAATTTTTCTAGCCTATCCGTAAATTGTAAGATCTCAATTTAGTTGTTAGAAAATCTATGTTTCAGTCTACATAAAAAATCTAAAGACAGCGAATTGAATCTTGGCATACTGTTGAGCTCACATAGTCCTGAAAAGATCCTAAGCTGTGACGCCTCTAATCACAGCTTTAAGCAATTTGTTATTCATCCATAATTTTTTCAGTGTAGAATGAAAATGAAGTACCAAAAGAAGGTGCTCTCTTCGCACGAAAAGGAAACCATTCTTCATGACGAAAAAGTTTCCAATACCAGTTCGCGTATTTTCTTGATTACCCATGTTTGTCTGCAACTAAAAAGCACCCATTCAAAATTCAAGCTGTAAAGCACCCATTCAAAAATTAAAGAGCCGGAAACCCATCCAATTTCTTTTCCAACATGCAGGAAATAATTTTTTCGTTTCCCGGTTATAACGATATTCGCTATTAACGCGGTTTTCACTCGGATCCCTGAAGAACATCCTAAGCAGGGTTTACTATAGTATATAGATATCTACTTACAATCTTATTCTGCAATGAATGCGGCAAGAGTAGTCTGTCATTTGTTTTTATAATTTTGCTCTTCTACAAAATTAGCACAAATGTTCAGTGCGAATTTAGGAAAGCAGTTCTGTATGGTCCTGGTTTCTATAGCCAGTTAACTACCAGCGACGAAATATGTTGCTTACAAAAGGGAAATTATTGCACTTATCTCTCTGGGAGTTGAGGAACTCTTTGATAGGATTCAATTAATGGATTCTGGCATGTATGTACAAGCATGTACTTGTATTTGATCAACTCACCTTGTGTTCAATGACTTTAATCTTTTATCACCCTTATGTTCAATGATTGCCATAACGATCTGGTATTAAGAGAAAATAATTTCTGGTTTTATTTTTTGTAGATTTTCGAAAGGAGAGTGTACTGCGCAAGATTAAATAAGTTTCTTTTCTTTCGTTTTAATTCAACGTCCCAACTTTTTAGCCAATTCCGAAAAAAATCGGAAGTCATTCATGCATTTTTATATGAATGGTACCCCACAGGTAAGTTCCCAAGTCTTAACTCAATCGAGGTTTTGCACTTTTTCCTATGCTTGGAAGTTTTCGTTTGTCAGAACCTGACATATTTGCGCAGCGTGGCACAGTAATGCAGTTCATTGCTATTTTATACCCAGACAATGCAATGCGCTTTGGCAAAGGAACCATTTGGCGTAGCCTACTTGATGGAGTTGGAATTTTGTTATTTTCCCATAGTTAAACGCTTAAGATATCCGGAATTCCCTTTCAATATGGTCTTTTTTTTAATTTGACATTATATCTTGCTTTCCCTCGAGACAACCAACCATCATTTGCTTTAAAATCGTTGTGACCCAATTTTAAGCGGTCTTTTCTGACTTCTCCTTCAACACCTGATATTCAGGCCTCGCCCTCCAGCTATAGAAAACCGCTGATTTGGTGCTTCTTTGACTTTTGGGTCCTTTCCAACTCGTTTTCTCTGAGATGTTCATGTTTATCATTCTTGTAATGTCCAGTATTCACGAAGTTGAGAGGTTAGAAATGAGCTATTCATCTGCTACGATTTCTAGAGACGATATGTGGAAAAGGTAGTCCGACCACTATAATATGATCACCGGAACCAAAACTTCCGAATCCGGTCTCTATCCTAAAAATTTATCTGCACTGCACTTCATCTATCCGTAAGGATACGAAATGGTGATGAATTAGATGAGTAAATCCCAGAAAAACTTCGTGACAGTAGATGTCGTTCTACTGCTTATGTCTCAATTCAGGTTTTTTATTTTCAGTTCCATAAAACGAAATTTGTTATTATTGAATAAATAATATATGATATTGTATATATTATTGTATGATATTATATATATATTAATAATATTAGTAACTTGAATTATTTATCACAGATCTACCTAGCAAGGATATTTCTTGTACTAATATTTTCTATTAGCTTTTGGACTATCAAGCATTAAATATTAAGTTATACGGGTGTAACACAATCCAAACAATATGGATTCACCATATTGTTTGGATTGTGAACAAACCTCAATACCTAAACGTCTGTATAATCCTCATAACACGAAAGTCTTCCCTAATATTCCTTCTCATGAGTGGTGGTCCTTTGATCTTTTCTAAGTTTCTTTAATATTTTTCTCGGCCTTTTCAATAATCTATTTCCTGTTAAAAGGGTTCCTTACAGATTATCCATTAAGACAGTAAAATTTACTAATCAACTGATTGAAAAAGGTCAATTTATATTTAATCTGCAATACTTTGACAGATGTCTTAATCGCACATACCAGATTTGATTGAATAGTATCAAACAATAAATCCAAGCTTTCCATCATGCAGAAAATGAACGTTTTGTTTCATCCTCTATGACAGTTAAAGCTACTTGGGTCGTCTTTGTAAAATTCTCTGAGGCCATCCTTGCATTGCAGGCTGCCCCAAGATACTTCATCCCCTTGCTTGCAAAAACTCGTTCATTTAATTCTATCTAATCCTCTCTTTCGTTTATTGCAGGCGTTACAATAAACATACAAACAATCTAGGAAATGTCGAAATGTGTTTACTTCATTGTCCGTCTTTGCATTAACTTGACCACTGAATTCGACGAATGACAGGCAGTGTCAAATACAAATATCCGAAAATTTTTCCATTTGGGAGGGGTTATGATACTTTGCACGATACCTCATACGCCTGTAAAAACTCCCGTAATAAATTAGCGTTAAAAATTTTCCATCACGCGTGACTTTTCCATTGCCATTTACTACTCCTTGGATTGTTGGTGATACTCCAGAATCTTGTCCTAGTATTTGCACCGTCTGCGCAAGAGAAATTAAAATTTTGTTAAAATAATTTTCATGAAAACTTAGATTTATCTGAACTAGAATTACAAGTTTGATGAATATTTCATCATTTGCCTCTCCTTTCTTCAAGAGAAGTAACGAACATAGTAATTTAGAGGTTTAAAAACTCTCCTTAATGTTGGCAGATGGAATTTGGGTTAGGAAACTTTCAGAAAGTTCCGGATTACTGATTCTTGAGAATTACCATAAGCGCATTACAGAAAAAAACCTCCCTAAACTCCATGTAGTCCAGAAAGGAACATGAAGAAAGAAGCTTTATTTCCGAAGTGCGTAAAGCGTAACCCTCAAGAATCGGTTATCTGGAACGTCCCGAATGTTTCCAAACCAAAGTTCCATCTGCCGTCAAACGGCTCAAGAAGGTGTTTCTAAATTCAATCACAGCCTTTAATTCATTAAAAGACGAGTTCCAATTTTCTCTTTTTTCAGAATGTAGTAATGGTACATACATACATGTGCCTTCAAATTTTAGAATCGCAGTATTCTATTAAAACAGTTTTTGAGCTTTATTATTAATTATATAATTAAACATTTACATATTTCATCTATCACTTATCTGAAATTATTGCTTTCTAATTTAGACAGAGAAGTCCCTCGCCAACTGCGAAACCATAAATATTGAATGAATTAATGATGACATTGACAGATCTTGAAGACTACTAAATCTGAATAAATTTTGTCGTGAGGGAATTACACTATGAAAATCACTAAAAAAGGAATAGAAAAAATATCCTAAATTTTACACACGTTTGAACATTCGACTGGTTTCGCTACCGGAGAAGCATCAACAGGTAAATCACTAAATTATACTGTATTATTCTTGATTAAGGATTAATATTTAATCCTTGATTAATATTTTTCGTTGGAAACATCGATCATTTTAGAAAAGGCTATCTTTTTCTGTTTTGATCTTATCACCTATTTTCATGAGCTGCGATGATTCGTTGTGATCTTTCAGTATTTTACACATTGATCATTTAAACTTCCTTTTTAGATCCTCAAGCACTAATCGCACCTAATTGACTCCGCATAGATGAGCGGAAATGTAATGATTCCCCTGTTGAACATCTTTTTGCATTGTTTATCATCAGCAAAAGCAAACCATTTGTTTTTATATTTAATTTGATCTGACAGTTTTTGTTTCCATGAGTTTAGATTATTTTCTCTCGGAACTGAATCATGTCCAAGACCATCCGATGTTTCACGACAGATCTCAATTTATTTTTACAGATCTATTTATTTCTATTTTCAAAAGATTTCTCTCCGTTGCCGTTTGTGTTTTATACTTGCCCGAAGAGTGATCCAAAACCTGCTACATTCTGAGAGGTGACTTCATGAAAAATATATAAAGTAATTAGTATAAAAAGAGGTGGTGAAGGAGCGAAATAGTTACTGAACCGAAAATTTGCAGTGCTATCGAACTGGAGTGGAAACTAGGGAACAAAATAATTACAGATCAATTCCCTCATTAAGACGAGTTACCTTAAAGTGTCACGAAGTTGGGAGGATGCGTCTGCATTTGGAGGTGCAACTAAATGTGTTTTAGCGCCTTTAAATCTATATATATAATGCAGAAATTCTGTGGGTTTGTGTGTTTGTTTATCTGAGATTGGAGTCCACACCGTTTGTCCGATTTACGTCAAACTTTGCATACGTGTTCTTAGTTTATTATTTATTTACAGCTGAGATCCGGAAGGAAGTACTGTCAACTTTCTATTCGATAACTTTGTTTGGTTTGAACCAAGATCGTTAAGATAGATTTCCATAAGAAATACACGTAAAGTTCGATTTTATCGGTTACAGACTTTATTCCTTTTGCAAAATTAAATTAAAAGGAATAGTCGTACGAAATCAAGATAAGTGCCATAAGAAGGAAAATTGAATAAAGATTCTCATTATTGTCGTGGAATATCGCTTTCGATTCGAAGTTGCGAGGATTTAGATAAAATATACGAATATTTTGTGAAATTTTGAGGTTATAAACAACCCGTCCCCCTGACGACCAATGCGATTGTTGATTCCGAGTTCATGCATTTTCCCATAAGAATGCATGTGTATTTAGACTCATTTAAAAGCAATTGACGATATGAAAAGGAGGAAATTACCTATTCAGAGATTTTAAGTCACGAGTTTATTATTTATTTACAGTCACGAACAATTTGTAGTGAAGAATCGCAGGGGCAACAAACATACGAAGCACCGTAATAAACTAATAGAGATAAATGAGTAACTTTTCGTGTATCAATTCGGACTCTTGACATATTTTACGATTAGAACCAGAAGTTGAAAATCTTGCGAACTTGCACATTAACTTTAGACAAGTTTCATAAGAAGGAAATTTCATAAAGATTCACATTCTTATTGTTGATAATAGATTTCGGCTTCGAACTTTGATTAGAAAATGTTTGTTTTCAATAACCTGTTCCATTGGACTAAACTAAGATGCGAGGTGTTATTTTCTTTTACGCACAAATTGGTGTGCTATATTGAATCCGACATCTATTTACCCCGTTGAGAATCAACGGGCACTTCAGCTAGTATCACTATAATTGAAAGACAGCAACTGACTTGCAATGATGGTGATATTTGGCGCCGTTTGTGACAAATTCTCATCTGGGTATCTCCCGTTTCATCCAGAAGGCAGGAAAGACTTTCCCTGTTACCCTAGCCCTTGGAGTGTCCCCC
>KZ308837.1:322472-368427 GCA_000376725.2 Ladona fulva
GTACAGACGCCTTTGCAGCCGCCTCACTGAGGTACAGACACTGCGTGGACTACCTTTCGTCTGGCCCCTACCTATTGACCATTCTGGCATGGGTGACCCTACCAGGAACATAGTTCCAGCCAGTTACACTATCTAGGTCATAGGAACATGCAAGCCCTTCCACCACGACAAGGTTGTAGTCCAGAGAAGGGTTTGTTCTGACATCAAGATGTAAATAGATGCAACCCTACTTTTGAATATTAGAGTAACAAACATTCAGACTTATAATCAGATACTCTGTATTTGAAATTATTACTTGCAATACTTCTGCTAGTACAAATTTCTAGTTAAGCCCCCATTTGCCCCACACCACATACTATCCTCATCTCGTATATCAGATAAAACTTATAGCACCAATTAGAAAGGTAATACAATGTTTATTGTAACAGTATTTTATTAAAATGGAAAAATAATGACTTACAAACAATTTACATTATAAGCTTCTTATTGGAACATAATTTTTAAGTAGGGTGGCATCAGTACCCCTAAAGGAAAAGGTTGAGACAGGTCATTCAGTTGTATTTGTTCCAACAAACTATTTTATGCAATTGTAATATCTTCCATAGATTGAAGCTATTTTAGAGTAGTTATCAACTGTTTTTTGATTCTTGTTAATCTACAGCCCAGAATCCCTACACAGAATGTGTCCTAGCAAGGTGGCATTTACAGTGGGTGACACATGGTCAGCATATCAACTCTAAGACCACCTTAGGGAATTTTCTAGACCATTGTGACCTGCTACCTATCAGTTCAGAATGCTTCCAAACATTTCCATCTTGCTAGATTAACACTAGGAGTATTACTTGTCATCACTATCATTAAAGGTCAATGCCCTCCCATTACCAACCCTACCCCCTTGGTTATTTGGGGTAATTGTTTTGTGATAGAAAAGAATTACTGTAAAAACTTCTAGGGTATACATTTGGAGACATAGCTACTAGTCCAGTCAAATTAGACACAAGAAAAGAGCTTGACCTTGCAAAAGGTCATGTAGTTCTCATTTTTTAATATGTTGTTGGGACCTATGTGGGTACTAACATACCAATTTTGCAAGATCAAAATACTTGTGCAATCTGCACTATTCCAAAAAAACAACTTTTTTGCACTTTTTTCAGTTTTTGTTCAATATCTCCTATAGTATGTATCCAACAGAAAAAATAATCAATTGTGTATTAATGTACATAAAATGTTCTACATTCTAAGTCCAAATTCAAATCCATACTTCCAGAACTTTCCGAGATATGGCTCATCAAATATTGGCCATTTTTTACAAAAAATGAAAAATTTTCGTTTTAGTCGTGTATCTTGCCAAATAACTCAAGAAATACTCATTGCACGAGGAAATTTATAAGAAAGGAACTTGTAGCACATTTATTAAGCTTTCATTTAAATTCAAAATGACGCTCGTAGACCCAACAGTTCCTTCGAAAATGGCATAAAAGTAAAATTTTGCAAAAGTGGATTTCTTAAAAAAAAAAAAAAAAAACAATTTTGAGCAGAACAAACATCATAGATATACTAAGGAAATAAGTTATTGGTAACTTCTGCATGTTTTTGTTGTTGATGTTGTTGTTACTTTGATTGATTGAAGTGACTTCAACCTGTTGACATTGTATTACTTATATGACTATAAATGAGTTATCTCCTTAACAATATTCTTCTTGATATCTTGTGCCCGTTATTTGAAATCAACTTTAACTAAATTAACATCCATGTGATTAAACATCCTTGTGAAACAATGAGATTTTACTTAAATTTTTTTATGGAATATTAAAGCGTTAAATCTGAAACAATTAGCAAAATGAAATCTAGCATCCAGGTTAGCAACCTTAACCTCTCCAGCTCTTGGGGAATGTATTTTCTTATATCCTCAAAAATACGTAATGATGTACATTAACATAAATGTGTACTGATTGTGAGATTTTGTAATTACAAACTGATTTCATTTTGAAAAATTACTTTCTTGATGCACAATTTCTGAGTAGTATACAAAAATGTTAGGATTGCAAACTAAAAATCAGATATTGATGTTTCAGTTAAGATACTCATTGCTCCAATTTTAATAGCTTAGTTATACCATGTAACTACAAAATTTGTGCATTTAGAGAGGGAATACTCAGCTGAGCTGCTGCACAGGCTTAAAAACAAGATAATACTGTACAGCATAATAATAAAAAGGAAATTTTACCTATTGCGGTTAATTAAATATATGAGGGGTAGTCCAAAAGTAAGTTACACTTTTCTCCCAGAAGATGGTAATATTGTACAAGAAAGAAGGAGCTGGTTCAAAAATGTTTGAGACACATGGCTTGTTACCGTGGCATTTTCCTTTAATTAGCAGCATGCATTGTTGTACAATGCAAAAAAATGGCACATCAGCTGGAAACTTATTGCAATGTTGAAGGAAGTGGAACATTGCAATTTTTGTGGCCAAAATGGCTCATGTCATGTGCACAGAAATCCATCAAAAATATTGAGTGTTTGGGCCACAGGCAATATCATATCCAGCAGTAGTGAAATGGTGCTAACAGACCACCTCTCAGGTTTGAGTGATGTGGAAAGCAACAAGCAACAGCAACCACCATTGACCTGGCTAAGCGAGCTGAAGAAAACATTTTCAGCAGTCACAGAGTAAGCATAGCACAGATTGCATAGGTGTTGGGCATATGTATTGATAACACTCATCCTATCATGTCACAAGCTTGGTTATCGTGTTCAAGTTTGATTTCTCAAATGTTGACTTTTGAAAACAAAGGAGCAAAGTTTACAGCTTCTGTGGATTTTCTTCAAAACTCTTCTCTGTAGGGCAATGATTTCTTAAGCTCCATCATCACATGTGGTGAGATGTGGATGCATCACTTCACCCAAGAAATGAAGTGTTGGTGTTACATAGTGGCACACATCATTGCCTGAGAGGAAAACTGCATGGTGGCCCCATCAGAATAAGGTCACAACCACTGTCTTTTTCAACTGCCAAGGAGTTATTGAGACAGAATTCTTGCAGAGGGGAACAACCATTAAGCTGATTCTTACTGAACAACTTTGAGAGCTCTGTGCAAAGCTGTGAGTAATGCTTTTCATGCCTATGGCACAGTCCTTCTGCATGACAATGCAACAACTCACAAGTTTGTTTCTTTGCTTCACAGCTTTGGATGCAAGGTCTAGCAGCAGCCAAGTTAGTCTCAATCTGATACCTTGTAATTTTCACATGTACGACAACTTGTTAGAGAATTTGGGTTGACTCCAATTTGCCAACAATGGCCACATTCTAGAGCTATTCAAGAGCTGCTCTACACTGGATTCATTATCAAGGAATGGATTTTTACTGACAATGCACTGAACAATTAGTGCCTTGGTGATTGTAAAGAGAAAGAGTGTAATGAATTTACATCATACTGACTAGAAATTCTTTCAGAAATTTTTAATATGGTATTGACCTTAACTGTTTGGGTGTAACTTACTTTTGGAACGCAAATTTGACAAAAAATTAAAAAACATTAAATCAATTCCATTTCCTCTCAGCAAAATAGTTAACAACCCTAGGACTGTCCACACCACACCCTGACAAATATGCAATACTCACCCCCAACATACTAAATATTTTTTGGAAGCTTGCTAAGCATTTTATTTGCACTTAAAAACTGACAGTGGATTAAGATAGCCTTTATAGTAGGAACATGCAAGCCCTTCCACCACGACAAGGTTGTAGTCCAGAGAAGGGTTTGTTCTGACATCAAGATGTAAATAGATGCAACCCTACTTTTGAATATTAGAGTAACAAACATTCAGACTTATAATCAGATACTCTGTATTTGAAATTATTACTTGCAATACTTCTGCTAGTACAAATTTCTAGTTAAGCCCCCATTTGCCCCACACCACCTACTATCCTCATCTCATATATCAGATAAAACTTATAGCACCAATTAGAAAGGTAATACAATGTTTATTGTAANTATTATATTATAGATATAATAACATCAAACATGAATTTTCTATGCATACGAAAATGCATACTTGATTTTAGAGGAAGAAATGGAGTAAAAATATGCTATAGCTGAGACTCAAACCTGGATCTAGCTATATTATCTAAAACTATGAAGGCTAGAGAAAATTCCTGGCAACTAACACCACAGAACAATTTCTCCTTCAATTTCTGAAGCTGTCAGACATGTTGTAGTCTGGAAAAACCATATAAGATGGCATCACTCTTGCACATTTGGGACATCAAGTTATTGTAGGATTTGAGTTGCTGCTGTGGCAGACATTTTCTCTTTAATTTCTTCATCTAACATCAAGCATATGACAGTTTGTTTTCCATCACTTATTTAATTTTAATGATTACCACCATGCTGATAAGATCAAGAAACCATATATATGAAGACAAATTACAGAATTTGCATAATAAATAAAAGTACATACTAATCATGTCAGAATCTTAAATTGGCAGGCAAACTAGTACTTTTAAACCCAACCATTTGTTATTTACAATTTTTCTTCACAGGCAGAGTGGTTAGAGTGCACTTGAGCCTCAAGGTCTTGGGTTTGAGTTCCAGCTAGTTAAATTTTTCCGGTTAGGAAGTGGTAGTGTGTGCTCATCTATTGTAACTATTTATGACTCTCCTATAATTGTTCAGTTAATGGATGTTTAAGAGGGCATCATAAAATAAATAAATAAATTCTTAATATCTTCTCCTCATTACCAGACTAGATTCACTACCTACTAATCCAGTTAGTTCCAATGTTTATAGGATACAGGGTGAATGCATTGGCCTATTCTGGGAACCACTTTATTGATCACTTTCATAAAAGGCAAACATTTTTCTCACATGAATATCCTTGGAAAACTCCTTATCATGAAACCAATGCAAAATAATCTTAAAATAATTTACAATCAGCACATACCAACCCAAGTTCATAGTTTGGGCTGAGTATTGAATTTTACACTACAGTAAAACCAATTTAAGACGCTCCCGCTTGAGACCTTATCCCACTTCAGACAATTTTCTCCCGGTCCCTACCACACAAATCACATGGTAAAAATACTGCTTGAGGTGCTCTACTTCCCGCTTAAGATGTGAATTTTCCCTGTCCCCAGATGGGCTACATCCCACTTTAACCAAATGTCCACTTCATTTGATAGACCAAAATTTTTTTACGTTATCTGTATCACTGCTATATCTCCTCTTATGCCTTGCTCTAAGTGGATTCCTTTAGACTCTCTCATGTTTCCAATGACTTATTTCCTGAGGTGAAGAAGATATGGTGAAACAGAACAATCTGCATCCCACCTACGGAGCCAATTTTACCTCTAAGATAGGGAGAGAATTTCCCATCCAGCTTGTCCCATGCAAAAAGCTAGATAAAAAGTTGCTACTGGGTGTTTCCTTTGGTTGCAAACTCGAGTTCTAAAAATATCAAATTTGGCAGATTTGCAGTGCAGTGTTTTGTGAGGTGTGGAGCATCTTGCGGAGATCGTGTGTTGTGACAGCCTCTCATTACTACCATTGAACAGTTTGTAGTTTATCCCATTGTTTATATGTGTTAACAAATTGCTTTTTAGTGGAAGATGTAATGCTGAGACAAATTACGAAAGAAGGCTCTCTCAATTTCTAACAAACTTGCCATTCTTAAAAAATATGACAAGAGGACACCCCATTTTATGCAGCAAGAGTTCGCACACTCCTTTGACATCCCAACTTCCATGTTAAGAGGCACCTTGAAGAAAGGAAAGGTCATTGAGGTGAAAGTAACCTTGAGTGATGGATCTTTGAAGAAGAAAGTAAAAACTCCAAAACATGAGGACTTGGAAAAAGTACTACTGAAATGGTTCCATCAAGCAAGATTCTGTAATATTCCTCTTAATGGGACAATCATCAAAAAAAAGCAGCAGAAGTTGCCGTTAAATTAGGAATAGAAGATTTCACAGTGGGAGCAGGTTGACTTGATAGGTTTAAAAACCACCATTATTTGATCTATAGGCAAATCTGTGGAGAATCTGAGTTCATTAATCATAATAATTCAGAAGACACTGTAATCTGGAGGTCCACTACCCTCCCAAAGCTGATTAAACAATATGAGCCCAATAACATCTTAAAAAATAAATAAATGAGCTATAAGTACAATGAAAAAGTACCATTCTCTTCCTTTTTTCCGTGATGAAATGGAATTTGTAATTATGTAAGTAACTAAGACGTTCTCTTTGTGTAACATACAGACCATTCTTCAAAAATATTAAGTAAGGCAACCAGCGTTACATAACCTGGTTAAAACGTTATTTCGCTTAAGACGCGATTTTTGCTTGGTCCCCCAAAACACATCTTAACCGGGTTTTACTGTATTTACAAGTCTATATTGACAGAGTTAAACTAACATGCAAAAGATTTTCCTCCACTCATCTCAGAAAAGAAGACTAATTTGAATAAATGCTGATGGAAACACTAGTGTAGGGTGAATGGCTGATGACACTTACCACACAAAAAAATTGATTATTTATTATGATGCATGAATATATTCATGATTCAATAATTTTACATGCACTTTTAACTTCAAAGGTCTTTCAGAGACCATCAGCATAAATAGAAATTAATAAGGAATTTAAAAAAACCAGGAGTTCATAATAGTTCTAAACAAGATTTAAAAACACATCCCTGTGATACATTTATTCATAGTTTACTGGCATGTTACATTGCTCAAACAATGAATGAATTTAAAGACAATAATATATTAATAACTTTTTGTGATTTTATCACATAATTGTAAGGTAGTGTTTGATTATCGCATTAAAAATCAATAACAATAGCGAAAAGAAGTTTGCAATGAATGCAAATAAACCAACTATGAAGGATTTTAGATACATGTTAAGTAAATGTTTGGTGCTCTACAAAATTGTCATTGATAAAATGAAACACAAGAGGAAGACAAATTGATATGTACAACCGTTGCTTGAACACGTTGCATTCTGCTAAAATTTTCACAAAGGCTTCCCATGAATTCCATCATCATAGAACCAATACAATCATATTGCGATAAAACAGTAAAATCTGAAGGAATTAGTTAATTTAAAAGGTCCTTATGCAGCAAAAACAATCACTCACTCAAACAATCCACAACCATCATTTCAACAGCAAATAACAAAGAAAATTGACACCTCTTAATTAATAATTGTAAAATTCATAAATTATGTGTCAATTAACCACACAAACAATAAAAGTTCTATAATCTATGTAAACAGTCTTGTGACATTGTCTTCTACACATAACTAAATTAATGTTTAACAAAGTTGACAATAATAAGCAATTCCTTCATCTGGCTCTCTCACTAATATAAAATAATAAATGAATAGGCAGAAAGTGAAAGTGCTAGCTCAATAACATGAATGCTGCATCTTGATCCCCCCAATTAAACTCAACAACACCACTTAGAATGAATGTATAAATATTTACATCTACCACTTTTCAGCAAAAAGCATTTACCATGCAATTTATACATATGTTATATATGTATATATTTATATCTGTATATATAATCCTTCATTTTGTTTTTTGGCCAAAAGATACTTTTGGACAAAGATTTTTCACCTTCCTTAAAAACATTCAAATGTTTTCTGAGGCCTTTCCATATACTAGTGCATTCTCTTTTGAATCACACAAGCCTATGGAGCAGGAAGATGAAATGCAAGAAGAGATGATTAAATCTTAGAAATTCCACCAAGGATTGGGAATAGGTTATGAAGCTCCAGCAACTGAAAAAGAAAAAAAATATTATACAGTACTATAAAATACCATTCTACAATAACACTCATTAGCAAGAACAATTCCTTTTAGTGATATATAACAAGAAGTATAGTACAGGACTTCATCTGTTTTTCTCATAACCTACTGGAAGAAGGATATAATATCTATTATCATTAACAACAGAGATAACAAGAGTTGGGATTCAGTCAGTCTTCATCAGTTCATGCAAAGCTGGTCCTAGAATCTTTTAAGGTTGGCAAACTGGTACCTAAATTTGTGAAATACCACATAAAGTATGATGATACCCTTGATAAGTTCATAGATAAGTTTTGCATTTCCCTTAGTGAAACAAGAGCATAATTTCAATTATTTGTTGTTAAATATTTAATTCTTATTTGATATTTAAACTTCATGAACAAGTATTAAAATAAAATAATTAGGAAATGTGCAGCTGGTTAAAAATAGATCACCTTCACAACCTGCATATCTGGTGTAGAAGAAGGATACAATAGGAATATAGATAAAAGGATGTTTGTAGGTTATTTATAAGATTGAGAAAATAGCTATTCATCCAAGAGACTAGGTACAAATAATGCCCTTGATGCAACAAAAAATATTTGACAGTGGGATTGATTCTTTTTTTCTGCAACATTTGGTGTTCTGTAGATTTATTTTAAAAGAACTTCTACAAGAGGATTTGAAATTCACAAGCTCTTGAGTAATAAATTTCCATTCTTAAATTTATTCCTTTCTATTGGTTATCATAGTACATATAACTGTAACATGCAGGTTCGGGAAGCCCGATTTTGGCGATCCTCAAGAGGGAATAATAGGGTAAATCACGAGGGTCAAGTAGATTCTCAATGGGTTTATCACTTCTGTGACATACAACAAACCCCCGGAGTTTCTACTAGTCCTCCTTAGCCCATGTCCTTCCACCAACTGCTTGGTGTCTCAGCAATCTGCAGTGGAGCACTTCGGCTCACCTGCTGCACGAAACACTCTTTGGGTTACACTCTCCATTTGCATATGGGATCTCCTCTCCACCTCTTGGATTCTGATGGCAGCCACCACCCCCTCATCAAATGTTTTAGGCATTGACAAGCGACACAATCTTGCCAATTCACCAGACAATCTGTTTAAGAATGGGTCTAAGGCCCTCTGATCCGCCTCGTACCGCAATGCAGCAACGTATTCTGGTGCCCCCACCGCCTCATACATTTTTGCATTTATTTTTCTCACCCTATCTGCAAAAATCTACACATCTTCAGCTGCACCAATATGCAGGGTCAAAAGTAACTCGTGAAAAAATTGTGAGCTTTTCTTAGATTGCTACCTTTTAGGAAGGTGGACCTTCAGTTTTCCATACGTCGATGCCTCTCCACACTCAATCTTTGCCCACGCGAACTCTGCTACTTCCTTGCCAAGACTTAATTTTGCTGTCCTCAATGTCTCCTCTCCTTCCCAACCACTCAGCTCTGCAGCTAATTCCAGCTGTTCATAGAAAGTCCCCAAACTTTCCTCTGGCCTTCCGTAGAACTTCACTTCCGTACTCAGCAACGCTAAGCTTTTCTTAGGAGATGCCTCATTTCCAACTTGTGATCGTAGCCATTGATTCTCCTCCAGAAGGAGATTGATTTCTTCATTGAACTCCTGAATAATCTCCTCGAGTTCTCTTTCCCTTCCTCCGAAGTTAACCAAACTTGCCATATTCCCTTGCTTATCCCACATCTGACACCAGATGTAATGTGCAGGTTCAGGCAGCCTGATTTCAGCGATCCTCAATAGGGAATAATGGGGTAAATCACAATGGTTGAGTAGATTTTCAATGGGTTTATTACTTCTGCAACATACAACAAACCCCTGGGATTCCTCCTTAGCCCGCATCCTTCCACCAACTGCCCCAAAAAAGGGACACTCCCAAACCATAACCTCTGACCCTGTGCGGTGTCACCAACATCTTCTCCTCCAGATATTTTGAAGTCTCGTCTTTCTTCTTGGCCACTGGCATATTTATGCTCCTTGGAATATATGTAGAGACGAGGAATAGGCCTCCCAAGCTCTCCTACACAAACCACACTCTTACATAACTCAATTTATAAATAAATTCTCTATTTGCAAATAAATCTGCAACAAACAGTATTCCAGAGTATGGTATATAATTATGTTTGTAAAAATATCCATTTAATAGAGATAAGTTTCACGTAGACAATTTTCTGCAAAATCTTGAATAGAGAGAGTAATGAAATAATGCTGAAAAATCATTTTCAATTGTGTAAATTAAAGACTGAACAACTATATGAAAGCAAATTTTAATAAAAACCTTAGTGAAGATATTTTGTTCCATTTGTTATCCTAACATGTGAATGAAAACTCAACCTGGTTGTTTTTCCCTTTTCTTACTAATAACATTTTGCAATAAAAATAACAAAAATTCAATAATTTTGCAGAAATTTAAGGATTAATAAAAGTTCATGAATGTATCAGCACAACTGGAAAACTATTTGTCAATAGTCAATGGCAATTTCCATTTGGGAGAGGCTAAAACATCACAGAACCCTTACAGAAAGGATGCCCTCCTGAAATATTGAGGGATGTTTCTCATCCTGTTAATTCTGATTGAATGATTTTTCGGAGCTCCTAAAACTATTTTGCATCCTCCTCATTTGAGAGCATCTAAGCCATTTCATAACACTGTGACCTAGATACATGCAGCTATATCCCCATTCTATTTTTAACTTTGCTTGTAGTAGTAGTAATTGTTAAAAAATGCTTTCACAGCTGAGGCATTTTGTACATGGGCTCCCACTGTGAACTGAACCTGGGTCCACCAGGTAAGCATTCTACTCTACCCTCACTGGAGTAGAATGCATTACCCATTTGACTAATGGGAGCCCAATGATAGTTAAAACTAACAATATATTTCTAATTCTGTTAACATATAACGATTACCATGACGGATAATCAATTTTCTTTTATTTTTGAGTTAGGGGATTTATAAATTATATGGCACTCTGGAAAACTCAAATGATAACCAGAAACGAAAAACAGTAATGTGACTATCACGGTGAGGGATTCAAATTAACTCTGACACATTTAAGGCAAATATATTTCCATTTTCCTTAAGTTTAATGCATCTTCCTGGGTTTTCATTAATGGTCCATGAATCTACATTACAGTGTATGGTTGTGTAAGTATGTATGTTCACCTAAAACTAGAGAATCAAAAGCTGCAATACTTTCAAACTTTTCACGTAGTTAAAACGCCAATCTGTAGATTGCAGGTTATTTTTTATTTACCTAATGGTCCTTGGTTCGATCCCATATGAGTCCCATAAGAAATTCATGTAAACTTCATTCTATTGTTTAAGGGCTTTACTTCTTTTGCAACATTACAACAAAATTAAGACATAAAAAATTAAGATGAGTACTTAAATAATGGAAAATTAATACAGATTTTTATTTTGGCAATGGATTACTGATTTTGTTTCTAAATTTCAAAAATGTTGTCATTGTAAACATCTAAGATGGCCCATGCAATTGCTGGATCTGCACTCTTGTATTATACCTTAAGAATTTAACTTCATCTAAAATTTATTATAAGAGTTAACGACACACTATATGATGAGGTAGCCATTTTATGAGATATTAACATTTGCATTAACCAACAATTTACAATGTACCATTACAGTGACCATTTAGTTGTGAATCTCAATATTGTCAGCAGAATTGTAAGATAATGAAGTATTTAAAAGTGCTTTGTTCAGAAAATCTACCTATCTATTATACCCTGAGAGCCACCTTTTGACATGTAGAAGGTGGTCTGTTTTGTTCTATTACTATTCTCCCAGATGAGAATCAATGGGCACTTTAGCTAGTAGACCCTGGCAAAAATCAACTAAAGTCTATGGGGTTCCTGGATAGCCAAGTGGGCAACACGTTCAACTTCGGCGAAAGCAGTCCCAGGTTCAATTCCCAATGGGGGCCCAAAATGACCAAAGCAGTCAAAGCACTTTTAACAATACTACTACTAACTAAAGTCTATTTAACATTAACAGTCCTAAAGCTGCATCTAATCCAAATACGCAGAGAGAGTTAAATAAAAAAGATGATATTAAGAATACTTGAGAATTCTCATATAGGTGATATCCTGTTTTTAGTCCTTAATGTTTTAAAATGATAAGAATTTGGAAACTATGTTGAACTGTTAAGTAATTAGCCCAAGGCTGCTAGGATCCTTGACCTCATTAGATAATAAAGGAAATATCAATGAAGCATGCATGGAATAAATATATTCATGGAATTTTCTATGAATACCTTATTTTTTGAAAGCCACAAAGATTATAATGAATAGATAACAACTCAACCATGAAGTTTGAGTAATCATTAGAGAACTACAGAGTCAATTTCAGGAGATTTAAAGTCACCTTGCTTTCAGAGAGCAAATAAAGATGCAGCTTCCTCCTCTCCACCTTCCTTCGGCCTTCTCCTGGCTCCCTGTCCCCCTGATGCTGTACCTCCTGCAACGCCCCCTCCAATGGCCACACCTGCAGGAACTGTTGGCAATGCCTCTGCAGCAGCAGCTCTTTCTGCTAGGAACCTTTCAAACTCACTGCTAGTCAATGACTCTTCTGCAACCTCTGGCTGCAAAAAGTGAAAATAACTTTATAAAACTCAAAACAGTTTTGTTAATTGATAAATTCATTTTATAAAGTGCTAATTTTTTTAAAACAATTCTTCCTCAAACCATCAAATGAAAAAAGAGACAAGTGAGATATTTTGCAAGTATGAACAATACGCAATGTGCAAATAAATAAAACAACAAAAAATCTTCAATTTCAGAAAATCAGGATCAACATCCCTGATTTTTAAAAAATTAGTAAGCAAGAAACTGCAGGTTTGCCCAAAAAGGAACACAATTTTTTATTCATGTACCAAAAAAATTTACTGCATTAATATAACAACGGGACTGATATACATTTATTGAACATTACTTCTAAAAAGATTTGATCAGCATGATATAATATCCTTAAGTAATCTATCACTAAACTGAAAATCAGAGCCTTAGTTCCCTTTTCTTCAAAACAGAGGAAATGGATACTAATCTGAATCTAATAATTTTTCAGTGATTATAAAAGAATAATTATACAAACTCAGTAGTAAGGTATGCAAATATCTGAAGCAATCTTATCAGAGCTATCTATGCTTAAATAGAAGAAAATTAGTGAAAAGCACACTTCAGGATTAATGAAGAAATTACAAAAGAAAAGATATATTTACAAAGAACTTTTTTCTTTGCACTAATAAACCATAAAAATTATGCAATAGCTTCAGAATTACAATATATGAGAAAAGTTTCACTTTTCTGGAAATACAATTATGAAAATTTCAAGTACTTTGCTGTGAGGCCCATACAATAAAATGTAATTATAAACATTAATTATTATTAAACATCACATATTTAAGTATTTTTAGTGGAATATTCTCATTAAGATTTTTTTTACCAGTCATGGAATAAGGGCTTTAACCATAGATTCCATTGGAAATTTTCATCGGTTAATTGACAAAATTTACTATACATTCTCATTACATTTCCAATGTGCAATATTTTGAAAGTATTTATAAATACTAGAGTCAAAATCTATCCGATTTCCTACCAAATATTGAGTGCTGGAAAAGATGGTTTGATAGAAATAACCAAATTATTGGGGATCCACCCAACTTATAAAGAACTGCTTGCAATATGTGAATGCATTTGAAGGTACCATTTAAGAAGATATTATTAACTCCTATGACAAGAATTAAAACTAAATGAGAGAACCAGAAATGACTCTTAATAGCTAATTGACATACCTGCTAGAGATTAAATATATGAAAACCAAATCCATAATCAAATTGCTAATTTCCTTATACAAAAACGTGAAAATGTAATTAGCTTATGGTTTTAAATGAAAAAATCAGTAACCTTGATATGAATTTATGGTATGTAAAGTAGGAAAATATGAGTATATGATAAAATACCTAACCAAATTTTCTCAGGTAGAGATGTTTAGATGAGTACCACGAAGTAATGTTTCAGGGGCTTTGAGGAGAAGTGTGTAATCATTAGAAAATAACAGCTCTTATCAAATCATAAATCCTGACTTAGACTCTTTTTATAAAAAAACTTACTAAAAACTGTATCAAATCAAAGAAGGGATCTTCTACATGCTTGACAATCCAAGTTCAAGTCCTGGACCTGTCAGATTTTTTTAATATCTGTTTTTCATTAGGAATAATCCTGGCTCCCATTAAGTTTTAAGTTACCTTTCACCCTTTACCTCATGTTTTAAATCATTTTCTTAGCAGGTTTTAAAATAAATGATCACCAGAATCACTAGTGACAGAATAGTAAAATAATGAATTTTATGTTTGTCAGATTCAACATACTTTTTACTCAAGCATTGGCAATAGATTTATAAATAATTAACAAAGGTAAAAACAAATGTTAATAAAAATGTGAATATCAAAATATATCACATTTATATTAGATTCTTAAAATAAATAACAGTTTCAGTACATAAAAAATTAACAATTAGAAATTATGGCATAATTGAATTAGCTTTATACAATTTCAGTTATTTCAGAAGATTAATTTTCATTGAGTAGGCAGGCTCAGCAATGCAGACATTTCAAGTGATGAAATAATATTAATTGAAAAGAGTGAGGGATACTGCATTTAAATTCTAATATTAAATTATGAGTAACTCATTTCAGCCTAATTTGTTTGAAAATGCTTGCAATCAGCTTAATATGGATGTTCTGATGAAAATGAATATGCTGAAATAAATTAAACCCTCTCATAGGCTCAAATGCAAATTTTGAATCAATTAATTCCTTCACAATAACAGTCTGACTGATAAAGTAATCATACCAAAAGTGAACATGAATAGGGCATACAATTTCTGAACTGGCTGGTTGAATTTTGTGGGTGAAGGTAAATGCCAGAATTTCTAGATTCAGAAGAAATATTGATGCCAAACACAGCTTTGTAAAATTTGATTGTATGGCAACATACTAATTTTTATCAGTATTTATGATCCAAAGATCAGTTTTATTTAAAGACTGCATAAACTACAATTCCTACACATTTATCTTGCAACAGAATAAATAAGGACATACATTCTAAAAATACAAAGGAAATTAGCTCTTTATAAATATAACAGGACAAAGAAATCATTGTTAGATAACATCTCACACATCTTTTTTCATCTTCACAAGAGTTGAAACCAAGTTTTGGTCATGGCTTTGTTGGTGGACAATGAGATAGAGAGATAACATGGATAACAGATATTCTGAAAGTGATACTTCTTTGGGAATAGAAGGTGTAATACAGAGCAGTGACTTCTTTATCAGTGACAGTGATATCTCAGCATTTTTAAGAGATGATGCAAGTGGTGAAGGATTACAGGCAAAGTGGAAATAAATCCTCATATTTGAAGAAAAGATTGATAAAAACTGGGTAATGTCACAGTAGATGAAATAATCACTTGTTTTAGCACAGATATGGAAAACATTGAGGAAAATTTTTGTTTTGGAAAATTTCTCTGAGAAAAGAGATTACTGGTGCAGTAAAGATATTGAATGTCCTCTCGTCCGTTATTGCATGATCTAAAACAGGTACACACCCATATCAAATTACATTAATTTGAATGACATCACTTGTGGAGAAAATATGGAGAAGGGCTAATGATTGTCTTCAACAAGTAAGTCCAGATGGGCTACCAATTAGCCAAGTATGCAATGTTCTATTTCAATGAAAGTGGTCCCGGGTTCAATTCCCGGTGGGGGCCTACATGTGAAATGACCTTAGCAGTCAAAGCACTTTTAACAATAATAAGTAAGGCCAGATTTAGATATCCTGGACAAATTTTATTACATTCAAAATCCAGGTTGTGAGTTCAGTATCAATGAAGCAATAATAGTATTCAATGATTGGCATTATATGAAGTAATATATAAAAAGAAAGTCAAATAAATGGGATACAAAATCTGGGTATCGGAAGTCAATAAAGATAAGTATCATATGAAAATATTTACAAGGGGGAAAAGGAAACAAAGAATAAATAAATACTTGACAGCACTCAGGTAGTCATGAATTTGTAAGATAAACATCTTGGCATGAATCTACAAGTTTATTTCTATATTTTTTTAAGAGTGAGACTGATATGATCATTATGATTATGATAAAAAATTATGCATAAGGTAGTATTGAACAAACCTTAAGAAAAGGCATGGTGATTTTTAATATCCAAAAACACTGAAGCTCAAACGTAAGTAAAGTAAATTTTTCAATATGGAAATGTTATTACTACAGTTATTCAAGACTGTAGGCTTACTTGCATGTTTTCAACTAACAGATACCATCATAAGTGTGCTTTAAAGCAGAAAGGTTAAGGGAATGAGCAGGTGATGCTGTCTTACCCACAATCCATAGCAACGTATACTAAATACATAGGAGGAGTTGACAGAGCTGATCAGTGTAGAATTTACAATGACTTTGAAAGAAAATCAATAAAATGATAGAAGAATATATTTTAATTGATAAAATAAATGGTATATAGATTTGGCTACAGTAAACAGTTTCATCTTTCCTAAACAAACAACTTCAAGTTTCTAGGTACAGGGAAACCAAACAAATATTTCTGCCTGGTGCTTCATTAGCAGATAATAGGGAATTTCACCTTGTGAAAAGTTTGATACCAAAGAAGACCTAAGCAACTTCTACCAGATGTATCCAGAGTAATGCATAATCTTGTAAACATAGAAGTACAAAAGAAAGACTAAATTTTAGCATAAAGAAAAATTTTACTCCTAGAGCAAACAGGATACAAATAACTCACAAGTGTAAGAAATGTCTGATGATTTGCCTTATGCAAAGTCAGGTGTTTTTAGCATCATCATCAAGAAAAAGGGGTAGAGGTATCAAATTGTGGTAAGAATTTTAATAAATACTAAAATCCAGTGTATACTTTTGTTTAAATATCCAATATCATTAGGTGAATTACAAGAAGTTACAAAACACAATGATCTCACAGTGGTCATCATCTCTGTTAAATTAAGACTTAATTCTGGGGAACTAGGCATTTTAATAATGCCTTTTGGCTGGAATTAAAGTACAGGCGGTTTAAGCTTTGTACGAAGCAAAGGGTTCAAAATGTTTAGCAAGCTACACAAAAAGATTGTTCTCAAAGACAGTAGGTAAAAAATTGTGTATAACAGTCATGCCAACGTCTTTCAATTAATTTACTTAAAAGTTACTGCATATGAATTCTAGAAATAAGAATGCACCTGAAAAGGCTTACACATGTCTTTTAAGTGCGTAAAAATTGATTTTTATTTCATTTAGCTTTGGTTTAAACGCAAATATAAAACAACCAAAAAAACAAAGGGTGCATCAAAAGGAAAAGCAAAACTCAAGGAATATAAAGGGAAAAAGGAAATGAAAATAGTCTGACAGGAATGAGACTCAAACCTGGATCCTTCACTTGCTAGATGGCTGTTCTATCTAATTATGCTAACTTTAAGAATCGATCAGACATGCCATTTGGGTGTGAGTTTGAGCACTTATTCTGACTATGCAGCATCATACACAGCCAACATCCTCTATGAGGCACTGGCTTAAGAGATGGAACATCCCAAGAGAGCAGCAAATGGATGATCGAAGTTCAAGTACCGGTCCTGTCAGACTTGTTTCATGTCCATCTTCCCTAGGGAATCCAAGGTCCACACCTAAATCTATAAAGTTATCCTAATACCTTTCCTCAAGTAATCTATACGGTCAATATTGGTTACCAATTGACTACCTTCTGGTGAAAGAAGACTATTGCCTTAAAAATAAAGATATTGGATATTAGTCCTACATGTACCTTTCTCGTAATTTAAAGCCTTAGAACAGACAACGATCTCTTTTGAAAATGAAATTTCATTACTGGTAATAGGACGGTAATAGGAGATATAAGTAAAAAATTAAGGAATAAAAAGATAGAAAATACTTGAAATTGCTTTTCTACACAACTGTGCAAGACAAACATAGGATGATGAGCTCAAAAAGACATATTGCACTGGAAAACAATAGGCACAGTAATTTTAAAATTGTTAGGGCATGCAGTGCTACTATATACATTTAATAACTCAAAGAAATAGCTTATGGTCCAAAGTAAAAGATATTAAGAGAGCTAACTTACCCTATTTTCCAACCATGCTTCCATTTCACGAAAATCACTCTCCCGAGATATCTTCATAGGAAAAGGTAAGTAGCAACATGGCAATTGAAAATTTAACAGATGACATACACATTAAAAAAATAACAGATATAGAACACATACAAATTCGTGCAAATTTAAGGAAAATAAAAATACCATATATTGAAACTAATAAATAAATAAAAAATTATTCATTTTCATTTGAAGACAGAAAATAAGATGCATTTTAAATAGAAGGAAAACCTTGAAATTATAAGCAAATCTCTCTTATGCTCAATGCTTAATCAGAAACACCCAAGTACACTGAATATCAAATTAGATATGAAGTGAGTAAATTGTCTAGTTAGCAAGTAAATGACACAAGCTAATGATACAAAAACCTTTGAAAATTTTCTCACATCATTATAAAATGATAATGCAGTGATAGCTACTTCATTCTTGCACAATAAACCATTTATTTACAGTACAGTGAATAGATACAGGGAGAGAGGACGCACAAAAAAGCTTTAACTTACATGAAAAGCATCAGAAACATTGAACAAGAATGCAAATGAACTGAAATATAGAATAGTGAAAAGATATTTCTTGTCAAGAAAACGTTAAGTATGACGCACTACAGAAAAAGCTAAGCATTACAAATGAAGCATATCCCATATACTTTCCCCTGTAAAGGATCCCAGATACCTTGATTTTTTTAACCCCCTTATAGCTATCATACAGTATTGAACAGTTATATCAACTGCTATGACATTGATATAAAGATAATAATTAAAAACCCTAAAAGCAACATCTTTATTGCTTTATCAAAAAAAACCATTCTAACGAATATAATAACATCTTGACTTAATCTTGGATCTCAGTAAAATTCATTAATCAAGAAGTGTATGAATACCTCTGAGAATAATTAAGTTTGGAGAATTCAATAAATTTTTTCAGCTAAAGGGGATGATGGACTTACAGATGCTCTTTGTGAGCATGTAAATATCAAGTTATTATTCAACATTTTCTATACAGGAAACATTCCTACTTTTAGTGCATAAATTTTCAATGTCATTTCAGCTATACAAATGTAATCATATATACGGTGTCCTCTACTCCCTGAATCTGATATTTCTCCAATAGTCTCTACTAATAATTTTGAAGCTAAAAAATTCTAATAAATTCAAATAGAAACTTAAAAATCATCCATGATTTAAACAAACCACTTTCAGCATCAAAATTATGAACATAGCTTCAAATCTAAAAATTTTAAACAAAAGTAAAGAGAGAATCCCAAAACATCTACGTGTTTTAAGAAGGCATAATTTTTGGGAAAAACAGCATTCCAAATTCAGTCATAATTTTTTTACTTAATATTTATCATACATAATGAATTCATGACAAAATATCATGCCATTTTCTAAGATCCATAAACACACAACTTTTCAACTTCATTCAATGAAGGGGGTAAGCCACACTGAGACTTAAAAAAATTTTCTTTAAAATAAATATATAAAAACAAAAGCTTAAACTTTTAGCTATTTAATACACTTAGTTTGATGTAAATATTGGCAACAGTGATAAAGTTACAGCTCTTTTTGCTATCCCAACCACCGTCAATATATTTTTTTACTTGGACTTTAAGTATACCTTTGTTAACTTGTCCCATGCCATTAAATTTGACTCTATGCAGTGCATTCAGGTTTGGTAAAATTCATGTCATAGGTAAGTACAGCAAACTTAATTAATTCATCAGCTATCTTTGATGCTCACATAACACTGATGGAAATTTTCATCAATGAGATTGTTATTCTCTATCACAGCAGAGATAAGGTAAATATTATTCACAACCTATGAAACCAAAACAGGAAGTAACACTTTTGGGGAATGGGGAATGCAATGGGGAATGAATTTATCATTTATCCCACAAAGAAAAACAGAAGTGCAAATTACGAGGCTATAATCAACCTTAAGCATAAAGAAGGCAGTTGAGAATGATGCTCCTACTGTGTTGTACCACTAAATTGGTAAAATTTACACACTGTGTTACTGTTCGAAGATAATACAAAAGATGAAATATCACAGGACTTGCCAGCAGACCAAAAAATAGAAGAGAATTTGGTAAGAGGCAGAATGTGGAAAATGAAGGGACAAGTACAAGAACATAAAAAGCATAGAAGTTAAAAGGAAAATCATCCGACATAATTGTTGGTCCATAAGTAAACTATTGACTATTGAACTTATTGCTATTTTCTCTGCAATCAGTGCATCTGAAATATCTCATCTTAATTATTATACTTCTGGAATTTCCAGAAAAGGGCATTTTTGCCCTTCTGTGTTGTTACAACTCTTCTTGGACAGTATTCAAGATAGGTGATTGACAATGCCATGAAGTTGGAGACCATGATACCAGAAAAACAAAGCTATTGTGGAATACACACCTTAGCTTGATGATATTAGTGAAAAAAGGAATGTACGAGGGTATGCTCAAGAACAGATTGGCCAGAAACTGAAAGACAATGAAAGAACATAGAGGCCTAGGAAGAACAGGTAAATCAACAGCCAGATAGATGAGCTTAGTCTTGGTTATGTATGGGCTGGCCATCAGAGGTAATCATGATAAAATTGCAGCGATGAAAAGAACAATATTTGTGGCATTTAAGCAAATAAGCTAATGGATGAAATTCCCAAACATGAAAACTGCACTCTTGGACCAACGAGTTGATGTACCTGACAGAGAGCAAGGCTGACATGAAGCAGCTAAAGGGAGAAGCAACCAATTCAAGATGAGGTACTAAAAGATAAACATCCTCTTGTGCATGTTTTCCTCAGCAAAAATGAATTGTCAGAAAGACATATGGGAGGATTTACTATTTATAGTAATGAAATCCTACATTTATTTATTTGAAAATATGCTCCTAAAATTACTTTCAGCAGACTAAAGATACTGAAAATTGTTGTGCACATTGTAACGCATTTTTAACAATGGTCCAGATTCTATACTTCGAATTATGAGACAAAAGCATATCGTTGCCACAACTATTGCACAGAAAATGAGCAAAGATGACTGATGCCATCTGATGTTGGCGCACCAACAATAGTAGGTTTTCCCATAAAGAGAACTAAATGGATAAGCACAAAAATGTCTAATAAACACTTTGCTGAAGATGAGAAAGGACCAAATTATAGCATAGGAATTGACATAAGGATATTATCAACAATTTCCATTTTTAACATCAAAGTGTCCCAAAACTTAAAACGAGTTTTTCTCAGAACGTGGTTCTTCAAAACAATGTACGCAAATCTAAATCTACTGCAATTTTCATGAAATTTTACCAAAATGCACCTTACATGATTCTTTATCACACATTGGGGGAGATTTTTGATTTAAAGATTATTTTTTATAATTAATAAAATACAACCAAAAATTTAGGGATAAAACATTTTTTTACTAAAGTTTTACCATACGTAATTCACAAATTTCAAAAATCCCAGCAATAGAGATTATATTTAAGAAAGTAATTAAATTGATTTCTAAAGTTTCAGATAAAATGCAAAGGCTAAATCATGTACACTGTGTACTTGAGCAAAAATTCCAGACCTTTATTTCCTGGACCATAGTCTTAAAGTTTGTCAGTGCATTAAAACCAATTTAAAGGTATTGATTATGTACATAACATATTTATAAGATGCAAAGTTTCAAACATTTTGCTTAAGGGGAAGCCTGGATTACCCAGTCAAAAAATCGAATTTTTTTTGGTTTTAAAAATAGTGGAACATTTAAAGAACATACTGCAGAAGTTTCAGATCTTAATGTGTAATATTAACTAAACTACAGCCAATTCTTATGCCAGAGAGAGAGAGGAAGTGACGGTCATCCCTCGCATGGCTCTCTCTCAGTGGGTACTTGAGGAACGTATGTTTTATAGCTTATACATCTTCATATTTTAAGAATACTTCAGGTGCCCAAACACAAAAACTTAACCCTTAGGTG
This sequence comes from Ladona fulva, assembly GCA_000376725.2. Lineage (NCBI taxonomy): Eukaryota > Metazoa > Arthropoda > Insecta > Odonata > Libellulidae > Ladona > Ladona fulva. Next base: position 344,463 of record KZ308837.1, read on the forward strand.
CAAATTTCAGTAAAATACACATTATATGTGGTACTGATGAAGAGAAGTGGCATTTGGTGCACCATATCGATATCTGACACTTGTTTGAAACATTTATGAGGCCTCTTTCATTTGGTAATATAAGTCACAAAGATACCCTTTGTCTACAAGAAGGATTTGTTTCTGTAAACAACTGCTTTAACTACATGGCTTTGCTCCTTGGACAGTTAGAAGAATGAAAAGATGTGCCTGACTCAGAAATACCCTAATTCTGGCAAAACATACTGACTAGATAATTTTATATTCTACACAAAAAAAATCATTCTCAATACTTGAACGGATATTGTAGATACTAGAATGCACAGCAATAGAGATTCTATGATATAAACAAGATATTCAGGTAATTTTTACTGAAGAAATGTTTTCCATACTCTTAAAGGTATAACGTAAGTACATATCTACTTTGAAAACTGGATATTTCACCATTCTTCTAAAAGAAATTTCCAAAAACTCTTAAATTTTGCCCTTCTATACCAGGTTCCCCCTTTAAATAGATTCATTGGAATCAATTTTTTTTAAGTACCATTTTTCCCACCAGTCAGGATGGCCTACCCCCTTAAATAATAACACTATCAGAAATAACAAATAATAAATACCCTCTTGTGCATGTTTTCCTCAGCAAAAATGAATTGTCAGAAAGACATATGGGAGGATTTACTATTTATAGTAATGAAATCCTACATTTATTTATTTGAAAATATGCTCCTAAAATTACTTTCAGCAGACTAAAGATACTGAAAATTGTTGTGCACATTGTAACGCATTTTTAACAATGGTCCAGATTCTANTACAGCACACCTTGAAAATTGATTTCAAACTTTCTTCCGCACATAAAATATTTCCCAAACATCACAATAACTTCCTTGACTGTTTCAAAGTCAGTTTTTATGGTAGAGAAATAGCAACTTACATTAATGATCAACAAGGAGCTAACAGGAAGTGTCTACAGGGAATAGGCTGTGGACCTCTTACCGGTTGTGACCTGGTTTGAGCTACAGATCCTAGGGAAGCTGTGGTTTGGTCCGGGTCCAAATTATCTTTATAAGTGCTGCCTCTGAAAATATGATAGTTTTCATCATGATATTTAAGCTTTACATCATTTATCAAAAAAGACTGTCTCTTTGTTAATAATTCTACCAAAAACTGATTGAAAAGCATACTGTATTCAAAATAAGAACAATTAAGTTTTTGAAACAATTTCAGCTGTAGACAAGCAAGTAAACAATAATTTGGTCGAAAATTTGAAGCAACACTTTCTTTCTAAGTTTACACACCATAAGTTATCACAACAATTATATGTTATGCTTTTCTCAAAATGAAGATACATAATTAGGCAGAGGACATTTACAACCATATCTTATTTACCCCAAAAGAAACCCTCTCATTAGAAAGTCACCAAAATGTAGGTTATTTGCACAAGACCTCAAGGAATAATGTACACCTCTATTTTCACTCATTTACTGCTTCTGAGACCAAAACATTAAATACTTTATTAGTTGGCAAATTCGAAATTAAATTGCATTTTAAAAGACACAAATCTTGCAAATTGTTCTTGATATACTAGGATTTTTTTAATTATTCAGGAACAAACAACTGTTAGAGAAATTCCCACCACCCACCGGATTTAAAAAAATATTTTTGTAACATGTTTGCTCACAAACAAAAGTATGGCTTAGGCATACCACTGAAGAAGAAAAAGACGATAAAAAATCATGAAAACAATAATACTTTCCCTAAAAATATATATATAAGAGTTGCCTCAATAGAAAGAAGTATCTGTGCAGAACACTCAATTTCTGCTTAATGTCTTGGAAAGGCTAAACATTAAAATACTCTGCAATCTAATGAAAAACTGAATTAAACTCTGATAGGTCATAATAAAATATTAATTAATTTTACACATCTTTCACTCTTTATTTTAATTTTGTATACTGAATATTACCAACAATAAATAAAATATTTTCCTTAATCTCATCAAATAATTCACCCTTCAATATTGTGGAATAGGTTCCACAAGAGGCAAGCTCTGACACACCTAAATGATTCGGAAGAGAAGTGCTCAAGGGTAAAAAGTACAAATATCTATTATTAAGATGGATTAACAGCCAGCCTCAATCCGCACTAAATATTTGCAAGTAAATTTCAATCATGAGAGAATTAGTTTACTGCCTACCTGCAAGAGATGGTAGAAGCATATGGTTGACCTGTCATCGGTAAAGGAAAAAGTAGTCTTGTCCAAAAGCAAGTTGAACCAATTCGTCCCTTCATAAATCATTCTGACCCATTTCATCAGCAACTTATGCACTGGATTCAAAAGCGAACCTACTCTTCTTTCATATCCCGAAGTGGGAAATGAGGCTCATAGAGCTCTCGGATAGCCAAGTGAGAAGCAAGTTCAACTTTGGTGAAAGCTGTCCTGGGTTCTATTCCCAATGAAAGAAATGTCCTAAGCAGTCTAAGAATGGTCATGTAGGTGCCCTATCCAAGTGCTAACCAAAATTTTGACAGTTTCATACTGAGCTTATTCCACACATTCTTTGCAGTGGAGCATACCACCATAGAAACAAGATACTATGCATTATTCATCTTATTTCTGGAAAATGTCATACACCATCCCACAAAGATTATCAATGTGTGGATCAACTAATGTTGTCATTTCAAGATTGTTGAGCCATAACCAAACCTTCAATGATATTGTCAACTTCTGTTGAGCATGTAAGGCACATTTGCTTTCTATTCAGTATGAGCAAGTACATTTCGGTTTAGCAAGAAATTTAGAAGCAGGCCAGCATTCCCTAGATTATACTCTCAAAAATTTGCTTTTACTCTGTCTCTCCCATCAGAAAGTATTCTCTATTTGATCAAAAGGATCATGAAATCTGAGATGGATAGAAATGTGAGCATAGTGAGAAAAAATGTTTTTCTGCACCTTCTGGTCATCTAGATGTCAGGAAGAGAAGGTTACTATTAACTTACACCTTACAATATTATGGTAGTTATAACCTTGCAAGCAGAGTTAATTAAAGGGAGCACACATAGAAGATGTATCAGACCAACTCTTAGTTTTATAAAAAAATCTCTAAAAAATAATCTAAAGAAATACACAGGATCCGATAAGAAAAAAGGAAAGGACTGTTGTAAATGTATAACTTAATGGTAAAGAGTAAATCCAGAAAATGAAGTTTTCTTACCCTGCTTTGCTTGATTCATAGGTAACATTTCGAGACTGGGCAAACATGTCAAACTCTGTATCATCAGCAGCAACAGCTCCACCCTTGGCAACAGCATCACCACCTTCTGCACCACTCCTCTGCTGTGACCCATGTTGGGCTGGTACTGAGCTTATACGACTTAGTTGGGATGTAACATTACTCGAATTTAGGCCTGAGAATAATCAGTTATTTATTATAGAGTCGTAAAAACCCAATTACAATTTTAGTTGAAAAATTAATCAGGAATATTGCTGCTGGAAGTATTTTATACCACATACTTCTAGCAATATAAATGATGATGCTTAGTTCCTGACATCATGATTAACATCAAGTAGTTCCTTAATCTTTTTCCTATTAACTTAAATCCAACATGATCTGCAAAATACGTAATCAAAAGCTCAATAAAATTAATCTGAAAAATACCAAATACAAGAATTTAAATGTAAGGTTTTTGAGTGCATAAATATGTTCACCAATATTTTGAAAAGGAAATTTATTTGAAAATATACTATAAGAAAGTAAGCACTGGTGCAAGAAAACATTTGAAACTCAAATAATCTATTATACATCAAATAATCAATTAATATATCTTGTATCCTAAGAGAAATTCATTTCTTGAACATTAATCTTTCATGAAATTTATTTCTTGAAAAAAATCAAATAAATTCAACCATAAATAGGTAAGAAAACAACTCAACCTTAATTATTGGCTATACAAGTACATTTTTCTGTAAAGCTTATAGTTGTTTTCATAGCAACCCAAAAAGAATTAACAAAGGGAATTATGTTCCTTTCAAGGAAAGAACGATCATCTAAGATCACAGCTATTTTGAGCAGGGAAAAATAGAAAATTACATTGCAAAAAAATGAGTTTAATGATAAATTGACGTAAAAACAGAACTTATGTGAAACCTAATGCAACAAATTTAAATGAATACAGGCTCATTGCCATTTTTCTCTCTTCTCAGCTGTAAATTTACCTCTAACAATGAATAATCCTTTTACTGCCACTGGGCCGATATATCGACCCTCGTTGGCTGTGCGAAAACTGCCAGGGGCCGATTTATCAGCCCAACTTTTTTGATATTTTTTACTTCGTGATATGAGGTCTATTTAACATCTGCCATCTCATTTATCGGTTTGTGCTTTATTTCTGTTGCTTATTAAGACGGTTTAACCCTATTCTAAGGATATATGTTGTTTGTTTACATTTCTTTTGCCTCATAAGTTCTCCCATGTTTTTTCACTACACTTGGTCCAGTATCACCTTTTATGTTGGTCAGATCTCTCTGGTCTGTGTTTTCTCTGTGGGTCTTAGTATTTATTTTAGTGTATCAGTTTCCAGCAAGATTAGCAAATATTCTTTTTTGGCCTGACTTTTTTTGACTTCTTTTACTTCGTCATATGCGGCCTATTCAAGGGCTCCCTTCTCATTTATCGGCGTGTGCTTTATTGCAGCTGCTTACTAAGAGGTTTTCACCCTATATATGCAAATTGTTCACATTATGCTTGCCTCGTGAGTTCTCCTGTGCTTTTTAGTTACCCTCAGGCCAGTATCATACTATCTTTCGTGCTGGTTAGAGCTCGTGCTGGTCAGAGTTCACACTGGACTGTTTTCTGTATGGCTCTTAGTATTTGTGTCAGTTTCCAGCAAGATTAGCTAATATTCTTCTTATTTTGAGTGAGTAATTGTTGACAAATGATATATCTTACAATTTTATATTATCATAGAATATGAGTTTTCCGTGTTTTTAAAGCCATTATTATATTTTCACGAATTTTACTCGTTCATATATATTACATTGGTAAAGGAAAAAGTAGTCTTGTCCAAAAGCAAGTTGAACCAATTCGTCCCTTCATAAATCATTCTGACCCATTTCATCAGCAACTTATGCACTGGATTCAAAAGCGAACCTACTCTTCTTTCATATCCCGAAGTGGGAAATGAGGCTCATAGAGCTCTCGGATAGCCAAGTGAGAAGCAAGTTCAACTTTGGTGAAAGCTGTCCTGGGTTCTATTCCCAATGAAAGAAATGTCCTAAGCAGTCTAAGAATGGTCATGTAGGTGCCCTATCCAAGTGCTAACCAAAATTTTGACAGTTTTATACTGAGCTTATTCCACACATTCTTTGCAGTGGAGCATACCACCATAGAAACAAGATACTATGCATTATTCATCTTATTTCTGGAAAATGTCATACACCATCCCACAAAGATTATCAATGTGTGGATCAACTAATGTTGTCATTTCAAGATTGTTGAGCCATAACCAAACCTTCAATGATATTGTCAACTTCTGTTGAGCATGTAAGGCACATTTGCTTTCTATTCAGTATGAGCAAGTACATTTCGGTTTAGCAAGAAATTTAGAAGCAGGCCAGCATTCCCTAGATTATACTCTCAAAAATTTGCTTTTACTCTGTCTCTCCCATCAGAAAGTATTCTCTATTTGATCAAAAGGATCATGAAATCTGAGATGGATAGAAATGTGAGCATAGTGAGAAAAAATGTTTTTCTGCACCTTCTGGTCATCTAGATGTCAGGAAGAGAAGGTTACTATTAACTTACACCTTACAATATTATGGTAGTTATAANCTCGACACTTTCTCAGTGGTGATGGACGTCTTACTCCAAATGCTCGTGCAAGAAATTGGGAAAAAATAACAGTTGCCGAATTAAATGGTTTCATCGCATGCACTTTGAATATGGGCTTAATTCAAAGGCCAACAATTGAATCCTATTGGTTCACTCAAAAATCGCAATACATCAGCTGGTTTCATGAGATAGAAATCGATTCCAATTGATCTTGAAATTCTTTCATTTAGCTGACACAAAAAATCTACCTCGGCCAGGTGAAGCAGGATATGATCCTTGTGCCAAAATACAGCCCCTCATTGACCATGCCAACATAGTTTTTAGGCACCACTATTACCCCCCATGAGTATCTGAGTGTCGATGAAAGCTTGGCTGGCACCAAAAACCATATACAACTGCAATAAATCCCTTCTAAGCATCATTATCGCTGGGGTATAAAGTTCTGGATGTTATACCATTCCATGTCACATTATTTGTTATCTTTTTATGTTTATAGAGGCACTAAGAGCTCAGAAGAAAAGGAGCTAATAAAAAAAGTTTGGCTTGGCTTACACAGTTGTAGAAAAGTTATTAAAGATGAGTAACTATCTAAACAAAGGTTATCATATTTTTATGGACAATTTTTCACATCAGTACCTCCAGGTGAATATTTATACAAAGTAGGAACTTATGTAACTGGGACTATTCGCAGTAATAGGAAATTTATTCCGATAGAATTAAAAGAAAAATTTGATGTAGGAGAAGAGCTGTACTACTGTAGAGGTCATACTCTTGCTGCTGCCGTGCAGGAAAAAAAATCCCAGCGATTTCCTGTAATTCTTCTTTCGACAAAATGCAAAGCAGAAAAGAGTAAACGTTCATCTACAAAGCGAGATCAGGTAAAAGACATAGAGAAGCCTTCCATTATTCAATCCTATAATGATTATATGGGAGGAATCGACACAACAGACATGATGCTCTATACCTATATTGACGAGAGACATACCGTAAAATATTAGAAAAAAGATGTTTCAATATTTTTTCGCATATGGTATTGAATTCCTATGTCATATATAAGGAAAATTTGACACCTGGAAAAAGACCTTTGTCCAGGCAACATTGTACTATCAGTGTAATTGAGGAACCTGGCAGAGAATGGCTTCAAGAAAAGCTAAATAAATTTAGGCAACCTGCATCATCAGGGACATGTGGTGTCAAAAACTTATAAAATTGCCAAATAAAAAGGAGAAGGACTGTTGTGTGTGCAGTGTTAGAGGGAAAAGGACAGAGTAAAAGATCACGAACTGTGTGCACTAAATGCAATAAAGGCCTTCACGGTGAATGTTCCATAAACATGTGTGCATCAGCTGATGAGAGCGTGAGTGTACAGTCATATAAAATATTTTACATCTCTCGCAAAAGTTAATTGATCATCATGAAAATGTACCACAGTAGAGAGAATTAATTTTTTAAATAAGAAATATTATTTCATTTCATGTAAATGATATTTTCCTAATCATAATGTAAAATAAACTTAGAATTTTTAGTTTTTTACAATAATACTATGAGGGTCATCCGGAAAGTAGTACCCGTTAGTGCCGCATGAAGTGCTGACGACGCGAGTAGCCGCTGGACAAGGTCAGATAGCTTCAGTGGCTTGTCTGCCTTCTCTGAGCCAAGTTGCGTGACGCTAGCATTGCCTGTGTTGTTTCTGTGATTGTTTACAATGTTTAAAAAAATTGAGAACGCCGCCAGTTGTGAAGTGAGGGCAGTGATTAAATTCCTCAATGCAAGAAACGTTCGCCCATGTGATATTCATCGCCAATTAAAGGAGGTGTATGGAGACAATGTAATGGACGAGTCGTCTGTTCGGCGGTGGTGTCGCAAGTTCAACATGGGGAGGGGGAACACACACGACGATGAGCGTTCGGGGAGACCGTCTGTCATTACAGACCAACTGGTGAGCTCAGTTGACGAATTCGTGAGGAACGATCGGCGCGTCACAATTGATGACATCTGTGAGCATTTTCCCAATGTTTCTCGAACAATTGTTCATGAAATTGTTAAAGACCATCTGCATTATGCAAAAATTTGTGCAAGATGGGTCCCTCGCATGCTTACAGATGAGCACAAAACCAAGCGTATGGCTGCAGCACTGACGTTTTTGGGACGTTATTCTGATGAAGGAGACTCTTTCTTGACTCGCATAATTACTGGTGACGAAACATGGGTTTGTTATGCATCACCTGAGAGTAAACGACAGTCAATGGAGTGGCATCATGCTCATTCACCAAACAAACCAAAAAAATTCAAGACAGTTCTGTCCACCAGGAAACTCATGGCAACCATTTTCTGGGATCGACGAGGTGTATTGCTTATTGATTTTATGGCCCGTGGAGACACTATTAATGCCAATGCGTATTGTGAAACATTAAAGAAATTACGGCGGGCAATACAAAATCGGCGGCGAGGTCTATTGTCTACTGGTGTCATTCTCGTTCATGACAATGCCAGGCCTCATGCAGCTGGGATAACACAAAGACTTTTGCAGCAATTCAAATGGGAAACTTTCGACCATCCACCGTATAGCCCGGACTTGGCCCCTTCAGATTTTCATCTCTTTACAAAGCTTAAAGACTTTTTGGCGGGGAAAAGATTTGACAGCGATGAAGAACTTAAAGAAGGAGTGACCCTGTATCTCAATGAGCTGGCGGCGGAGGACTATGCAGCAGGAATACAGAAACTTGTCACACGTTATGACAAATGCCTTAATTTGCTTGGAGATTATGTTGAGAAGTAGTTTAAAGTATCCTCTTTCAAATAAAATTTTTTATGTTTGTTAATATTTACTTTTGTGTCTTTATTTCACGAACGGGTACTACTTTCCGGATGACCCTCGTATTTAAACTGTTATTCTTTCATTTATAAAATTAATAGTCAACCCCCATAATTCTTCCATGGTTCTAAGCCCCAAATATATCTTAAGCATTGGGAAAAAATCCAGATGTGTTAAATAAAATTAAGTACTAGAAATAATTGGAAATCTGAAATCTTGAAAACTTCCTGAAAATAGCCTTGGCAGTCTTTGCACATCCTAACCAAAATGGGCTGGCAGCAAAAGGGTTAATAAACATTGAGCAAAAACTACTAAAATTAACAAGGAATATAGATTGCATCAAAAATCAGAAGAGATCTACATTTAAGTCAAAATTAGTCATACTGATATTTTAATCACTCGGGTATGAAGTCCAAGTTCAATAAAAACAAAATTTAATTCGATAAAAACTGCATTTGCAAGACTTCTCTAAATTGGTTTTCCTTTTTTATCGTCACACATCAGTAGGATGAATTATTTTGATTAAAGGTTTATCAATTCTAAAAAAGTTGATGGCTAACCACTCTGTTTACTCTGCACATAACAATTTACTTTCATCATTATTCATGACTCTATCACAAAATTTGACTCCATCTAAAATTCAGCCTGAAATTTGAGATAATAAACAATTGAACAAATGATTTTGTTTAACCATTCAACCTTGTAATTAAATTGAAGATACATTACTCATTATCAACATTTATTAAAAAGATAAAAATAAAAACAAAAATGTGATTTATTATTTCTGCATTCCACTTTTATGATTCTCTTGATACAAAACCTGAATTTATCAAACAGAAAAGATACGAGGAGAATTTGAAAAACAGTAAAAAAATTGTTAAGGATAACTAAAACACTTACTAAGACCAGCAAGCTTGTTTCCAAGTGCACCAGTGGCCATTGGTAGGGGAGCAGCAGCAGCTGCTTCTTCACTCAAATCAATTAGAGAATCATCTGCTTCCTTTCTCAAGTCCTGACTAAGAATAGCAGCAGCCTGGCTTCCAGCCTCTCTGTTTTTCACAAAACGTCCATACCTAAACAAAGCGATACAACAGTGTTAGAAAATGGCAAAACAGAATAATGTAGATACAGTGAAACCAGAAAAGGAGGACCAGAGTTACTGAAAAAAAAACTCTTTAAGACCGATCACCAGGACCCATTATTTTCAGCTCAGAAAACCTACATAGATGAGAAAGTAAGTAACCTTTATAAGAGAGAGGTTTTTTTTCACATCCAGGTCACATACAGGATTTTTTGTTTGTCTGAAAGGGGTCATGTTTGCAATAGTACATATATACAAATGAGGTTGAAGAGTTAATGACTGAGAGAGGTGCATTGAGTCTTCAGGGTATCTTAACAAAATAAGGTTTTTTTGTTGAGAGACAAAATTAAAATTGAGTGACTTTGAGGGTGGGAAGATACAAAGTGAAATATTGAGTTTGGCAAGCTGGAGTCCAACATTGGTTAGATGATATAAGACGATGATTCCATTAGGTCTCAGTGCTTTTAGGAAACTGGAAATAGTAAGAGGAACCAGGTAGCTAAATTTCCCTACGTTGAAAAGTCCCTTAAGGAATAGGTTACAGAAAGCCTCAATAGCATTATTCCGATAAATGGGCCATTTTTGAAAAACACTAAAGACTTTGCCACTAAACTGAAAATCTAGAACTTTTTAGCAAGCAACCTCAATAAGTGAGTCAAGCCTTGTATATATTTTGTATGTTTTTGAAACATATGTATACTTATGTATTGATACTTGACAATGCCTATACTACATTTTTAGTCTTTGGCTGAATAAATTTCATACTATGCCTCATCTCATGGGTAAAAAGGTTTAGCACAATGCTGTATATACAGTATTGATCAGTGTACAAAACACACATTACTTTAAATTTAGGGCTTACACTCCAAATGAGTACTACCTTTTCATTTTAACTTGATCAAATAAAATTCATTTACTCTTTACTCTTTCTTTATTTTGTTTCTACAGTTAAAATCAAACCCACTAAATCAAACCCTATAAGTATGAATACATTTGCACATGAAGTAATTTAAATAAGTTTGGAGTTATAATCCTTTTATAGTAAATTAAACTTTATTCTAATCAAATTCTTCCTCTTGAAGTTAATGTGTGTGTTATATGGCAAATGTATAAGTATGTGATTTTAAATCCTGTGATCTACTTACAAGAAAGGAAGACTTCTGTAATTAGGTGATTGTATTATTCAAATAGATTAATTGATTCCATCAAATTCTTCAAGAAGAAACTCAATTACTTATCTTGGAAGAAGCCATGCAGAAATACCAAGACTTTTCAGACTTAAATTGTCCACAATGGCAACCTTATTAATGCAGCATGAAGTGCTTCCATATTCACCTTGAACTTATTTCCGTTTAAAAATGCATTTCACCACAAATTTAAAACTGGCACACAAGAAAATTTTCTCAAATTCATTTCTTTTATGCTTTAAAAATTATGATTAGATTTAATGACTTCACTTGATAATGATTTAAGCATGACTTTCTTGCAGCAGAAAGCTTTAAGACAAACATTAAAACACATTCACAAATTAAACCAACAGTTAAGAATATATTTACCGTAGGAATAGATTGTTAAGCTGATCATTAATTCTGAGCAAATCAGCAGTGAGTTCATCATGGGCCACTTTTCCAATTAGGTCAACTAAACGTACTTGCATCGCTCGGCAAGTAGAATACAGCTCCTGGAAATTAATAATTCAGAAATGCAATAAAATTCGACTAAAAATAATTAATTTTTTAACATATATAACCTGTTAACAGTAACTGCCAAATTAAGTTAGTAATTTAGTAGTTTACTTTTAGATTGAATAATGATTTGTTTAACATTCTAAAATATGGTGGGAAAGAATAAAAACTGACACAGTCTGACAGCATCTCATGCACTAGTAGCATCCAAAGGATGAAAATAAAACTAAAAATTCAGACAGCCTTAACTCATTTTTAACATATGGACAGAAACTATAATTAGATTATTTAAATTTGATGATATAGTTTGGTTCATAATTAAAAGAAAGAATTTCCAAAATCGGCCCTCCAGCCACTTCATTACAGATTCATTTTCCTTACAGTTCTAATGCATAATCTTTCATTAACTTATCACAAATTCTATTCATAATAAGAAAAGATTACAATGATAGCTTTTAAAATTATAACCCCTTAGTAATCCAATCCCATAAAACATAGTATGTTTACGTTAAGTCTGCAATGATGCAATCAGAAATAAATATAGTACCTATTATGTTAGTTACTACAATGTAATCATCAAAGACAATGCAAGTTGAACTATTTCACTGAAAACTTAGAATAATCATATAAAAGAAAAACAAAAGAGACTCAAGATACTCTGATAGATAAATGAAAATATACTCAGAAGTCATACCTCATTGTTAGTCATCAACAGGTTGATGCATCAGAGCAGAAAATTCATGAGTCCATAAGAGCATTTAAAAGCTGAGAGCTTCAAAGAACACAAAGCTATGATAAAAAGCAAATAATGATATTTAAAAAGTTAATCAAATGAAGCATAAAGCTTGTTTGTTAAAGCTGAAAAATACAAAGACATACAAGGATGCAGAGATTGGGTTTACAAACCAGAAAGAAAACAAATCCAAGTTTCTTAATAATTTTCATAGATAAGGTAAATGGTTGGAGTTGAAAGTACATTAACTATTTGATAGTATAAGACAATAGTTCCTTGACAACAAAAAATTCATTCATAATTTAATGGGCCAATTGGAGATATTAAAAAAAAAACATACAAAAATAAATGCCATAGACTATAAGATGTATGGATATAAGGATCAAGAAATTAATGAAAGAGTACAGTATCGACGTCAAGATGAGCATTTTTAAGAGGACCTAAATTAATATTCAAATTACTATCTTCAAGTCCTAGCGTATCACATGCAAAATATGAACATGTATATATGAAAATAAGATTATATTGGGGTCCAGAGAAAATACATGCACAGGCATATATTTTTATTGGCCCTTAAACTGAGCAAATATTACAAAACTTTGCCAGTAGCATGGATAAAAACATTTTTACATTTCCAGCATTATTGTTGAAATTGATCAATTTTTACCTACATGAGGAGAATTTCATAATTCTGGAGTCATACCTTTATCATTTACTTGAGGCACACAGATAAAATACATTTCAGGGCACAGGCAAGGAAAAGAAAGGCCACACAGTTGGAGCAATTGAGGTTTAGCAAAATATTAATTTTTGAGTCAAATTTTGATCCTCCAAAACAAGGTAACATTGAGCTCAAAATTATTTGTTTTCTAATGAAAAGAAAGAGAATAACTTAGGATAACAGGGCATACACATGGAAATCTAAGTGATATAGTGAGCAGATCAATTTTTTTTACTATTTTCAAACTGAACATTCAGTTGTTCATTTTAAAGAATCAGAACCTCCAAGAGTCACAAGTTTAACCTCTCTTTCATTAACAAAAATTACTGTAAGATGGAAAATGAAAATTGTCCCCGGATTTCTCAAGCTGACTCCTGAGTGATGGAATAGCATCCATGTTTACTGGGATCATTTCTGTATAAAGATCACCTACACCACCCCCAATGCATGAGCCATCTTTTAAAACACTTATTTGATATACATTGTAACAAATAGTCGTTAGGTTTACACAAAATCCTCAACTTCGCAATGCTTTCAGAAGCAATTTCAACCTTTCACAGCAGATAGGGCATCTGGTAAAGATATACAATGAAAAGATGAATTTCATAAAAAAATGAAACAAAGAAAAGCATAGTGGTCCAGATATAGAAACCATTAAGGGAATTTGTTGTGCCCTATCTCATCAGGATGAAACTTCACATCCCAAGATATTATCAGAGCCTATTTAACATTTATGATGGTATAGTTGTAGTTAAAGGTAATGAAATATACAACAAATAAAATTAAAGATCAAGGTTTCAAATTAAGTCCTAAATATCATATAAATTCTCAGATAAATAATGAGGTAATGAAAATAGGCATAGTTGTTGACTAAAATCAATTTTAGAATATAAACATCCACAATAAAGAGCTAAGACTAACCTGCAGAAGTTGTAGATCACTAGGGTGCTCCTTTCCTGGCTCTATCTCAGCTAACATCTCATTGAGAACAGCTGCATTGCCTTGGACCACTTCTAACTCTGATCGTAACTTTGCCATTTGCTCAGGAGTCAGACTTGCAGTGGAAGAGGTTGGTGACCCAGTTACCCCTACTCCAGTACTTGGAACTGGAGGCTTAACTGGAGCAGGAGTATGAGTAACTGGTGGTTGAGGGGCAATAATACCACCTTGGACTGCACCAGTAGCTGCAGCAAGATTGGCAGCTTCTGTTGGACGATCGATCAGTATGTCTGGCTCAGGAACACTCTGATTTACAAAAGAGGATCTATTAACTACCTGCATATATCAGAACATTAGAGGGAAAATCCACTTTCTTCATCAATCCTATCAGCTAAGTATCAAATAAATGTACGAGGGTTGTTCAATAAGTCCTTAGAAAATCCAAGAGATTGCGCTCGTGGTATCATAAATTGTTTGTTTTTAGTAAGCATCATTACTCACTAGATAGCGATTAAAGTCTCAGTTATGTCCATCTCATTGTTTCATTTTTATTGTCCATTGAAGCAAAAAAAATTGTTTATTTAGAAAATTGGAAAAAAGTGAGTTTCAAGGATTAAACACTTCAGTTCTGTCGCAATCCTGATGAGTTTCTGTGTCAATACACAACTGTGGGCAAAACATGGATACACTACTACACTCCAGAGACAAAGGAACAGTCAAAACAGTGGTTTTTTGGATGTGAACGGGCTCCGATGAAGGCAAAGACTATGAAATCAGCCGGCAAGGTGATGGCCATGGTTTTTTGGGATGCAAGCGAAATCATCTATACCAATTACTTGAAAAAAGGTCAAAGGAAAGGAAGAGTATTATACATCGTTATTGCACTGGTTGAGCAAAGAAATCGAGATAAAACATCCTCATTTGAAAAAGAAAAAGATCCTATTCCAACAAGACAATGCTCAGGTGCACACCTGTGCAGTTTGATGGCCAAATTATAGAATTATAGTTTGACATCCACCCTATTCACCGGACTTAGCCCCCAGTGACTTTGAAAGAGTGGCTAGGTGGACAACGTTTCACATCAAACGAGGTCATCACCCAAACAGATGCCTATTTTGAGGGCCTTCTGAAATCCTACTTTTTGACAGCATAAAGAAAATGGAGAAAAGCTTGGAAAAATGTATAGAGTTAAAGGAGATAATGTTGAAAAAAAAATCTACACAAAATAATTTGTTTTTCTATCTCTCTCTAAAGACTTATTGAACAACCCTCATATTAGAATCTCGTCAACAACTTCTATGTGAAGACTATCTTTACTATATTTTTAATTAAGTGTCACAAGGAGTATATGAATACTTGATTTCCTCACTATAAATCAATATCACTACAGAAAAATCATACCACAACCAACAGCATACTTTAAGTGACTATCAATGTGATAATCAAACAAAATCTAATAATAATTCACTAATGGTGATAATAATATATAAAATTATACTTGAAGCAAGATATACCAATAATGTTATCCTCTTTCAATTTTTCATCCTCGTACAATAAATTTACCTATATCGTATATCCTGTGTGTGTAATTTTGTGCTAACTACAACAAAAAAATAAAACAACTGCTCAAACAGACTCATATGATAAAGAAACATACTCGTTGTGGAGTGTGTATTGGAGCCATGGAGTCCAAATCAGTCATAGGGAATTCAACTCCTTTCTGGCGGAGATCATGGTAAACTTGAGTTACTCCAGCCAGGTCAGGCAAATGACTAAAAGCATCAGACCAACTTTGAATCAAACTCAACACTTTATCTTGTACAGCTCTTGGTGGATCATATTTAGGACCTAAATAAAAACAATAAAATATTAATACAGGAAAATTTTTAATAAGATAACCTCATATGACACAATAACTTATTTTAGAATGCACCACATGTTAAGCATCTAGGTCCCTCATCATGAAAATGTAACAGAAAAATCAGCTGAGTGCAGAAGAGAGAACCATCTTAAGCATCCATTTATATGATTGGATCATAGTATCAAGGAATTAATAAACATAAGCTTTAAAGATTTTAATTTCCATTTTATTGACAATAAAAGAATCTTATACAAAGGAATACTTCAGGGTTATATGGGAGGATACCTTATACTAGCCTTATTTATCTCGTATTTGTATATTCACACAAATGATGTTTATGTAAAGAAAGAAATTATTTAAATTTTCTGAAATTCCAATAGAAAGTGCCTAGTAATCTTAAGACAAAAATCATATTTTATGCCATTAGCAATTAAATTCCAGCAAATTAGTGAAGACACTAATATTGATTAATGTTATTATATAACAAGGTTAGGATCTCAAATGGGATGTTTCAGCATTTAATTACTCCTACATCTACATAAGTACCCTGCAAGCCACCCTTTGGCGTGTGGCAGGGGGTGCAAGCACCATTGCTTTCACATATTGTTCATGGAAAAAATTAATTTTTGAAACGACTTGTTCTAGCATCTATTTCTCTGATTTTCCACGCAGTATAAGAATTGCCTATGTAACATGGGGGATGCATTATGTCAGCTACATCATCTGTGAATATGCTTTCTCTAAATTTACAACTACTACCTAGAGTAAATCTACTACTCCTACTTTTAAAATAAAGAGAAAATGCTTTAGTTTTAGTTGGTATGTCAGCATAAAATATTTTTAAAAAGCCATTATGCAAAATGATTAACCTCTAATATTTGTCATTATTCTATAAGGAATTCCTAATCACTAACAAAAATGCATAAAATTGTTCATAAAAACAGTTCATAAAATCACCAACAATCATACAATGAAAATTGACTGTGACACAAAAATCATTCATTGCATCACTATATTCAAGGGACTACTAATAATACTTAATTTACAACCAAAAATTACATAAATAACAACCATGGCAAAGAGGGAATGGGTGCACCAGAAATGTCCTATTCACCAAATCAAATGCTACTTTTGCTCAGATAAATGCAACATCTTTTCTTGAAATGGAATCCTCTATTTTTGATTAACAGTAAGTAAATTTACACAAAAACTCTTCAGGGTTTCACTTCATTATCATGATTTTCATAATTATTATCCCACTCCAAATTAGTAGCCCAGTATTAATTTAAAGAGATTTTATTCATTAGCAATTTTATTTTCATCAATGAAATAGACTGTTTTGATCCAAGTTATCAATGAAGGATCTGGTGCTTTCCTGGCGTATTATGTGAATAAATTCTTCGCGGGCTCTCCACCAGGTGATCCATCCCTCCATCACAAGCTACCTGACCTGGTGGAGAGCCGGCGAAGAATTTATTCAAGTTATCAGTGATTGCAAACTGAGGGAAAAATCCACTAAGCATTACAACAAAATAATCACTATTATGCACTTCTTTCCATTCTTTTCTTAAGGGAACTTGAGAATCTAACAAAAGTGCTTGGTAGTAATGTTGCTGTTGTGCACCCTAAAGAAGATACCACTGATGTTTTGAGGTAAAACAGTAAGTGTAAATTATTATACCAGCTACTTATTTGGTTAGCTATTAATTTCCCAGATGATGTGCATACAAAACATTAGGCATCTATATCAAGAGTTCCCGAAGTTGTAGTAGTAGTAGTATTGCACTTTGACAACTGAGGTCATTTTGCACATATGGGATCCCATCAGGAATCAAACATGGGCCTGGTTTCACCAAAGGCAAATGTGCTATCCACTTGACTAATACATCCCCAATTTAGTCTACATAGTCAATATATCAGGGAATATGTTGATGAACATTGTTTTGTTTCGTTGCTACATTATTTAGTCACAGAATTAGGATTCCTCTCAAATGTTCCTATCCAAATTAATTCAACATGAAAACAAAGTAGAGAGTTGATTGATGGTAGATTATTTCACTTCTGATAACTTGATATGGGTTAAGAACAACTTTTAAGGTTCAAGGAGATAATGAGGAGCTAAATTTTGAGGACCTTTGCTTACATATGACTAAACTTTGAGATGGACTTCTCCCATACATTCCAGTAGATAAGAGTAAAAGATATTTTTTCTTGAAAATTCTTAACTTATGAATAAGATAAATTAATCATACCAGATAAGTAGGAACAAAGTTCAAAGAAAAATAGACCATCCTATATTAAAACTCAAACTGCCTTTCACAGATAACATAACTGGGAAACTAAAATTAATTAAGGCCCTCCACTAAAAGGAGGCACACACCACCATTTACTGAATAGAAAATCTTAAATGAATTACTTAAATCGAACAACTGAAATTGAGTAATTGTAATACATGAATAGTAAACAGTAATGAGTATGGGTCAAATATCTATACATAGGAGAAGAGGATTATAAATAACCAAATAATTTTAAAAGAAATTTACTGTACCGATAAGCCTTGTAAGCTCCAAAACAAATTCCTTGTTACAAGCAAGGACACGAAATCTTATTCCACAGTTCTTCACACATGTTTCCAAAACCTTAAAATTGAGAAAATTCATTATCTCATGAGCAATGAGTCATTAAAAGAATTACAATAAAATGTAATTTAAATCAAAAAGATGCTATTTTCAGCAATAGTTTCCGTAAAGGATACTCATATGCATTATCATGGGTAGAAACGCACTCACTGTTAATGTGTACATGAACACTGTGTAGTTTTTTCCAGCATTCTGTTGCAGCCTTTTCCTGATTGCTTTAATTGCATCCTTAGGCCCTTCTTCTGTACCATTAACTATGTCACAGACCTCCATATTGAGGGCCCAGTTTTCTGAAGTGAGAGATGCATCTGTTGCTTGTTCTGTCATGTAGAAAAAAAGGTGTTAGTGGAAAAGCAAAAACCAAGCAAAACTTTTGAAACGTTGAAAATGTAATGATCAACGTTTTCCTAAGTTATAGATTTGTCATTAAATGAACGTTGAACTCGAGCTATATTTAAAAGGGTGATGGTAAATGTTGTAAATATTTGAGAGATAAACGATAATATTTCGAATTTTTCAAAGCTATACATCTAAAAATACATATAAACTTTTGAGTTTTGTTTTGACACTGAAACTNAGAATTCCTCTTAATAGGTTTCCAATTAAACGGCCTTAATTATATTATTTACTCAATTCATTCAACAATTCACTTGAGGTGAAAAAACAAGATTATTGCCTTTTTAAAAATGACTTAACTTGTTTTATAACATGTAAGATTTTATTTAACATATAATCATGTATGAAAGAGGAATAATTATAATTTAAAAGGCAGCATTTCTCTATTTTTTTCTTATTACATTGGAAATACATATGCACATGCATAAAGTATGTTGGTAGACATTAGATAAAATGGCAACCAGCCAGATGTGCAGCCCTTATAGGTGACCAGTTAAGAGAGATTATACTGTATTACCAGTTAACATCAAGAAATGTGATGTTATCTTTTATCCTAACAACTCCAAAGTGTTGGAAAAGTTACCTTAAATACTCCATATGGTAAATTGTTCTTTAATTCTTTTCCTTTAAATGGAAAATTATATTCATATCAAATGTTTCATTTTTCTGTCTTTGTTATGCACTACTGTTAAAACGTCTCTCTTGCAGACATACTTGCCATTGATCATCTATGAAAGAAGTTTTATGCGACTGACAAAAACTGGCTTGGTAACCCATTAAAATATGTACTCTTTCTTACCGTAACTAATCTAAGACGTCTACTTAAAACTGAGACACGATAAAATAAAAGGACACGATCTAAAATCTACACGAAACTACAAGGGAAACTAATTTTACTAAAATTAACATGAACGGAAATTAACTTTAATAGAGTAGATGTATGATGAACAAGTTAAAGATTGCTAGGAGAATCAATTTCCGGAAATGTTTAAAATATTCATAATCCACTGATGAAAATATATAGCTACAAAAATTCATTCCCTAATGATAGATTTTCATTGTAAGAGATAACGCGTTTCGAACATGCAGCGAAAGAAATGATCTTGAAATATGGTATTTCAATTAAAGTAAAGTATACAAGGGAAACTCACGAGTAAAACACACTACCAAATTTTTTTTTCGAAATATTAAAGCATTTATTTATAACGGGTCAATTATATAATGAGAACAGTGCTGATGGAAAGATGGTTATTTAAAACAATGCATCAGAGGTTCAAGAAACAAAAATATCACGCATTCTAATAAAATCATCGACACAAAGAAAATTTTCCACAGTAAAAAGTACGAACAGAATCCTTCAATTCTTAGCTAACATCTGCTAATAATGCTAGTAAAATTCACCGTCTTCAAATATCAGGAAAGATAATGTACGAACAACTACTTTTGACAGATGTTATGCAACAGCATAGAGAAAATGGATAATACATAGAAATAAGCTTTATAAACATAAATAATGGGAAATTTTTACAATGTCCCGAGTAAAACAGGAATTGTTTCTAGCTAATATAACATTTATTTCAGGAAAACATAAAGGAATTTCGAAGATTAAAAATGAACCAGATGACATCACAAAAAAATACTGTGGCTTAATGAAAAGTGGATTTTCTTTACCTGCCACTCAAATTTATTCTAGCAATTAAATTAAGCGTATTAATGCCGATACGCACAAATGTATTTCGAAAATCTGACAACGCATATAATTTATAACTCATAGAGATCATGTGGTTACAACTTGGTATCGATTGAAGACATAAGGAATGCTTATCATTACAGCTATTTCTTTTTCTCAATTTTGCATGTAAAACTGCTTTTCTGCTTTGTATTTACATAACCAGACTTAAAATATTACGTCTTAGACCGTCACTTGTTACATTAAGGCGACAGTGATTCAGTGATAGCATATATGTAAGCTATAAGAGTATTTCCGTGAATAAGATGTCTACAACCACTAAATAGAAATACTGAGATTTTTAAAACTTAATCTGACTTAAAATACCTATTCTTTGGCCTACTGGCGTAGTAAAAGGATTTCCTCCGAAGAACGACATGTTGACAGTCATGTGACACAACACACCCTCCAACACCCTCCAACTACTAATGAGATCTAAAAGTGACTGTCGAAATAGGTTTCCATGGTAACGCGTCTAATCCTCCACCTAGAGAATGAATGACAAAAAGATACAAATTAATTTTTTTCTGGAAGAAAATAGCAACCTGATAAAATGTCAGCATTCAATGTAGAGGTATCATTAAAAGCAATAGAGCCTGCTATAATCGATGAGGATTTAATTCGGAAAAATTTGAGTGAACAAGGACCGAAGGGTGAAGCCAGTCGTTTGCTTGAACAAGATGGTATTAAGTTAGAAGACGTCAAAACGTTAAGATTAGAGTTTTTAAGTAAGTCATTTCTAAAGAAAAATTCATCGATAAAGTGATGTATAAATATCTGTATTTATAGGTATAGGAAAACAATTAGATTAGTAAATATCTATCAGCCTTCTATAATATATTTACCCATCTTTGGGTTAATTGGAATTTTAAGGGGTATGGAATATCATTATACTCTGCAAAATAATCTAAGATTTGCAAACTTTATCTACTATTGTAAAAAGAAAGTTAACCATAATTTCAAATATTCTCTATATTTTTCTTAGATATGCAATTAATTTACCTTTAAATCAGAAGTAAATTTTTTTGTGTACTTGAGTGACATTTTTTCATTAGCTCAATTATTTGGTGGTGTTTCTGTGATTTGAAACCGAAGGAAAATAAGTTTTGAATAAATTAATTTTAGCAGAGTTGTAGAAATGTATGTAGTACATTACACACAATAATCCATTTCATTCAGAAAGAATTGTTAATGATCCATGCCCTCCAATTAAAGCATTTAGAGCTTTTTATCTGTAACTCTTTTGCAAACGATGTAAGGTACAGTAGAATTCCTCTTAATAGGTTTCCAATTAAACGGCCTTAATTATATTATTTACTCAATTCATTCAACAATTCACTTGAGGTGAAAAAACAAGATTATTGCCTTTTTAAAAATGACTTAACTTGTTTTATAACATGTAAGATTTTATTTAACATATAATCATGTATGAAAGAGGAATAATTATAATTTAAAAGGCAGCATTTCTCTATTTTTTTCTTATTACATTGGAAATACATATGCACATGCATAAAGTATGTTGGTAGACATTAGATAAAATGGCAACCAGCCAGATGTGCAGCCCTTATAGGTGACCAGTTAAGAGAGATTATACTGTATTACCAGTTAACATCAAGAAATGTGATGTTATCTTTTATCCTAACAACTCCAAAGTGTTGGAAAAGTTACCTTAAATACTCCATATGGTAAATTGTTCTTTAATTCTTTTCCTTTAAATGGAAAATTATATTCATATCAAATGTTTCATTTTTCTGTCTTTGTTATGCACTACTGTTAAAACGTCTCTCTTGCAGACATACTTGCCATTGATCATCTATGGATGATGATTTCTCTTGTGAAACTTGACCTCAGTAATAATATAATAGAAAAAATTGAGAATCTTGAAAATCTTGTGAATTTGAAAGTGTTAAGCCTATCATTTAACTATATTGAAAAGATAGAGAACTTGGAAACTTTGGTCAACTTAGAGATATTGACTCTCTTTGAGAATGCCATTTCAAAGATTGAAAATTTAGATTCTCTTTCAAAATTAATGATCTTGAGTCTTGGCAATAACAAAANGAGGGTATTATATTCGTTGAGACTGATACATTGTTAGCAAAGTTATCGGGTATCTTCAGAAAGATATCATTAAAAGCGTTAGCAATCTTAGTTGGATTACCATTATCATCAAGAAGTGGAGGGAGGGATTGGTGGCTCCTTGGGGAGGAGTTACACTTGATGATTTCCCAAGCAACTTTAGTATAAGTTGAGCATACTCTTGAAATTTATCACATTTAAATTAGATGTTATGATATATAATTTCATATTTGCAATCAAAGTATTCTGGCTAATTTGAAAATTTAAGCTCATTAATAAAAGGTTGGTATGACAAATCCTTTTTTTACTCTTCAACATAGATTTTATACCTTCGAAAATTCCAGTCTCTTCAGTCCTTAAACATGGCAGGAAATCCTTGCTGTTCAGAAAATCCAAATGGGAAAGGGGAAAAAAATAAACACAAAGGTCCAAAACTTGATAAAATAATTGTTGACTTTGGAGATGGAATGAATGTAGACCCAAAAGATAGGGAGAAAGAATTTAGGACTTACACAGTGGCCCATCTTCCCAAACTACGTTTCTTTGAATACTGCCTAGTGAATAAAGAGGAAAGAGAAAATGGCAAAAAGAAATATAGGTGAGATATGAAGTTGTTTTCATTGAAAACTTTTAGAAATTATTAACTTATTCTTAAAGGATCCTCCTTCCTCATTTGCATAACTCATTCGATGGCATTGTTTCATCTATTCTTTAATCATTANCTTCATGATAATAAAAGACCATCATTCTCCTATAAAGCAGTGAGAGGCCAAATTAATTAATGATACCTAAGATTTATGTCTTTAAAAATTTTCAGAATTAATTTTTTTCAATTATTAATGAAAATATTCAGCATTTGTCATTCAAACCTTGTTTTAACTCTTTTTTTCTCAATTAATTTTATGTTTTCATCATTACTTGTGATGAATAAAGTCAAACAGCTAAAACCTGAAGTCAGTCTTATTTTTTAAGTAAATTGGAATAAGGGCAACTGATTTGTTACTTTTTGATGATTTTTTACTGAAAAATATTCTATGTAATGTAATTATGAAGTGTATTACAACTACTTGAATAATTGTATGTCATCTTGAAGGCATAAACTCCTACTCATCGAAGAAGAAGAAGAGAAAGAGAGGCTGGCTACTCATAAGATGAGAGAGGAGGCAGAATTTCTTAGCAAAGGGAAAGCTGCTTGGGTAGACAAACTTCATGGATCAGTATTCATCGATCAAATTTTTGAAATTGATCATCTGGGAAAGGCTATGAGTTCATTAGATGAAAACATGCAAGAGATCTACAAAGAGTAAGCTTCTAATGACTCATAACATATTTATCAGCCATAATAATAATAATTTATTTGTCCTAGGGAAACAATACAAAGTTTGTTCATGGGAAACGTCAAAGATTAGAACTAATAATATTACAACAAAGTAGATGAAGT
>KZ308838.1:22242-33644 GCA_000376725.2 Ladona fulva
CTATTGAGTAAATGTGAGTCAACGGGTTGTAAGCTCCTTTATTACTAAAATAAAAAAAATAATAAAGTAGGAAATATGATGCAATGACAAGGGAAAGGTTGACAGGCCTATACTCTATCACCATCAGTGATATTTTAAAGTATAGTGCTGCCATTTCTTAGAATTGATATTCCAACTTTAAATCAGAATATTCTTTGTAAACTTATTATCCAATGTGGCATTGAGTTTACATATACATGCAGGAGCATAGCTTGAGTTTAGATGAAGTAGGATGAAACAATAGCCTTTGATCTTCAGTTTTGCCATTTTCATTAACTGTAACTATTTTCTTATGTCTAATATTTTCGTTGAATGGGTATTCATCAAATTCATGAAAATATCTAGGGTAATTGATTAGTTAAGATTTTCCCATTTAAGTTTCTTTGTTAAAAGTTAGGAGTTATCGGCTTCTGTGCCTCTGTGATATTTTAAAAACATTACTTGCTCATAATATGTTAGATTTTGATGACTTACCTGAGTTCAGGGAATTTTGCACTTTGATAAGGAAAAGCCTGGTCATCCACAATATGCCAATGAAAGACATTCATTTTCGATGCTTCCATAGCATCTAATGTACGCAGTATGGATTTTACTGGTATGAAGTGTCGTGAGGTGTCTAGTAATAATCCTCTATGAGAATACCGAGGTGAATCAGTTGTTAGTGACTCTTTAATAAGGAGCTGTGAGAAAAGTTTAATATATTTTATCAGTGACAGCTATCTCCATTTTACATGATTTAATATGTCTAAAACATGTGTGGTTCTAATCACTTAGTTATTTAATAGTATTTTTCAAAACCAGAGGATCGTTTATTCCTTAGCTAGTGATAATCCTAAGTTGTATGATAATCATTTTGTTTTGAAAAATATAAAAAATATGAATAATCTATTGGATTTAAGAATTAAGAGAATGAAAATAAGATCTCAAGTTCCGATACTAAGATATGAACAGTTTTTTAACTTTTGATGCAAGATTATGAATTTTTATTGAGCAAGATTTCAACTTTGAGTTTTTTTCACAATGTGTAATGGGAAAAATATTCTATTAATCTTAACTTCACGTAAGACTTACTTCTTTGCCATCTGTGGATGGTACAATGGTTTGCACAAAAGTTTCTAGACCGCGCAATATGCCCCACACTGATGGTGATGATAATGTGGAACCATCCTTGGACACCATCAGTTTATCTGGAAAAGGAAATTTTAATACATACATAATTTATTATTAAGCTCCTCTATTTTTCTGCTAACTGAATGACTTCATTGATAAATAAATGATATTTTAATGACATTTTTCCATTTTTCAACTTTTTATCAAATCACTTCTAAGAATCAGCCTCTCCACTTTGATAATCTAAAATATAATGCATCATTATAGAAAATAAAATGAATATGACAGGGATAGGTTAAATCTGGTGGAGCTGAAAACCTGCAAAGAATAAATTCTTTATACAACTGTCAAAAATGACTAAATAATTATCAATGTGCAATCAATTTATATCCATGTGAACCTCATGAGCAACAAATAAACTATTAAAAAACTATAAAATATATAAAAGTGTGAGCCAGCTTTGAAGGCTACATGATGACTCTAAATACCAAAGTTGCTTGACAAATTTGGTTCGTGTTTCTTCCATTGCCCAGAATCCATTTAGATAGAATTTATACATAGAATAAGAATGGAAGGTCTAAAAAAAAATAAAACTTTATTGCACAATATAAATTACATGAGAATTTCCCAAACTTATGCCACTTTTTGTATATCAACGTGGCCAATTTTTGCTAAAAATCTTCCTAAAGTTATCCACATTTTCTTTTCCTCTGTTGAATATCTTATTGTTAGTATTTCTTCACCTCCTTTATCTCGTCAACGTAACATTACAATACACGTCCATGGTCAAAAAGTATTCGATTGAGAGACGCTTAGGGATGATTCATGAAATGTATCCTGAGTACTATCATCCTAAATAATACTCTCAAAATAAAAGAGTCAAATTCATTGAACTCCATATGTAAGTTAGAAAAATTCTAACTCTTAAATTCGGGATTGTTGTGAGTGATGTCATTACCTTCTCTGGAAGGGGGTTTTAAGGGGTTAATGTAAATAGGTGATCTAAAATCGAAAGAATATAGAATGAAATGTACTATCCCTTTCTTACCGGTTTTGCCGGTTGAAAGTGTGTAGCGCTATTTTCTTGTATTCCAATTACGAAAATTCTGCAAAAAATTGTAACTCTTGGAGAAAACAATTCGGTCCCATTTTGTTTATTTTACAAGATGAAGTTTTAACTGTTAATCGACCTGTACCCGGACTGGTCGGTGTTTGTGATCTCTCCTGACAACATGTGAAATTTTCGATCGGTGCTAATATAACCAGTTTGCGAGTACTTGCTCGCTCTTTTTTTGTCTTTTGAGGCGAGATTTGGGATCTTAATTCGAAAATTACTTACAGCTCTCATCCATTTCGGAGTGAGGTAGATCCTCACAACATTATAATAATTACATGAATGTTAAAAATGATATAGTTTAATGTGGAACATACCTTGGACATCTCATCTTCAGAGTTAGTTGAAATCCAAACTTGCACAACAGTATTAGGATCTATATTTACTCCATTGTCAAACACCTCCTGCCAGACGATGCTGCTTGCATTTAAGTTTTTCACCAGATCAACTAATTTCTGTATATAATATTCTTCCAGTCCAGCATAGTTATCAGTGAGACCATTGGAATCCATAAAGTCAGATATTTCTTGGTTACTCCTCCTAGAATTATTGCATATTTTGAGTGATAATTAGAGTGTTGTATCTTGATTATATTACATCACAGACAAGAAATAATTTTGCAAATGGATATTGGTACATATATTTTGGAATATTTGTATGAATTAACGTAAGGGCAATAATTTTGGGATTTTCTACAAGTTTGTGTAGTTCTTGGTGACTACTTATTTCACAAAAAATATTTCATTTGAGTCCTTAACTCCCCAAAACCCTTCTGTTCCCATATTATTGTCTTATATTTAATTTTTATTGGTTTACAAGATTATACGTTCATTGCAAATACAACTAATATTAAGTTACCAAATTTCTGTACCCATGAAGGAGAGGGGTCTATGAAATCCATTCAGCTCTTAAAAATTCATTGCTGCTTAATAAATTCATTAATAGTTATATTGTTAATTATAGAAAGATAATTAATGTATGAATCTGCCTTCCCTCAATGAAGCTACCCAAGCCCTTTCTATGGCAATCATTGCACGGTACAGATATTTGTCATCCCAGTGGACGTTTACGATTATAAACTTCAGATTAGTAAGAATAAGACGGTTGGAATCTTTACCTTTAGGTTATCTTCTTTTATTTAATCTTTTATTAGAATCCTTACCTTTAGGTTAGTTGCTCTTCATAACAAAGATTTTATCTCTAATCAGCGTGAATTGAATTTTACTTTTCCTCCTTCTTCCCGGAAGTTTTGTACAATTTTCCGTTATACCTCTCAATTACATAACTCATAATTTCCTTGTTTTATGGTAGACTTGAACTGTTCCAAATGAAATATGCAAATTATCGTTTGTGTGTGGGTGATGAATATTAAACGTTCCTAAATTATTAATATTTTATTGTGCTCAAATATTTTATCAATATTTCTCTCTTGGCAGTGGCGCAGTCAGGATATATATCTATAGGGGGAGTTCGACACAGTTGAGAGAACGAAAATATGCCAACCTTACAGGATATTTACATTTTTATTCTTCTCATCATGTTTATAATTTCAACGAAATTTCAGTAGATTATTGGAGAAAGTAAGAACTGTAATAAGATACGTTGTTCATGGTCATTATCAATATAAGGAAGTCATTCATTTGGGAACAGTTATAAATACGCTGAATCTCCTTATACGTATTTCTCAAATTTTTTAACCAAATAGCTGGAGAGCTGAAGTGAGAAAATAACAATTTGGTTTGAATATAACCTTTAATTGAATTATACTAACTTTTAATTTCATTGCAATGAAACCATTAAAATAAAAATTTTTTGGGAGACCCGGGTTCGATTCCCGGTCCCGTAGTATACTTTTTCCAAGTCCATTCTTCCTTGGGATTTTTCCTGCGTGCGCACCATCTTGCGCTAGATCACCCTTACCCGTTTTCTATGTTAATTTAAATGTTTTAATAAGAAATAATGATGTAATGTCCACAGGTTATTTATTCAAACGACCATGGTTTCGATGTTGGATCAAATCATCATCTGGTTCGGACCCGACACCGAAACAATTGTCGTTTGAATAAATAACCTGTGGGCTATTACTTCTTTTTGAAATANTCCATTTTTCAACTTTTTATCAAATCACTTCTAAGAATCAGCCTCTCCACTTTGATAATCTAAAATATAATGCATCATTATAGAAAATAAAATGAATATGACAGGGATAGGTTAAATCTGGTGGAGCTGAAAACCTGCAAAGAATAAATTCTTTATACAACTGTCAAAAATGACTAAATAATTATCAATGTGCAATCAATTTATATCCATGTGAACCTCATGAGCAACAAATAAACTATTAAAAACCTTAAAATATATAAAAGTGTGAGCCAGCTTTGAAGGCTACATGATGACTCTAATTACCACAGTTGCATGACAAATTTGGTTCGTGTTTCTTCCATTCCCCAGAATCCATTAAGATAGAATTTATACATAGAATAAGAGTGGAAGGTCTAAAAAAATAAAACTTTATTGCACAATGTAAATTATATGAGAATTTCCCAAACTTATGCCACTTTTTGTATATCTACGTGGCCAATTTTTGCCAAAAATCTTCCTAAAGTTATCCACATTTTCTTTTCCTCTGTTGAATATCTTAGTATTTCTTCTCTTCCTTTATCTCGTCAACGTAACATTACAATACACGTCCATGGTCAAAAAGTATTCGATTGAGAGACGCTTAGGGATGATTCATGAAATGTATCCTGAGTACTATCATCCTAAATAATACTCTCAAAATAAAAGAGTCAAATTCATTGAACTCCATATGTAAGTTAGAAAAATTCTAACTCGTAAATTCGGGATTGTTTTGAGTGATGTCATTACCTTTTTTAAGGGGGTTTTAAAGGGGTTAATGTAAATATGTGATTTAAAAATGTGTGATATCTTACAATATCGAAATAATATAGAATGAAATTGTACTACCCCTTTCTTACCGGTTTTACCGGTTGAAAGTGTGTAGCGCTATTTTCTTGTATTCCAATTACGAAAATTCTGCAAAAAATTGTAAGTCTTGGAGAAAACAATTCGGTCCCATTTTGTTTATTTTACAAGATGAAGTTTTAACTGTTAATCGACCTGTACTCCATCAGACTGGTCGGTGTTTGTGATCTCTCCTGACAACGTGAAATTTTCGATCAGTGCTAATATAACCAGTTTGCGAGTACTTGCTCGCTCTTTTGCTGTCTTTTGAGGCGAGATTTGGGATCTTAATTCGAAAATTACTTACAGCTCTCATCCATTTCGGAGTGAGGTAGATCCTCACAAGGGTTTGTTAATCGCACTTCCAGTGTATCCAAATACCCCGATATATTATCATCCAAATGTCTCCTAAATCTTCCAGTAGTCGTCGGAGGAATTTGTCTGTTGACTATACCAAGAATTGTTTGATAGCGGTTGAAGGCCTCTCCCAGCAGGTCGCAGTTATTCCCAGTAGTCTGTGAACAGAGAAAAAAGGGTTTCAGTCTCATTCGGAGAATATTGTCACCATCAGTGTTTTTATGACGTACACTTTTTACCGGCAGGTTTTTTGATTCGACTGTTCGAATTTTTATCCTGTATTAAAGGAAGTAGCACGTTTATAATTTTGATTTAGTAGAAAAATATATTTAGCCATTCTCGATATTACTGAACGGAAAATCTCATTACCATTCCGATATATACTGGTCGAGGGGGAGGAGATAATGGATCAGTGGCGAGAGGGAGGTAAAAAGGTGTTAATTTAGAATGGTGAATTTTCTTGCACCTCTCCAGTCGGTTTCCTTTCAACGCAAGGGATTCTTAACAAAGATGCGAAACAAGAACACAACTGATCGAAAGGTATAAGCTTAATCCCTATCTCGAAAACTAGACGTACCAATGATATTCAATGGAGATAGCATTTAAGATGGTTGATGATCTCTTGATGACTTTTGCAACAAATGCATTTTTTGTGAGTTTTAATGACGCCTCAGGGCAGCCATGTAGCTATTAATAACGCTAACATAGAGCAGTCGGAATGAGAATTTTTAGCAAGTAAGAACCATGATTACAAGAGCCATTTTAATAGTGCTTCGACAGCTAGAGAAAAACTTGTCTTGCCTATGTAAACAATCTTACCTTGAAGCCGAAAGTTTCTGGTCTCAAGACCAAGTAGCTGTCAGCTTCGGTCCTCTCGTTTGGTTTGGGCCACACTTGTCCCCTCGTCGGAGTGATCATCGGTCCGAAAGATGGTCCTATTCCAGCCTGCCCAAGGGAAGGAATGGCAAGGATGAGTACTACTGCGAAGAAATTGCGGTTCGGCATCATTTCCAGTTTGGTAGCTGAAGACGTCGCTTTAGAAAAGCTGAAGAGATAACTGCCGTGATGGGCTTTATATTCTCTGCTCTTATCTTCGATATGATTTGTTCGAGCTAATACAACCAATCAAACNTTTTATCAGTGACAGCTATCTCCATTTTACATGATTTAATATGTCTAAAACATGTGTGGTTCTAATCACTTAGTTATTTAATAGTATTTTTCAAAACCAGAGGATCGTTTATTCCTTAGCTAGTGATAATCCTAAGTTGTATGATAATCATTTTGTTTTGAAAAATATAAAAAATATGAATAATCTATTGGATTTAAGAATTAAGAGAATGAAAATAAGATCTCAAGTTCCGATACTAAGATATGAACAGTTTTTTAACTTTTGATGCAAGATTATGAATTTTTATTGAGCAAGATTTCAACTTTGAGTTTTTTTCACAATGTGTAATGGGAAAAATATTCTATTAATCTTAACTTCACGTAAGACTTACTTCTTTGCCATCTGTGGATGGTACAATGGTTTGCACAAAAGTTTCTAGACCGCGCAATATGCCCCACACTGATGGTGATGATAATGTGGAACCATCCTTGGACACCATCAGTTTATCTGGAAAAGGAAATTTTAATACATACATAATTTATTATTAAGCTCCTCTATTTTTCTGCTAACTGAATGACTTCATTGATAAATAAATGATATTTTAATGACATTTTTCCATTTTTCAACTTTTTATCAAATCACTTCTAAGAATCAGCCTCTCCACTTTGATAATCTAAAATATAATGCATCATTATAGAAAATAAAATGAATATGACAGGGATAGGTTAAATCTGGTGGAGCTGAAAACCTGCAAAGAATAAATTCTTTATACAACTGTCAAAAATGACTAAATAATTATCAATGTGCAATCAATTTATATCCATGTGAACCTCATGAGCAACAAATAAACTATTAAAAACCTTAAAATATATAAAAGTGTGAGCCAGCTTTGAAGGCTACATGATGACTCTAATTACCACAGTTGCATGACAAATTTGGTTCGTGTTTCTTCCATTCCCCAGAATCCATTAAGATAGAATTTATACATAGAATAAGAGTGGAAGGTCTAAAAAAATAAAACTTTATTGCACAATGTAAATTATATGAGAATTTCCCAAACTTATGCCACTTTTTGTATATCTACGTGGCCAATTTTTGCCAAAAATCTTCCTAAAGTTATCCACATTTTCTTTTCCTCTGTTGAATATCTTAGTATTTCTTCTCTTCCTTTATCTCGTCAACGTAACATTACAATACACGTCCATGGTCAAAAAGTATTCGATTGAGAGACGCTTAGGGATGATTCATGAAATGTATCCTGAGTACTATCATCCTAAATAATACTCTCAAAATAAAAGAGTCAAATGCATGGAACTCCATATGTAAGTTAGAAAAATTCTAACTCGTAAATTCGGGATTGTTTTGAGTGATGTCATTACCTTTTTTAAGGGGGTTTTAAAGGGGTTAATGTAAATATGTGATTTAAAAATGTGTGATATCTTACAATATCGAAATAATATAGAATGAAATTGTACTACCCCTTTCTTACCGGTTTTACCGGTTGAAAGTGTGTAGCGCTATTTTCTTGTATTCCAATTACGAAAATTCTGCAAAAAATTGTAAGTCTTGGAGAAAACAATTCGGTCCCATTTTGTTTGTTTTACAAGATGAAGTTTTAACTGTTAATCGACCTGTACTCCATCAGACTGGTCGGTGTTTGTGATCTCTCCTGACAACGTGAAATTTTCGATCAGTGCTAATATAACCAGTTTGCGAGTACTTGCTCGCTCTTTTTTTGTCTTTTGAGGCGAGATTTGGGATCTTAATTCGAAAATTACTTACAGCTCTCATCCATTTCGGAGTGAGGTAGATCCTCACAAGGGTTTGTTAATCGCACTTCCAGTGTATCCAAATACCCCGATATATTATCATCCAAATGTCTCCTAAATCTTCCAGTAGTCGTCGGAGGAATTTGTCTGTTGACTATACCAAGAATTGTTTGATAGCGGTTGAAGGCCTCTCCCAGCAGGTCGCAGTTATTCCCAGTAGTCTGTGAACAGAGAAAAAAGGGTTTCAGTCTCATTCGGAGAATATTGTCACCATCAGTGTTTTTATGACGTACACTTTTTACCGGCAGGTTTTTTGATTCGACTGTTCGAATTTTTACCCTGTATTAAAGGAAGTAGCATGTTTATAATTTTGATTTAGTAGAAAAATATATTTAGCCATTCTCGATATTACTGAACGGAAAATCTCATTACCATTCCGATAAAGCTACTAAGACACCTTTCGAGCAAAGCATCTTTCTTCAACTACTCGTAGATCGGTTTGATTGATCTCAAAACATTTCTAAGAAATTTTTTCGAATGAATGAGCTATTTAGGATGATAAGTATATAAATGTAGTATTATAGTTAATTAGCTTTAGTACTATAGAGTTCCTAAAAATTATCAAAATTCAATGTTTATGTAGTATTACCTGGTGTGTCAAATTCTGGTATGACTCTGATGCCTCTCAGTCTTGCATACTCAATAATATCCTTAATATCTTCTATTGAGTAAATGTGAGTCAATGGGTTGTAAGCTCCTTTATTACTAAATTTAAAAAAAAATAATAAAGAAGGAAATATGATTCAATGACAAAGGAAAGGTTGACAGGCCTATACTCTATCACCATCAATGATATTTTAAAGTATAGTGCTGCCATATCTTGGAATTGATATTCCAACTTTAAATCAGAATATTTTTTGTAATATTATTATCCAATGTGGCATTGAGTTTACATATACATGCAGGAGCATAGCTTGAGTTTAGATGAAGTAGGATGAAACAATAGCCTTTGATCTTCAGTTTTGCCATTTTCATTAACTGTAACTATTTTCTTATGTCTAATATTTTCGTTGAATGGGTATTCATCAAATTCATGAAAATATCTAGGGTAATTGATTAGTTAAGATTTTCCCATTTAAGTTTCTTTGTTAAAAGTTAGGAGTTATCGGCTTCTGTGCCTCTGTGATATTTTAAAAACATTACTTGCTCATAATATGTTAGATTTTGATGACTTACCTGAGTTCAGGGAATTTTGCACTTTGATAAGGAAAAGCCTGGTCATCCACAATATGCCAATGAAAGACATTCATTTTCGATGCTTCCATAGCATCTAATGTACGCAGTATGGATTTTACTGGTATGAAGTGTCGTGAGGTGTCTAGTAATAATCCTCTATGAGAATACCGAGGTGAATCAGTTGTTAGTGACTCTTTAATAAGGAGCTGTGAGAAAAGTTTAATATATTTTATCAGTGACAGCTATCTCCATTTTACATGATTTAATATGTCTAAAACATGTGTGGTTCTAATCATCTAGTTATTTAATAGTATTTTTCAAAACCAGAGGATCGTTTATTCCTTAGCTAGTGATAATCCTAAGTTGTATGATAATCATTTTGTTTTGAAAAATATAAAAAATATGAATAATCTATTGGATTTAAGAATTAAGAGAATGAAAATAAGATGTCAAGTTCTGATACTATGATATGAACAGTTTTTTAACTTTTGATGCAAGATTATGAATTTTTATTGAGCAAAATTTCAACTTTGAGTTTTTTTCACAATGTGTAATGGGAAAAATATTCTATTAATCTTAACTTCACGTAAGACTTACTTCTTTGCCATCTGTGGATGGTACAATGGTTTGCACAAAAGTTTCTAGACCGCGCAATATGCCCCACACTGATGGTGATGATAATATGGAACCATCCTTGGACACCATCAGTTTATCTGGAAAAGGAAATTTTAATACATACATAATTTATTATTAAGCTCCTCTATTTTTCTGCTAACTGAATGACTTCATTGATAAATAAATGATATATTAATGACATTTTTCCATTTTTCAACTTTTTATCAAATCACTTCTAAGAATCAGCCTCTCCACTTTGATAATCTAAAATATAATGCATCATTATAGAAAATAAAATGAATATGACAGGGATAGGTTAAATCTGGTGGAGCTGAAAACATGCAAAGAATAAATTCTTTATACAACTGTCAAAAATGACTAAATAATTATCAATGTGCAATCAATTTATATCCATGTGAACCTCATGAGCAACAAATAAACTATTAAAAACCTTAAAATATATAAAAGTGTGAGCCAGCTTTGAAGGCTACATGATGACTCTAATTACCACAGTTGCATGACAAATTTGGTTCGTGTTTCTTCCATTCCCCAGAATCCATTAAGATAGAATTTATACATAGAATAAGAGTGGAAGGTCTAAAAAAATAAAACTTTATTGCACAATGTAAATTATATGAGAATTTCCCAAACTTATGCCACTTTTTGTATATCTACGTGGCCAATTTTTGCCAAAAATCTTCCTAAAGTTATCCACATTTTCTTTTCCTCTGTTGAATATCTTAGTATTTCTTCTCTTCCTTTATCTCGTCAACGTAACATTACAATACACGTCCATGGTCAAAAAGTATTCGATTGAGAGACGCTTAGGGATGATTCATGAAATGTATCCTGAGTACTATCATCCTAAATAATACTCTCAAAATAAAAGAGTCAAATGCATGGAACTCCATATGTAAGTTAGAAAAATTCTAACTCGTAAATTCGGGATTGTTTTGAGTGATGTCATTACCTTTTTTAAGGGGGTTTTAAAGGGGTTAATGTAAATATGTGATTTAAAAATGTGTGATATCTTACAATATCGAAATAATATAGAATGAAATTGTACTACCCCTTTCTTACCGGTTTTACC
>KZ308838.1:35842-148513 GCA_000376725.2 Ladona fulva
TGTCGTGACGCGCGAGCGGTCGCGTTCGACATAAGTTCGCGGGGTTCGATCCTCAGGTCGGCCGAGATTCATTGAGACGGCGAATCATGCTTGAGAGTTTTATTCTCTTTTGACAACAGTACACAATGATAAAAACACAGTTAGTTACTCACTTGGAGGAGACTTCGGTAGGTCCCAGCCCATCGCGGATGGTGGCGCAGACACTCATCGGTCCTGCGTCCACACCCTTAGGTGCAGACACTCAGACCGACCGACCTACTGACGACCGATGACTTTCTGCCCCGACGTTCGACAACCACCAATCGACCTGCTCACCATCACCCCTACGACCCTCTTCCACCCCCACGACTGTCTATCACCTCGCTCGAGGACTTCCCTTATATACACGATGTTTGTAACCGAAAATGGCGGGGGGACGCAGGTCGTTGTCCGAGGTCACGACGGAAATGCAGTGGGAGGAAGGGAAGGGGTGGAAAGAGTTCGGGAAGAGTCCAGAGAAAGATCTAGAAAGGGTTTGACCCGGTGACCGGAAGAAAGTACAGAGGGTAAGGGTTGGAACGAATTTGGAAAAGGTTTGAGTCCAAGAAGAAGGTCCAGCGAAAGGTCGAGGAAAGGAAGTTAAGACAAAGGGATGGTTCGGAAAAGAAGGGATGTTGGAGGACTCTGATGCAACCCCTGGCGAGGGCCAAGGATCGTTCCCGAGAAGGCGAAGCGTGGTTGCATGAAAAAGGGGTCATTGGCACTTTTGGGGGTCGCGGCATGGGAAGGGAAAATTGGAGTGGCAGGGGCTGTTCCGCATATTGTTCCTTGCCCCCAGCAACATACAAATGCAGTCCGGCTGTTACATAATCTTATTCGCCTCCCCGCGACATTAACGGATCCTCCCAACAGGTATGGTTTGTTACCCAATGAAGAATTTTATAATCTGGCGATTGGCGAGTTTTATTAAAGAGAGATTTTAAATGAAATGCAGTGATCGATGTTAATGATTTATACTTTGAAGACAGCAATTATACTAAATTACTATACGGCATTCAGCACATTGATATGTTCACTATGAATTGAGTAGATCACTGGGAAGACATTAGTATCGTAAATTTGTTTGTTGCTTTCTTAAGCATAATATAATTACTTTAGCGAGCAAACGGCTACAAAAATTACATCTATGTTCTGAAAATCAGTCATTATTAACTTAAATAAAAATGTTCATAATAAATTTCTCTGTCTTCATTTATACTTACCTTTTCTTCCCATTACATGCACAGCCTCCCTTTTTATTTTATACTTTTGTACCATCATATCCCCGTAGCTTCCAACTCCTTTTTCTCCATTTATGTTAATGTATAGGTCTCACACCCAGAGGAAAACACTTTATTTTTAAATCACTCCTGCTCGAAAACATTCACTGTCAAAATAAATCTTCTGCGGTATAAGTCGTTCGCGAATAAAAAGTTTCCTGAATAAATTTGCCTTATTTCCCGAAGAGTATTTCAATATATGTTCAACGAGAGAAGGCGTAACCAGGTGGAACTCCACTACAATGAAACAATTAATTTTTTTTACGTTGAATAAAATAAAATAGAGATTCACAATTTACATATTCCACAGAGAACACTATACACACTACACGACCGGTTCCGGGGCATTTTGTCCATCATCTGGTAAAATATTCAGGAAAAGCACAGAATTATTTCCCTCTATCTATTATTTCTTTTCAATTTCATTTTATCTATTTATGTAATAACGACGTACGTGTTTTGGTGGAAGAGAGCCACACGGGCCCCACCTCGCTAAAAAGGGTCAACCTATATATCTTTCCGATGGTAGGAATAGTTTCCTTCTTACATGCAAATTGCAATTCCATTAAATATCGATTCAAATAATATTGTTTACTAGTAGTTTTCTTATGGATATCAATGTCTCTATATTTTGAAACATGTTGAGTTATTATAACTCCCTAAAAGTACCGTTTATAAACTTTCACGTGAATTTTATTTGCATTTCCTTTACTTATGATGCCTATTTGACTACAAGTCTGTCGTTACCATTATCGTCTTCATCGATAGCAGCGGTCGCCAAACTTTCAGACCTCACTGACCACTACAATTTCGAATACCACCGATTACTAACACAAAGTTTTTCGAAGGCAGAAACATATATAAAGTATGTAATAGTGGCATAATTATTATCATTAGATTGTTGTTTCTCGTCTACCACGTATTGGTGTTCGAAGAGGATTCAGAATATAGCAACAAAGTATAATAAACAAAGGAATTGGAATTATAAGAATTTCCAAATTGGAAATTAATATTAATTCGAATTGGAATAAATAGTTTGAGTTAATTTCCAAATTTCTTCTTTGAGAAGTACAGTAAAGCCGCTATTTAGTGAATTGCTGGGGATCAGACTAAATTTTCACTAAATAGAGGTTTTCATTAAATCGAGGTTTTTCCATTAAAATGTGTTTAATTTATGTTTTCTACTTTTATATTTATTGAATATACAATACCATAATTGCTCTAATGACAATAATATTAAAACAAAAATATATATTGAAAATAAATATGAATAAGGAAATTTCAGTCGCAAGAAAAGATTTTTTGTACATAAAAATTAGAATATTTGTTATGAAACATTCTTATGATCACAAAAACCTCGAGTTCTGCGTGATGAAGCGTTCTAAAATGCGGACACCATCCCATTATTGTTGCTAAAGGTCTAGTATTTAGTCTTTGCGTTGCGCTTTATGGCGTCGATGGTGTGGAGGGGATTCTGCAGATGTTTCCCATGATTTAGCTTCACAGTCGTCCAATCTGTCAAGTGGCCGGAAATCGAACCCGCGACCGCTTTCTCTGAATTCGAACACGTTGCCCACTTGGCAATCCGGGAACCCGGATTATAACTATTTTGTAGCACATCAACGTCCCCCGTTCATCGGCATATGAAGTTTCGTCTTGCGTACTCTGTGGTGAACGCGGTAGATTTTTATTATATTTTTCTTTCTGCAGTTAATATCTTTAAACGTTTAGAAACTTCATGTACTCTAGTTCAGCAAGGATTTTAGTTGCTTTTACACATGACTATGTATTCACAGTTTTTATTCACAGTTGAAGCTTTTTTAAATTTATTAAAAACATTCTGAGAGAACGTTTTGCAAAGTTTTAGATTGTTCAGCAAGTTACATAATGCTAATTTCACGTGTAGCAAGCCTAAATATGGTAGAAAGAGATGTGGTGGAGAATTAAATAGGAACTGTATATCTTCTCAGAACAGTATCTTGTAATCAAAAGGAATATTTTTCTCTACTGCCAGCACTTGGGAGCTAAGCGAAGAGAGAATCGCTCTGGGACTATGTTATGGTTTGTCATTTTCCTAAGACGATGTGGTAACAATAGGGTCTTTGTATTTCCCTATCATCTATTAATTGCACGAAAAGATTTCATCAGACATTTACTGCTTACATAAATTCCTTCGCGTGAATAAAAAACGTCCTCCATTTACATCAGTCAGAGGGTATGTTTGTGCTGTTTAGAGGTAAAGTTTTGTTTGTTTCTGCGGACAGTTCTGAGAATGCCTCATGGATATTTCATGATCGATTATTCGACCATATTTAGCAGAGAAATTCGAAAATTCTGCATATTTCGCAGCAACTCTGGATTTTGGCTTTTACGTATGCAGTCTTCATTTGTAGGTTGATTGAACAATATCGGTAAATATTCTGATTATACATATTTAAAGTGTATTTCGCAGAGATAATGAATTCCCAAGACATGTGTGAGGAAAATTGATTGAATATGAGTATCATAAAACGTTTCAATGGCTATTCCTGTTTACGACTTGGCTCTTTATCCTGGGCAGTCGAAGAATCTGATTTCATCGCCCGAAGAAAGAAAGGACCTTTCTGCGTTTTGACTGCCTTTCTGAATCGCCGAAGAGTGTTCCGTAAACATTTTGGATGGTGATACTTTGTTAAGAGAAGCAAAAAAAGGCGAAAGATAATGATCAGTCGGACCGTAAGCATATTTTCATATGTTCAGCAGGATATGGCACTGATGAGAAATTACTTTGAGTGTGAGAATACGATGATGAGCTCACGGTAAGAAGAATTAAATAGACTCCGAAAATTCCGACTCAACTTCTTTAAATTTTTTGACGGTGGGTTTAATGAAATCAAAATTGAAGTTGAATATTTACTAGAAATTGCGCAATTAAAATTGACTATATAAACTATTAACTGCATAAAAGTGATACTTAGCGAAAGATTTAGTAAAAATGGTTGCATAGTTGTTTACATTTGTCGCTCCTACGCATGTTTCGATAATTCTATCAGCGCATTTAGATTAATTTGAAAATCTTACTGTTCTCCAATAACTTAAATCGGTGAATCCCTGGGGATAACACTCTTGTTGAAAGTAAGGGGATCACCCGCTCGATTCCTTTGTATCTTTGTATTTTCTATTTCGAGGCGTATCATCCATCACTTTCGACAAATTGATAATGGATCTTAATCTTCGGAGGCATAGGTGATCGATATCGATCCGCAATGTCGTACTGAGTTTTATCTCTATAATCATTTTAAATTAATCGCATTTGTTGGGATTAACGAAGAGGGTTATATTTTCCACCAATTTGGAATTATCTAGCAATAAATTGAAATCGAATTAATTAACTGCACCAACATTAAGTGAAATTTCATGAATTGAGCTCGTGACTTAATTCCTAGGTGTTTTTGGGTGAGTGTGAAATAGTTAATGAATTTTTTATCTGATCAGGGAGGTGAAAGGTGAGAAGGTGTCGCACGAGGTACGGCCTTCAGATTTTCTTACCCCCTTCCAGTCCTCCCGTATTAATTGAATTCGAGCGCANAATCTCAGCGTATGCAAATATGAAGAACATAAATACCTTTTAGAAAACAATCATGGAGTACATGGTGTTTTTCTGAGAAAAAACCTTGACTGGATTTAAATCACATGGCTAAAACAACCAACTCAAAACACTAGCAACATTGCCATAGAAATGTTTTAAATAACTTACTTCAGAAGTATATGTTTCAATGATAATTGTTTGAATTTCCACAGAAAAATTATGAAAATATGATCGTATAATGTAATTAAAAGGTCAATGGCGCAAAAGCTGCTCATTCGATGTTTCTTTGCATGCATTCAGGTTTGGCACCAAATATGTTAAATAGCTTTCAGGTGGAAAAAGATCCTTTTTATTCTCTTAACCATTTATAAATTAGGACAGTTCTGACTTGAAACTCTCCCAAATAGGAGTTCACCACTGTCCACTCATTAGGAAAGGGTCTAGTGGTCATCCTCACACGAAGTTGAAGTTCTCTTCTTAAAAAAATAATGTGAATTGAGACCCAAATTACTCCAAAAGGAGTCGAATATTAAGAATTTCCCCTCCCAATTCACCGCCCCGCTGAATGATTTTTTCCGCTTAGTGACAACATATTTCACCCGATGATTAACTTTAATACATTGTTCAGGTGCAGACGCATTTACATACATACATACTTTTGGTCGGAGCTCTTTTCCGCTTCTGTTATCAGCCGCCGGTGTGACGTGCACAACGTGCACACCCGCTTACGGCAGCCCTGGTTTTGCGTTCNAAAGGACAAAATACTAAAATACAAGATTTTTAGTAAGAAACATTATTGAATAAAATACTGTGATACCCCTACTTACACGAACTCACAACTACGTTCCTGATTCTCTAGGAAGAAACTTTGTTCATTTTTTCAATAAAACAAGACGGAAAATACGGCGGAAACTGATTGTATCACTCATGTCGCAGAAGAAGTTGTCTATATTGCCAGAAAATCTGATTTGGTTGTCGAAGGTGATGATGTCAACGAGCTGTTGGATTCACATAGCCATAAGACAACAATCTTTGAGTGCATTGAGATGCATGAGCAAAACGTTAACGAATAATCCCACAACTCAGACCCTTTAAGTAAAATATTAACATTAATCTGCTTATAAAATCGATTCTATCCGGCCGTACTTCGTGGAAAGACATTTTGAAGTAAAAGAATTCTTTTACTTCATTAATCTGCTTTTTCATTGCATAACCTTTATTATATTCCAGTTAATGAATGGATGAAGGTTTTATAATGAATAATTTACCGAACAAAGCATAAGAGACTCGTTATTATGATAAATAAAGCTATTAAAAATTAATGTAATTATATCTCGGCTGAGGCGCAGTAAACAAGGGATGGATCATAAAATGAACGCATACATTATATCTGGCCTTACGCATCCTGTGGCATTCGGTGAAGAATATCGAACTCGATAGCCAATACAATTCCAAAAGCACCAAAACAATCCTAAGTATCGAAATAACTGCAGAAAGACTGGTTGTGATTAAACAATAGAGATTAAATGAGAAGGAAAGCACCCTTGTTCTGTTTTTCGAGCAAAAACATGCTAGTAGTAGTAGTATTGTGAAAAGTGCTTCGACAGCTTAGGTCATTTCGCACATAGGCTCCCATTGGGAATCGAACCCGGGACCGCTTTCACCGAAGTCGAACGCGTTGCCCACTTGGCTATCCGGGAGTCGAAAAACCATGCTTTATGACATGTCTATTCGTTAACAATTACGCCTTTCTTTGTGTTTTCCTGATTTAATACGCCATCTTTAATTGGAATCAAATCATTTTAAGGGCTGAGCCACCTTCTAAATGACGAGAATGGTGTTAGTAGCGTAGTTTAAGTGTCATACTTTATCGTTTCTCAAGTCATACACATGTTATATACTTCAAAGCCCCCTTGTTCTCATGAAAAGGCGAACCTTCTAGACGAGACATTAAAAAGATGTTTATTGCTCTTTCTTCCAACGTTGATTATAATTAGTCGTACGGTTTATTTAAGTTAAATACACTAACTATCTTTTAAATGATACCTGTCAAATCTTTAAACACTCTAAAATTAAAACTATTCTAGATGGTTATTACACGGTACTCTAGATTATCGCGTTCATGTTGCAGTGAGTTCATGAAACTCAAAATTGCCAACTGATGTTTATTTTATAGATGGATAAATTACAAAAAATACTTTTAATATTAAGCTTATGGCAATAAATTTGCAGCTATCAGCATTTACATAGGTTCCACTTATTTACTGTGTCATAATTTGCCTAAAAGTTAAGGTGGATTTTGAATTTTTGGGTTCCACTCGTACTACATCATTCTTAATTTCCAGCTGTCTATCAGAAGAAGAAAGAATAAAAAAAATTTGACGCTGCCTAAGAGGCAATTTCTTCTTTTCTTGAAGTCTTCCATAAATAAAGGTATTTTCCTGAACTGAATATTTGAAAAGGGCGCCATGCTTAACTCAGCGATAAAGCGGAATGTTGAGTGTCTGAATGGGTTCCCCACGCGGCTAATGGCGACCTCAATGATCAGCCAATGAGAGAACAGAACGAGTGAGAGCCGAGAATGTCCAGTGTGTCCGATAGCTCCATGTGCCACCTTTCAAATACGTTTATTCGAGGATTTAAGTATATGTTTTGTCGAACTTGATCTTAAATATAATTTTAATTAATCTAGGAACTCGAGTGAATTATCGCTGTTAACGATTATTATCTGTAGAATCTTTTAAAGAGAATCTACTTATACCTCCAACATGGATGATGAGTGGGGTAAGGATTTTCGTAACATATTGCGGCTGGTAGAGTCTTACTGTACTTGCTATTTTCTGATGCTTTTATTTATTGCTTTAGATAAAGACAACTTCGATCCAGAACCTAAAATCCCAGCAGTTGTGGATAGATGGGAAGGGGAGGACGAAGACGACGATGTTAAAGTGAGTGTTTAGTGCAGTGTAACGTATTAACATATTTTCAGTATTTACTTGTTTATATATTGTAACTACCTTTAAATTACGTTCTTTCTCCCTAAAGGAAAGCTGGGAAGATGAAGAAGACGAAGAGAAAGAGGAGAAAAAAGACGTCGAAAAGCAAGATGATGATGTAGCAACGAAGGCGGTGCAAGTAAAAAAATCCAAAAAGTCATTAAGCGAAAAAATTGAAGAAAAAGAGGTAAGTAGATTACATGTTATCAGATAAATCAATCTTGATATGTTGATATGAGATACCAATTATAATTTATAAACCAGGTAGTTTTGAATTTTTGAACTGATTTTACGTGTTGTCTGCCTTGAAGTATTTAATGCTCTGTAATTATTTTTTCTTTCCACAAAGTTAACCAATCGATGACGAAACACTGATTTTGTTTACTGATTGCAAGTAAACTTAGATGTAATGGTTCAGTAAAATTAAACTTATTTTTCATTTTCAATAATTATTCTTGGTGTATAATTACTGATAGTATTATTGTAAATATATTTATTTACTACCTCTGTAAATTTCACTATTTACCGGAATCATTCTCATTCAGCTTGAATTATTGCTATCAATTAGCATTTAATTAGTAGGGAGGATTTTCTATATACATAGTGGTTGTAATTAACCGAGGTTTTTACTGATAATAGATAGAAGTGGTCTTACATTTCACTTTACTACGCAAATAGTGAAGTGTATATAATTAATATACAAGTTCCTTATACTTTCTTGGGAAAAGTATTTATTTTTAGAACTAAGAAATATTTTTATGCCAAAGCCAATGTTTAAATGATTCTATATTGGGTCATCAATGTTTTTAATATGTGGTTGAATGAATTGGTGACCTATCTACGGAATTTTGAATGTCTTAAGGTAAAGTTCATATTAGTATTTCAAGAGAAAACTTCTGAATAGGTATTTATTGTTTTGTTTTCTTCCTAAAATCGTATGTTGTAAAAATGAGTCAGTTTAAGTAATAGGGTTTTTTTGTATATATATCGTTCAGTTGCTTATTTATCTGTCAATATCGTTTTATTAATCGCTTAAGGGTCTGATTAATTTCAGAAATTAAATACTATGTATGTTATTATCTCCTCTGTTTACAATAGAGATTAGCGAAAGCAGAATTAGAACAAAAACTGAATGCAAAAAAGGATCAGGTGCTGGATCATGATGATGATGATGAAGATGAAAACGACGAGGAAAAGGAGTTGACACCAGAAGAAAAGTATGCTCTGAAAGTGCAGCAGCAGAAACTTCAAGAAGAAGCTGATTTGAGAGTAGCTATGGAAACGTTTGGTAAGTATTTTGTTTTGATAGTAAGGATTCTGCCAACTCATCTGTATTTCCTTAAGCATAGAAACTGTTACTTTATATCACTGTTAATTTGAGAGTTTGATGCATCTTATCTTCGATATTTTGGTTAAGAATTAACTTGTTTGTTTCAATTCTATTTCAATGATGTTTAAATTAGTCACCATTAATCTGCAATAAACAATGGACTCTAAATGAAATTACTTTAAGGCCAGCTTCAAATATGGTGTTATATTGAATATTTTTTTAATGGGATGAAATTATGTAATTAAATGATAAGAAAATCTATTTTTCACATAAACTAAATACTGGGATGTTACT
The DNA here is from genome assembly GCA_000376725.2 of Ladona fulva. Taxonomy (NCBI): domain Eukaryota; kingdom Metazoa; phylum Arthropoda; class Insecta; order Odonata; family Libellulidae; genus Ladona; species Ladona fulva. Next base: position 45,329 of record KZ308838.1, read on the forward strand.
AAAACATTTACTCAAGGAAAGGGTTAGGGATGTGGTTGTACAAAGGTCATGTGGCTAGGAATATCAATTATTATCTAGGTAGCAGTATAGATCATGTTCTGGCAAGATAGCTCAATGGCTAGAGCAGTCGCCTGGAAAGTGGAAGAAGCGAGTTTAAGTCCACCCATCAGATCTTTTTTCATGTCCATTCATCTCTGAATCAACAACATTCATTCTTTATTAATGCAGAACAAGAAAATGTTGAAATTATATCATATGGAGTCTTATATTAAAAATTCATGATAACTAATTTTAAAGAAGCAATTATGTTAAAATAGGCCTAGATACAAATTTCAAATTAAGAAGCAGGATATTGTGAATTGGTAGAAAATAGAATTTCTCATCAACCTATGTTATTTATTGTTCATTCAAAGGTCCTGGCAGCTAACATTTTTCAGATCTTGCTAATCCTGCTTAATTAGCACATTCTTGTATTGCCTCAAATTTTACAGATTCTTACTTTTTATGAAATTTTCTTGGTGAATATGTAATCCCAGCTGTTAGGAGACATTCTTCTATTTTTGTAAATTTGCCATTCACTTCTAACAAATTGGGTTCTTCTCTATCTCTTAGATAGCTGCTGAGGTAGTCTCCAAAAATGTAGTGGCTTAGCTATCTTATTGGATCCTTCGTTTTTATACCATAGAATTCTGTAAAGTGAAATCTCTTGGTTTGAATTTTTTTGTAGAGCCACAAGTTTCTCAGGCTGAATTTAAATTGATAAAAACTCAGACTGTAAACTGAATGAGTCATAGTTGGATTCTGTTTAAATCATATCTGTCTCGAGGGGATTGTCGTTCAACAACTCATGGTTCATGGATGATATAACTATATTGATTATAGTAACATCCACGAAAGTCATACTGAATTATTAGTTTCATTGTTCAGTGAGAAAACTGCAAAATAATAAATTGGTAGTTCACCCAAAAATACGAAATTATTGAATTAATAGCGTTATATCATTCTATTTTTACATAATATATTTTATATGTCTATCTCTATTTCATATTGAATCCACTTAAGAAATGAATGATCTCTCAATGTACAATAATTACTTTACAAAACCTTCAGGAATTTTGTGGCACACCTGTAGCTTCTCAATGTGAAATTTATGGTGACAATTTTCCATTGTCAATGTCTTGCATATTTTATGCTCATGGTACATTCACAAGAAGAAAGTTTTTTCTTTAAGTATTCATGTTAACTAATATATTTTGGCTCCAGGAGTCAAGGAAGTCTCTGGCACAGGACTGGAGGGCACACCATCTACTCAGGAAGAGTTCAACGATTACCAGTCTCTCTTGATAGCTAAGATTGATTCCCTTTCAAAATCAGCCCACTTCCCAAATTTTGGAGAAGAAATAGTTCGAAACATCTGTTTACAATGTGAGTTAAATTCTGCATGGTATTTAGGATTACAATTTTCTTTGATTCTATTTGGATGGAAAATTGCTATTATATTCTATTGCCCTGCCTTAATTAGAATTGTTAGTCAAGTGTTATGATTATGTGATTTCTTTTTTACTGAACTGATCAATGTAAAAGAGTGTAATCTAACCTTGATATGTCTCTAACATCATTATAATCATTTCAGTGCCTCTAGTTAGCCTTAAAAAAGTAAAATCCTCAGTGGAAGTGATATCTCAAGAAAAGCTGAAGCTTGAGAAGGGTGATAAGAAGAAGAAAGGAAAGGGTAAAGCTCAGCTTAGACTAGAAGGAAATGTAGTAAGTATTTTTCTTGATTTCTTGTTGTAACTACTTGTCTTAGTCATGTAAATAAAAAATAATCCTATATCTGTCCTTTCTTTCAGAATCTTTTGAATGAATATTCAGCATATAAAGATTTGGAGGACTACGATGATTTTATGTAAGCAGACAAAACATGTTATTTCTGGAAGGTCTCCAGCAGGATTTGAAAGATATTGTATCAGAGGATTTGCATGCATCAAGAACACTTGGGGAGAATGTTTCAATTATGAAATCAAATTCTTGTGGGAGCAAACAGTAGCAGTTAGTGCTTCCTTGTCTGTACAAGAGGTGTAATATTGCTGAAATCTTTTCCCAATTCTCTTATGTACATTAAATTCAAGATTAGTTCCAGTGTTAATGAATGCAGGTTGTCTGGAATACGTACATACTTTATGATTCCTCTTTTTGCTGCATTCTGCATTTGGTTGTTGTATATTGAGTCATATTGCCTGGAGGAGAAGGGTTTAAGCTTGGTCTCATGTATTAGTGCTTGAATAATTGACTCCAAGAAAGTTGTTGACTTTAACCTATTAATAAATTTATTATCTCCCAGTTTTTGTTATTATTTGTTAGGCTGACTGGTTTAAATTTTATTATCAGTAAACTTAATTAGAGTAGTTTTACATCTATATAATACTGAAAATTGTTATGGTAGGACTTGGAATACTGATTTAAAACTTGGTAGAGCTTGGAATTAAAACTAATGTGTGATTTGAAATGTTTGAATGTTGAATTTTAATCATCCTGTAAAATATATCGGGTGAAATAAAAGCAGTTAATTATAAACATTTATTATTCTCAAGAGGGCAAGATTCAATTTGAAGTTAATTTTTTTAACTTCTTAGGTATAAAATTCCACCAGTGTGTCATTAATCCTTTCATGTGCATTCCTTGAGAATTTGCTGATGTTAATTTTTGTCAATTCTTCATTCAGGAAATACAAGGTAGTGATTGTTAGCCAGCCAGATTAGTTTCCATTTCTTAACATAATTATGTAAATAATTTTGACCACAAAGATGTATAAAATTTGATAATCCTATACCCAGTATAATGAAGTTTACTTCCGACTGTGGCTGACTAACTTTTTGATGAAGGCAAATAGAAATAATGTCAGTCCCTATGTATCCTCTGCATGGTGCAAAGAGTGTGTAACATTATTTATGAGACCTACAGTGTTTTCTTCCTGGTATTCTTTTACAGCTTCAAAATTCTAATGTTTGTACCCATTGTTTTCAGAATTATAGAAACCTTGAATAAAGTTTCCCTAGTGTCAACATACTGCCGTTTCCTACTGATTTAAGTCATTTGGAAACAATCCCCAACTTAGTGGATACTCATACGACCATGGAGAAATTTTATTTCCTGCTATAATTTCCCTATTCACATCTAGCAATTATTGGTGAATTGATCCTCAAGCTCTCATATTCTCCCAACTAATTTGATCTATTTTGTATCTCAGTGGATTGAATTAAGTAATTCTAAGGTCCACACTTCAGGGTAATCTGAAGCATAATAGTGGTGTACTCGGTGGCAGTAAAAGAGGCACAGACTCAGTGCAATTACATACGAGACTTAAACTTCTCTTATGCCTTAGAATAGCATTACTATGATATGCCTGAGTAAGTCGTCCTAAGTCTACTCCCAGAACATATTGATTCTCAGAAACCTTGACTCATGACTGTCTTAAGATGATGCCTGGTTGAAAACTAGCCCCTATTAAATTGCCTTTAATGTTACATAGGTATTTAGAGTTGCCGCCTGGCACTGCGTTGTGACATATTTAGTAATGTCAGATTTAAGCCATAATCTGCGGTTCTTGAAACGGCACTTTTCTGAAATAGCTGGAAAAGAAATGACATATGGCGCTACTTGTGATTACGTTTAGAAAGATCCTCTAAGGGCTCTCGGATAGCCAAGTGGGCAACGCGTTCGACTCCTATGAAAGCGGTCCCGGGTTCGATTCCCGGTGGGAGCCTACGTGCGAAATGACCTCAGCTGTCGAAGCACTTTTAGCAATACTGCTACTACTAAGATCCTCTAATACCGCCTCCTGTAGGTTACCAAGTTGGTCAACTTTCAATGATTGCACAATCTTCACTGTCAACATTTTATTCAACCGAAAATCAGCTATCTTGAGTGGAATATTTAAGTAATTTCAAATAACATAATAAAACTGTGTATGATATTAAAGCCCCGGAGAAAATATTCTAATGGTGGCAACTACATTGGAATTGCTTTCCTTTAAACAACGCGTTCAACTTTATAGATTAACAAAGAAGTACTTGAATGATGTAAAGGAATGTATTTACTTCACTGTAAGGAAGAAATATTCAGAATAAGAGAATATATGAACTCGATCATAAAGTCACCATTATTCAATTTAACATTGTGAAAATCCTATGAGAGCATCAATCCCGATGCCATCCGTTCTGTCTAATAGCGTGTTATGGTAATACCACGAAAAATGAATAGTACCAGTAGAACGAATATATGGAGTAAATGGAATACGGCGGTATAGTGGTATCATTGGTATAGTCTCGCTGGTCTCGCTTGTTTCGCCATTCTGTCAGTCGTGTGTTTTTCAGCCCTTCCCTTGCTTGATGCTTCCGTGAACCTGAAGATTTGAAGGTGTTTTGAAATGAGTTAACACATTAATTTTCAAGTATTTTATATAGTTTTTCTCGTGCAAAATGAATGAAAGTGAAGAATCAGTTGATTTGGATAGGTCTGATGTTGAGGGTGGATTTCAATCTCAATTCCGGGAATTGTATAAGAAACGCAACGTTTTAAATCAGGAAGAGAGACGTCGAAGAACTTTAGAATCTCAGAAGAGGTAAATTTTTATCGCTCAGCTGTTTCTTAAATTACCTTTTATTTTCGAATATTATCAATCATCTCATGATTTATGCATAGTATTAATAAATAATAATAATATAATAATCAGGAAAAGGAATCAGCTGTTTAACCTGAACAGAGATTTAAGTAAAGATGTGGAATCTTCGGTTGAAGATATGGTCGTTTGCAAAAGCGAGGTAATGTTATCAGTTTGGGTGCAATTATATTCTATATAAAAAGATTTTAGTTCATTAAACCTACCACATTAATTACAGGAAAAGTATGAGCGAAGAGGTAAAATTTCTAAGATCTTGATGTATTCTGAATGGTTACTGGAAGTCCCGGATGATTTATCTGAGAAATGGCAATTTGTTCCATCTCCGGTTGGAAGAAGAAGTGTCGTAATTGCAAACAAGGTGGATATTTTATGAATAAGACGTTCATCTTATTTGCATTCGATTACCTAAAATATCTTTGCAGGGTTACACGAAAATGTATACGAAATGGGGACAGTTCATGAGGAAATTTCAGTCTGAGTTACCTTACGGATGTAAAGGAGCATATCGTTTTGAGCCAACTATTTTGGACTGCATATGGTGCGAACTCAACTCAACCTGTTATGTGCTGGATGTTATTGTCTGGAAAGGACAATCATTCCGAGATTGCGAGGCAAGCGCAAAGTTAAAAATCTAATCTTAATTAATTCTGATAATTTTCGGAAATGATAATTTTAATAACCTTTTAAATAGGAATTTCACCCTATGCTTAAGGAGATAGAATTTCAGCTATCAGATAAACTATTATTGTTGTTTTGTTTTATTTAAAATTTTAATAATTATTTGCTAGAATTCTTTAATTTTCCAACATATATATATATATATATACTAATTTAGGCAGAATTTCGTTCCTATTGGTTGAGAACAAAATTTGAGGAAACTCCCGCGCTGGAGTGTGCCACTTCCAAGAATCATTGTCGTTTGGAGCTTCTTCCAAGTACTTTGTACAGTCCATCAGATTTAGCTAATACATTTGGAATTGGCTCTGTTTGGGCTTGTGGTAATCCACCTCTTGATGGAATTCTTTTCTATCATCGAAATGGTCATTACCAGTCTGGAGAAAATACACCCTTAGTGGGATGGCTTAAACCATTTATGGTTCCAGAAGTTCTAGGGGTTGAAGTAAGTACCATTTTTTATTTAAATATCTCAAAAAATCAGAAGTAGTAATTTATTTTGAAATTCCCATTAAAATCTGCTAATGTATTCTATATTTTGCTTGATTTTTTTATTGATTTTTTTGCTCAAATTAGGTACCAGATTCACTCATGAATGAGCGTCCAGATAATTATATATCAATGGAGCAGTTTATAGAAGAATATACAGCTGAGAGGAAAAGATCAAAGTCAAAAAAATTTGATATGCAAGTTGATGAGTATCATGAAGAAAGTATTGATTCTGAATCTGTAAATGTAGAATTTGAAGAAAGTGATTCCACTTGCCTTGCTTGATGAATGGTAAGTTGAAATTAGGAGCTGATTTTCTCAAAAGTTAGCCAGAATTGATTATCTTTCTCACAAATTTCTTGGTGTAAATACAATTGGCTATAAAATAGTCCCATTATGTACAATTTGGAATCAGAGAAACTTATTTTGTGTTTCTGCTAGAAATTTTCCAGATATTTCTTACTGCAGATAAGTGTCAGTCACTCACCTCTAAGGTATTTCTTGTAAAGGATGTCAATGAAAAGGAGGTCAGTACATCAGTATGACACATTGAGTAGCAAGGAAACATTGTGATTCCCACTTTGGACTATTGTTATGTGAGTCTTGTACATTTCAAAAGATATTTATGTTAAGGAATTGATTCCTATAATTCTCATCATAATTGCCTTTTCTTATCCTAGCTTTCAGCTGTTTATGCACTGAACAGAGGCTGTGCCGTATTTTGGACGATGCATTTCTGATATTTTGCTCTTTAAGGATTTATTATTTGAATAAGTACCTTGTTTCTCAAAATTGGCCTCCATTCAAATTTATGGGAAAGCCAATTTTATTAATAATTTCTGTAATAGTTTTTTTCTTGTGCTTACTCTGTCAAAATTTATAAAATACCTTACCTGACAAGTTAATGAAAAGGAGTTGAAAGTTTTCACCAGTTATTCTATTTAATGTCTCATTTTTTTAAGTGTATAATTAAACATTAATCATTTTCATTTTACTCCAGATATATTTTCTTGCCTTTACTTGCCATGTATTTTAATCTTTCTGCCATGGGAAAGCCTAAGTCTTTATGGAGAAGAGAGTTCAAGATATATGTCTTCAGAGCTATGATAATTTTTCTGACCTTAGTGGATCTAATTAGCTTTTGTATGTTGGTTCAGTTTGTTGAACCATATATAACTACAGTAAACTCTTGATTATTTGTGCTAAAGGATGCATGATGTGGCATTGATTACCATAAAACCTAGAAGATGTAATTATATTATTGTCGTGGATACCCAAACATAAGACACAATTTTTCACAGAAAAATTAGGTAAAAAGTATGATACATCTTGTATGAGAATATAAATTTTCCATGGTATTTATAAGGATATTTCAAGAATACAGTAAAAAAAACTGTTTCATCTCATTTGCTTGTATATATATAATATTTGCACTGCGGAGCCACATTTTGGCTCTTATTCTGGTTGCTTTCACACATTCTTCCTTGCATTTAAATACATAATATTTCTCAGGAACGCTCGATTAAAATGATTCTATTGTGAGAATCACTGAATGCTGAATTTTAGTTTGCAATTACCCATAAGAGCCTGTGTGTATGACATTCAACATGTTAATGGATTAGACAATTTAATTTACACTGTGGAAAATAGAAAAACAAGTGGCTGGTTTTATTGTAAGGAAACAAAGAATTGATGTCATAGAGAGCAGTTAGCATATTATGAAATCCCAAATGTTCTATTGATGAATTCTCTATGTATGTATCAATTCATTCTTACTTGATAGCATGAATAATGAAAAATTCACTTTATTTAATTTAATGTAAATGTTTAAACGTGTAATAGAAATAACTTCTTAACTATAAGCGTCTGAAATTGGAAGTAAGATTCAGCTGATCACTTAATTTCTTCATATTTAATTTATTGCAGTTCCTTGTTTTCTGGCTGCTATGATATCACGGTAGTCAAAACCATTTTCCTCTTGTAATCCAACAAATTTTCAACTTAGAGATGAACTATTTTTAATGGAACAGCACTCTAAAATGTTATTATAAAAGTTATTTGAGGGACCAAAACCATGATTCAAAGTTACAGCAAACTTCATCGGCTCACTTTTCCTCTTAATTATATTACAAATAGTATGTAATCCAATAGCATATTCTTTTGCCAATTTATACAGACTGTTTTCTTTTGTATTTATGTTATTTTAATATGGGTGGAATTACAATTTACAAGAGCACAGCACTGGAGACCAGTGTATCTCAGAGTGTATTGTCAGACAAGTTAGGCTGCCTTATAATAGTTGAGAATGGAAAGCACCCACTACACTACAGTACCCAAATCTTCATTACAAATGAATTACCAATGGCATAACAACTATCTGGTAAAGGGTTGACAAAGGATCACAATTGCCGAATGTTATGCCATATTTTTTATTTTTATAGATTTATCATTACATAGTTACTCATATTTTCTGCATGATACAACAAATTATTTTTATTTCATTCTTATATATTTTCTCATTTTAGAGAAGGTAGAACTGATGAACTCAGGGAAAAAGCTAGTAAAGTATGGGTAGTACTAAAATCTCTTAATTACAACATTACCTACCATTTGCAACTTTTAAGTTAACATAAATTTATCAAGAAAAAAATGGTAGTGGAATTTGCAAAAAAATTGTGCATCAAAATTTCAGTGTATTAATTTATCTTCTCAATTTGAATAATACCATAAAAACATTGAGTTGCAGGGAAGAGAGAGTAGTACAGATAATCCACAATCGGGATTATTGGAACATGAATAATTGAGAGCTTTCTGTATTATATTTTTTGTTGTAAATTAATTTAAATTCCGTTTATTTTGATTGATTTATATGTTGATGTTTTATTTGACTTTTCTCTTAAATGTGTATTTCAGTTCTAAATAGTTTTAGAGAGTAATTAACGACAACATTTAATGTATCAGTGATTATATGTAAATAGTAAGTTTGACAATTGTTATTGCTGTACATTTTTGATAATGGAAGGCTACAAACATGTGATTGTGATAACTTACTTCAATCAAAAAAAATCCATTTTTTCGTGGTTATACTTCAGTATCCTTTGGAAGAATTTCTCAGGTGTGCCCTTAGACATTTCTTGGCAAGTTTCTATGAATCTGGTAAATTCAGTGGATGTTGAACTATTGTTGTTTTGTTATCAACCAAAAAACTACACTTCTAAGAGAAATGTAATATTGTGTTGTTGCTGGAGCCAGTCTGAACAACACCTCTACTCTAGTTCTTCAACTAGGGTAGCTATTGTTGAGATAGTAGTTCTACTCAAAATACTGATTAAGTTTATAGCTTGACCATGAAAATATAGAGATGGAATGGTTAGAAATCCGGAAAATGCATTCCAAAATTCTTAATCCCTGATTTCCTTGACAAATACTAGCCATTTGGGGCTCATTGGATGACAGGTTGGCATCACCATCGTTTTTAAAGATAAACAAGAGTGAAGCTACTTTGGACAAAAGCAGCTGATTGTATCTTGGTTGACTGAACGTTGAGAGATGTGGGTAGACATTAAGACAAAGTATGCCAACCAGCCTCAGTTACTTGAAAAATCATTAGTTCAGTCTAAGAACTGCAAGTTTGCTCCTTATATAATTGTGGCCTTGACCTATTGCTTAAGATGTCAGGTTTGTATGCTGTGTAGCTTCATAACTGTGGAGAGATTTGCTGCAAATGTTTACAACTAAGGTCTAATTGAGGAATTTTGTGCAATTCATGTTTTTTGATGAAAATATTTCATTTTCTCCTGTCCTAAATACAGTGGTATTTTGGTTAATGACAATAATGCATTCCAAAATTGTCGTTAACCAAAACTGTCTTTATCCATGGCATGATTTTCCACAATATTGCATGTCAAATATGCAGGTCAAACTCATTTAAATGTCATTAAAATATGGCAGGTATAATTTATTAGATTAGGTATATTCGCAACAAAAAATTATCATTAATTAAATGATTTGTTTCAAAAGCAGTTTTAATCATTAATCTTGACCAGAAGGCAATGTAAACCAAAGCCTGCATCAAGACAATTTTACTCCAAGACATTTTTTGATCAGAATCAATTGCCGATAACCAAGTACATGGTTAACTTAGGTACTTCAGTATTTAATGAACTATTTGTTGAGATAGTATAATAGAGTGTTTTGTAAATGGTAGCAAAAACTGAAAGGGTTTTGGAAGCTTTCTAGAAGAAAGTTGAAAATGTTTTCAAATAACTGAAAGGAGATTGCCTTAACATTAAGCATAAGATGAAATAAGCATAAAATTATCAGTACTGTTTCTGGTCTGTTAACTTCTGCTTCTGAAACTTCAAAATAAAATATTCAGAAACAATATTATCATAATATTCAGCCGATCTGAAGCAGCTTTTTATTTAAGAAAGTATTGAATTTATTTTGCCTTTTAATTCACTTTGTCCATGATTTGAATTTGAGTAATTCCGTAGGCTGTGCCTGTGTAGTAATTGCAGAATTTATGTAAATGTTAATACTGTTATATTAAAATAAAAAATCGAATGGGGTCATCATAAAATGATTCAGTTTTGATGGAAAAGAGGTTTATGTGTAACAATCATTAAAAGGTTCCTTCATTCTTTTACATATGACAAGACTACAAAATGCCATTAAAGTTTCAGTTTATTATTCTCAGCTGGACTTAAGATCCAGCATTAATATTGTATTTCTGCTCTTAATTGCAGAATCTTGAAAAAGTGATAAAGTATTTCATTTTTTTAAATTTAACAATCACAGATGTTACACTTAGTATGAAGGTCTTACCAATTATCAAATCATTTGATTCAGTACTTAGGGATCAGGGTTATATATAAAATGAAGTATATTATCAAAGATGTTAAGAAACCCAAGCGATCAATGACAGTGATGAGCATGTTCCACTCCTGATTTCCCTTATCCTCATCAGATTCTGGTCCATTTTCTGTTAGGCCTGCTCCATCTCTCTAGGAACAAGAATTTTTATATGAGAACTTGTTAATTTATGTGCAAAAATAGCATGGTTTCTTGTATACAGAACCGTTCTGTACCTAAAGATAAAGAAACATTAAGCTAGTTATGGAAAAGAATCCAACAGAAAATGAGAGAAAGCTTCCAATTAAAGGTGATTTTTTTATTTTTAATCTCTTTTCAATTGTAATCCTGTGAAAAGAATACTCCCAAAAGTATCATCTTAAGGAGGCAGTACTGTCCTTCCACTTGAACATTTTGGGGAAATAAGCCCAGTCAGATGCACCAATCAACCACTGCCACCTTGTCTACGTACCTTGTTTTCATTTTCTGTAATTAGAATGAAATGAGGGAACATCACTATAATCTACCGTGTTGCCAGTTAAGTACAGTTTGATAAAAGTGTAGCAGTTTGAAATTGTGTATTTACCTAGCCTTTAATAGGAAATTTTATAATCTTTTAGAGTTAATTTGAGTCAAAATGAAAACTTAATTAGAACAATTTGCCTTTTGAAAATAATGTGTAATTATCATCAAGTTTTCTTACCTTAGAATCAAATTTTCCAAGTAGGAGGAATTGGCCTGCTTTTCGGTCTAAAACTACTCCAATAAATCTATCTAGCCATGCTGGAATTGGTGCTGTTGTAACTGGATTATCATTGCTTGATGAGGACAGTCTTTCAACAACAACAGCCACAAGAAAGGCCATACTGGTGGTTATCAAAGAATCACGATACAAGAGGACTGTTGATATAATTGAGAAAATAGTGTTAATGCTGAAAATGTGAACTTAATTTCCATTTATGAGTAAATAGTAAACATGAAACTAATTTTTATGATAGAGGGAAGTGGAAATGAGGATATTAGATATCAGTAAATTTTTCTGTCAAGTTTCTTGAAAAGTAAGTAGTATTACGAAAGTAGTAGAACGAACCAATAAGTACTTATTTTTTCACCCACTGATTATTGGAGTCTCAGTTCCATTGACAGGCAGCTTTAGACCCAAATACTGTAGATACAAACAATGACAGGTAATTGAAATACAGCAGACAGTCATGCGGTGTCTTTTTTTTGGGTCCAGCCAGTATGATGCTAGTGTGAACATGGTGAGAGCTGAAAATGACAATGGCATATAAAATGCAGAAAACTAATTGGAGGAGTTTTATTTATGGTTCAAAATATTTTGAGCTGTACTATTTATAATAATAACAACGTCTTTCTTTATTGGACTAAAGGAAGGGCAAGTTCAGCTATTCAAGTTGCATGCATGGGAATATTTATTGAATATAAAATGAGAGTATTGCTGTTTTATTTTATGAAGGAAGCTTTCCTTTCTTTGCTCAAATTTTTATTCCCAAAATAAAGTTTATGGTAAGAAAACTATTTGTAATTATTCCCAGATACAGCATTCTTTTATATTGAAGTGTGCTGAATATTGACCTTGGCTGAATAGTATCATTTGAGATTTGTTGTTGTTGTTGATAGAAATTAAAGATGAAAAATATTTTAGAAGATAATACATTCTTCCTCCATCTCCTTGGTGCAACGCATAGAAGTTTAACCCTCCAAGGACAAGAATTATTTTTCTCAAATATTATTTTGGTATTTAGTTGTTTAGATGACCTAAATAAGCTAGAGAAACCATTAAAAAGTTTTTACTCTCATTGTTTCTTTGCAAATGTCTGTTCCTATATGGCATGTAGGTCCTTTTCACCACTATAAATACAAATGTTATGAGGAAATCGAGAAAGATTTTGAAGTAAAACTTTTGTTTATTTTTTACGTTTTTTATTATATTTTCTCTCTGGTGATGAAATTTTGAATCATCTGAGATGATATTTGGAAAAACATTTAACATCCAACCCTAAATCAGTTTCTGCACATCATTCTCCCGATACATCTGCATTCTTCATATGCTCCGAGTCCTCTTTTATTGCACAGTATTTCTCTGATGTAATATATTTTGCAATTTTCTATACATCTTTATTCATCCTATTAGTTCTTCCCACCTGTTTTTTTATATTGGGATATGTCATAGGGCTGAAGAACCTGAATAATCTTCCTTTGTTATCTGCAAAATCTTCTGGCGCTCATCAACAGTGCAACTGTTGCAACAAATTCAGACTGGTGATTTTTAAGTAAAAGGTGTTCAGCAAAATGAGATCTATGAGGGGCATTATTAAGGAAAGCTCTATAGTGTTCATTGCAACACCTTTTAGTTAAAAATCACCAGTCCGAATTTTCACCTGTAATCCTCCAGTCCTGCTTTAATACGTACAAAATAGATATACTAGTAAAATTTCAATTGCTCTACCATTCCTTTTCCCTTGCCAATGAATTCCTTTTCACCGAGAATCCTTCTACATTGTTTACCAGCCTTTTCCATTCATTAACCCCTCCCCCTCCGCTTAACAACCTAATATGAATAACTAGTTGGCCCCCTTACTTTATAACTCTCCTTCACCTTCCTCCCCCTTTCTGGTTTGTTCTTAACCTGTTGTAACAAAGCCTCAGTGCCTGATGATGGTGTAAATTTGCACCGAAACCATGGTCGCATAAATAAATTCTGTGGAAATTAAATCTTTGATTTTTTCTTCGTTTTTCGAAATGAAATTCTACCAGATTTCACTTAGTACTGTTAATCTTACAATTCATGTTAAGGTTAATAAAATTGGCGTATGACTTACAACTTCTAGCTATAAAATCACATTGCCACTATTATGATAATAAATTTGATTTTCTGAGATTTTGTTTTTAAAACATGAGAAGACTGTCTACCTCACATTGTTACTGAAATTCAAGTAATTTTTATCTCTGTAAAATAATAAAGCTGTATTTTGCAAAATATTTAATAAATACAGTACATATCAGTTTTTGAAAGAAAAGTGTTAGAAAGAAAGACACACAGTAGTTGGAAAGACTGGCAAGTCTGTATGGGAAGGCAGCAATAAACAATATAATAGTGCAATAAACCTCAAACTCTACGTTATTTCACTTGTGTGCATGATACATGCATTATTCCAAAAGTACTTATAACACACAGACATCTCTAAAAAAGTTGCAAAATTCCATGGAAGCTTTAAGTTAGGACAACTGATTGAGTCACACTGGGTAACTTTTTAAGAATATATTTAATCATCAGGTTAATGCATTATTTTAAATCTTAAACATCAATGAGATTGCTTACTTAGTGATGGGAGGACAGCAGTGGCTGCATAGGCATCAGCATGTCTCTTAATATGAAAGGTAAAATCAATTGACTGAAATGTTGTGTTAGGGCAGCAGTCGTATGTTGAAACCTTTTTAATAGCCAATGAATTCAGAAGTTCCCATTCAGGATTGCTTGTGAAATCATGCAGAGCAATCTGATGAGAGAATCTTGAATTATATTTTTGGCCATTGAATGGAGAGAAGATAATAAAACAAGAGAATATGTAATTATTTCTGCTCTTGCGCATCTATAAACATTTAAATCTATAAGAAATAAGTGGAAATCCTGCAATCATAGGATTTTTACATCCATGCTTTACTGTGACTAAAGTTAAGTTGCTGGGAATAATAATAATTTTTTTTATTGGTCCAAGGATCAAACATTCCAGTGATATAGGACAAGTCATGTATGAGATAAAAAAGAAAAAAAATCAAATGAGAGATTAAAAAAAGGTACAAGTATGCATGTATGTATACATATATACCTATGCACATATACAAATACATTCACAATATATCAAACATCAAAATATGGGCAGGATGAGGAGTGAGAAACCTATCAAACTTTCTGAAAAATAAAAATGAATTAGAAAAAGAGATGAGGAATTAAAGTATGCCTAGGTTGGAAACAAGCAGTGTTAAAGTTTCATTCATACAATGAAAACAGATAAGAAGAAATGTTGAATTTAAATCACTAAAAATATACAGCAAAGAAAATAGAATGAAACAAGAAGTATTAAATGGTAAGTTGAGTAAGTGGAGAAAGATCACTAGATGACTGGACATGAAAGGAATTATGTCTGTTGTTTTTTAATTTGCATATTTCCGGCTTCAGAAAATATTTTGGTGTTTATTTTGCAGATTATCATTCCAAAAAGCCTTTCAAAATTTCTGAGCAGTGCACATTACTTGGGGTATTTTTTGTGTAATAAACATTATACAGGTTGACTCACATGCACAATGACTTTGAAAAGCTGATATTGCATTCAATCCTTTTTATTATGAGTTAATCATTATGGTAATTTTTGAA
Source organism: Ladona fulva (assembly GCA_000376725.2). NCBI lineage: Eukaryota > Metazoa > Arthropoda > Insecta > Odonata > Libellulidae > Ladona > Ladona fulva. Next base: position 60,424 of record KZ308838.1, read on the forward strand.
AGACTGAAAAATTATTCAATCATCAAAATCCCTCAGTATATTTTTCAACGTTTGCTATTTTGAATGGGACAGGTTTAGTTGTACAGTTTCTTTGAGTACTAGGTATGGTATTAAATTTATAGATGTATTAGTGAATGTAATGTATTACAGATTAGTGAATGGGCATTTAGTATGGAGAACTGATAGTACTAAGGGACTGAACTAAGGAGTAAAGATGTAGCATGTGAAATCAAAATTTAATTTCTACTGATTCATCTGCATAAGGAAAAATGTTTTTTAAACCAATATGATAATGGCTTCCAATATTAGGCCCTCTAAGCACCTTACCTTGTATTTGAGAAGAGTTTAAATCACAGCTTTAATGGACAGTTATGTTTTTATGTGATGTGATTGCCTTTTTTACATAGATTTAGCTATACTTAGTAGCAAGCAGTTCACGATCATTATAGAAGCTTTTATTTATTTATTTTTATCATAATAGTGGGCAAATTTGATTACCATGAAAATTAATGATCTGAGAATGAACAATTCTGGTATTGGGCATCATGCTGGAAAAAATATAATCATTAACTGATATTACTCCATATGATCCTAATCAATTGATTTATATTATTTATTTGTATGGTATCCACTTTTGAAAATTTCTCCTGAAATACATTCAATATTTCTCACACTTTAAAGCTTTAATTACTGTTATTATGAACATTGGCTGAACCTTATTAAGTAGATCCCTACAATATTACTCACTTTTATAATTAATATATTAGTGTTTGATGAGATATGTAAGTGAATGAGCAAGGTATACATGTTGATAATGAAACTTGGTTGAATTAGGTGCAGCTCCTATTTGATAAAATAGGAGCTGCACCTAATTCAACCGAGTTCCATCTCATGAGGATTGAAGTAATTTCATTTTTATAATTGAGGAAAGTATTAGTTTTCAAATTATTGTTTGTTTCTTGAGTTAAAAAAGATACTCACTCCTTGATGACTGAGTTTAATATTTATCTGCTCTCCTGTGTGTGACCATGACCCAATGGTCATATTGCAAATGTGCTGGTCAAATGGCCATTGCTGAAGATTGGCAGTGCATTGCGCTGACCATTTTACATAAGGAATGCAGTAAACTTCTCCTGTAGAATTAATTATGCAGTGTGTGTAATCCCAAGCTCCATTTGTTTCCATATTTCCACTGAAAGAAAAAGTTGCAAGCATAGGAGAAATTTTCCAGGAAGGGAATTTATAGCTCGTAAAATTAAATTTCAGGGCTGAAGTGCATAAAAAGATAAAGGACTCTTTCTAGAGATGGAAAAAGAAGTTGAATCAGAGATGAATAGATTTGATATATCTATCATAAGTTTACACATAAGTCACTGTAATCTAAGTATCTCTGACTACTTATCTCTTCCCTGTCATTAATGGCTCTTTCTCACAGTACCCATAAGCCCTGAAGATATAGCACTAGTAAAATATGGAGTAACAAGTGTGAAAAATGGCAATGTGTCTGGGACTCAGAATTTCCAAACAGTGTGGAAGAGATGCTGTATGGTAGTTCAGTGGTTAGAATACCTGCCCAGAAAGTGAGAGACCTGGGTTTGCTGTTATGTCGCTATTTTTTACACCTGTTATTCTTTCGGTTCCACTTTTCCTTAATCCTAGTAAAATAAGATTCTCATATATTTTTTATGTTTAGGTTCAGTGTTAATTTGTATTATGTAAAGTTTTATAATTGTAATATTACATTTTCTAAAAATCTCATTGCTTGATGACTTGTTGAATTAAAAAAAAACTATTATGAGGAATATGCAAGAACACAATCATAAAGCTTTGTAGTTTTTATTTTAAATGGGAATGATGATTTAATATGAATACTGGCGTGTAGTTATCCTCAATTATCTTAATTGGTAATGAGTTTAAATATGCATCACCTGTTGAGAATAGAGATGTCAGGCTGCCAAATGTCATAGCTCTTCACATGTAGAACATCTACATTGGAGTAATCAGGGGGGTTCCATTTCAAGCCTTCATCCATCCAAAACTGGGAAATATCATTTCCAATGCTTAACAACATTCATAGTAGTTAGAATAACTGACTAATATCTAAATGTCTGTTTGACTCACCATTTCAAGCCATGCATGCACATCCAAAACATTTTTATGCTCATCCTAAAGAAAATGAAGGTAATTGCTGAAAATTTTCAAATTATCCTCTTTTACATGCAGTTCAAAACTTCACTAACTTACTAAGGTAAATGATAGGACAAATAACCTAAAGTCAACTGTGAGGTTCTGATGAAAGTCATTAACTGGTCGGCTTTCCTTGTCGTATGAGCAGAATAGATCTTCCCTTAGCAACTGATGAGGTGTTACACTCTTTGTTATACCATCTCTGCATTTTCCTGTGTTTTTTCAATAAAATTCTCTTAGAACAGAATTGCTGTAAGCATTTTCTTTAAAAGAAATGCTATTTTTCTAATAGAAGAAAAATTTTATGACACTTTCTGCTATTTCTTAATTGAAAACTCAATAAAAACTCAAAGAAATTATAATTACCTGGTTCTCCTTGAGCTGGCCAGCTGTAGATAGTTAATAGAGCGTTATAAATTATAACCTTGTAGAGCATTATGTTTGTGGAAGGCCGGAATGCTGTATGCAGAATTTTATCCTAAATATAAAGAAGAAGGCATATGGTCAGGCACAACGCCCCCTGTAATANAACCAAAGTTGCAGATGATTCCAAAATATTATCAGGTTACAATAAACTTTAAAAATAAATAACAGTATCAACCAATGGTCTATCCTTTAAAAGAGATTGAATATTAATGATTGTGGAGATGTTTGTATTAATAATAATGCTTTATATTAATGATTGTGGAGAGACAATGCATGAGGGCTAAGGAATATTTTTGGAAAGAGATTTAGGATGGACTTGAAAAATCTCTATCTGGCTGCGACTGAACCCCAGATTTTTCACACTTAGATCTACCCAATAAAGAAGTGTGGTTATGCCAAATTTGATACTTAATAGGGAGACTAGTGTATACCATTAGAAATAAACAAACAAACGTAGATCTCCTTTTCATTATTTTACTAGTAGCAATGGAAAACATGACTTTTAATATGATCCAAATTCAGCAATCAATATTCAAATGACTAACAATCAGATCTCAAGTGAATGTAATGAATAAATGGCTTCAAAGTTAGTATTTAAAAAAATAATAGGAGTGAGTAATTGTGGCACAGAAAATATTGGTTACAATCGAATGATAAAAATTATGTAAGTCCTGGGTCATAAATATATTCTCAGAAATCAAGAGCCATTTCTGTAGATGGAGTGATCAATGTATGTATCTTTGATGTGTATTCCTCTAATTTCTAACCCTCCATATTCCCTCTGGCATTATCTTCACCAAGCTCTTGTGGCGTAGAATGTGCTCAATTGGTCTTGTCTTTCTGTTTTCTAGATACCATTGCTATCTTCAACCTTCTGATAAATTTCTCAATTCATCACTTTATCCTTACAACTAATCCTGAGCATTATTCTATAACATCACCATTCAAAAGAAGTCAGCTTCCTTTTCTTTTCCTTCCATATCAACCACATTTCACATACATATAATGTAACACTCCATAAATATATTTTTACCAATCTCTTCCTTGTGGATACAAGAATATTAGTATTCTTAAAAGAGTTTTTTTCAGTTGAAAAAGCAATCATAGCCTGTTCTGTCCTCCTTATTTCCATCTTGCTTTTCCCATCTTTAGTTATTCTGCTTCCTAGATTCAATATTTCATTGGCTTCCTCGTATGATTCCTAATGCATTATTACCAAAACTATGGCATTTTCTATTCTGTATTTAGCTTTAGTTTCAACTTTGTTCAGCTTCATATTATATCCCTTCCCCATGATTTCTTTCATAATTTTTAACATGGTCTTAAGGTTCTCCAAAGTTTTTGACACCACTATGATATCATATGTAAATTAAATAGTATATATCTTCTTCCCTTGTACTTTTTCCCCAAATCTATGTCTTTTCATACCTTACTCAGTGGGTCTTGGATATAAGTATTAAAATAATTGGTGAGAGAGCACAGCCTTATATAACTCTCTTTTATTATTGCTCCTTGTTGATCTATTTTAACTACCAATTTTTACACAAATTCAAATTCAGCTTACTATGTCTTTATTGAATTCTAATTTTCCAATGGATTTTAAACATTCTTAACCATTTGACATTATCAAATGCTTTTTCGATCTCAATGAATGCCAAATAAATGTTTATACCCTTTTCTATTTCTTTCTATAATATTGACCTCAATACTAAATTTGCTTCTCTTATTCCTCTCCCTATTTTGCATAGCTTGTTATTGCCTAGTATAATTAAATTTCCTCAATGAATATATTTAATCTATCTCTTACCTTAAAACATTGGCATTTTATAACTAAATTAAATTTTTGCTGTCTCACTAATTAAAATTAAACTAATGAATTTTACTTGCAGCATTAATGTAAACATGTGTTAAATAAAGTATGATTGAATTAGGTATGTTTCCTATTTCACCCCTCCGTTCCACAACAAGTGTAGTAATTTCTGTTATATTACCACAAGAAGCATCAGTTTTTTGAATTATTTTATGTTATTTGGGTTTAAGATATACTTACTCCTTCATCATGATTAATATTCATCTGCTCTCCTGTGTGTGTCCATGATCCAATTGTCATATTGCAAATATGCTTATCGAATGGCCACTGTTGAAGATTGGCTGTGCATTGAGTCGACCATTTTACATTTGGAATACAGAAAACTTCTCCTGTAGAATTAATTGTGCAGTGTGTGAAATCCCAACCTCCATTTGTTTCCAAATTTCCACTGAAAGTGAAAGTTACATCATGAACGAGGTAAATTTTCTATGATGGTAAGATAAAACTTGTTAAATTAATTTTTGTGACTTGGTAGTATTGTAAGGAAAGCACTCCCTGTAGTGTGTGGAAAATAAGTCCAATCAAATGTACATAAATATTATCTTCTCCATATTTATGGAGCATCACATTAATCTACTTATCTCTGATTAGTTTTCTTTTAAAATTAATCTTGCCTTCCTTAGAAGGAGCATTTCTTCTTACAATACCTTTCAGTCATGAGGATAAAATAAAATAATTTTCTCATAAATTTCCCATCTGATGCTTAAATTTATTATGAATTCAGATTCTTTAAGCTTTTATATTCATAATAGCACCTTTCCTAAATATTTCATTACTAGATGTCTCCTTAATTTTTTTAAAACTATTAATAGGAAAATGAAAGATCAAAACCATAATACTTTGCATTTATTATTCAAATTACGAATAGTGATTTAAGATAATAATTTATGCTCTGTGTTGTTATTTACTTGAGTAATATTGAATTATGTTAAGAAATCTATTTCAGAATTATTTAATTTTCAATCACCTATTATATACAGAGAGGTCAGGCTGCCAAATGTCATAGCTCTTCACATGTAGAACATCTACATTTGAATAATCAGCTGAGTTCCAATTCAAGCCTTCATCTATCCAACTCTAGAAAATATCATTTCTTATATTTCATGTCATGCATTATGGTTAAAGAAATCATTTATCAAATATTCATCTAACTTACAATTCCTAGCCATGTATGCAAATCCAAAACATTTTTATATTCATCCTATGGAAAACAAAGTTACATAATGAAAATTTCTAAATTCTCTCTTTTTTACATATTGTTCAAACTTTAGTAACTTACCAAGAAAAATAAGAGGACATTTAGCCTAATTTCAATAGTGATGTTCTTATGAAAGTCTCTGACTGGACGGCTTTCCTTGTCATAAGAGCAGAAAAGATCTTGCCTTAGCAACTGATGAGGTGTTACACTCTTTGTTATACCATCTCTGCATTTTCCTGTGGATAGTTTTTCAATAAAAATTTCAATATTATTAATATCAATAAGATCTATATTGCTATAACAATTCAATCAACATGTGTTAATACGGTGCTAATTTCATCTTCAAAAGAATTGACAATGTAGCAATAGAAGAAAAAAATTCATGACAGTATCTGATATGGCTAAATTAAAATCTAAAAATACCAGGTTCTCCCTGTGCTGGCCAAATGCTGAAAATTAATAGTGTGTTAAAAATTAAAACCTTGTACAACATGCTATTTCTGGGCGACCTTAAAGCTATACACTAAGTTTCAGCCTAAATGTAGAAGAGAAGGCATATGGTCAGACACACCGCCCCCTCTAATCTATCTAGAAAGCCAGACGCCTGTAAAAAATTGCGAAAAATAAAGGTAGTAGGCTGAATTTAAAAACTAATTAGAGTTAAAAGTTTGATACTATGCTACATTACTCCAGTACAGATATCGGAAGGAGTGCCGCATGTAATCTTACTTGTTGGGAATTGAATTGCTGCTTCAATTTCTTAAATAACAATCTCCCGATTATCTGGGCTGGCGTAGTGAAACGTAACCCAGGGCTCCCGCGGGACTCTTGAAGGCCTGATGACGAAAAACTTACTCTGCTGGTATTGAAAAATTTCTTCCTAAAGCATGACATACATAATGGTTTACACCCCTCCTAGGAGCAAAATATTAAATTGAACTTCGAACTTCTCGAGTTTCAATTGAGTGATACTATTATAACTGGTGGAATGGAAAATTTAAATAAGCCAAATGTACTTAGAAGTGAGATTCATTTATTTATCAGGAACTCTAGTAACCTTTCTAGTTTGAGATTCAATCACGATCGATATTTTTTATTATACAGCATGATTATGTTTTATATTCATTTATCATCTAATTGCAATTCAATTTGACATAAATTTCATTCTTTACGAAAAAGATTTACCTAATAGGATAATGATGATAATCATTGTAATATCCTATAGCAGGATCCTATCCAACTCCCCTTGTGGCTAAAAATTTCAAGGCGAATGTTGTCTTTATAATATAATACAAGTATTCCCTTTTGGGCTTTAAACCTTACACCGAGATTGGAAAGTTTTCCGCACAATTTCTACGCTGCTTCGGAAGTATGTACATATCTTCGAAAGCGAAATTTCTTTTCCGTAATCTTGCATTCGTAGTCTCTCTCTAGATATACTTTCAAAGGACGAATCAGCCTTTTCTTGGGTACTTTTTACATGTTATCCTCAACAAGTGCAATTTTTGAAATTTAATCAATATTCTTAGTTTACTACAACTTACTCAGGAGAAGTATACACAACTTTTGAATGGCAAACAAAATACAAAAAATGTTGTCTCGGATTATGCGCTCTGAAGAATCTGTGCCGTAGCTAAAATATTTTTATCGTTGCAAACCCACATTTCCTCTAGCGCTAAATAAATTCCATCTAAAAGTTCCAGCAATGCAAAATCTTGACGGTCAACCTATCTATAAAAAAAAAAAAATAGTTCGCCACATCTATTTCAATCGAAGATGTCAAAGATTTTGGATCACATTCTTTTATTTTTGTGTTAATACATATGTTTTAGGGTATTAAAAACAGCTTATAGCTTATTACAGCAGTTTTTCTCTAAAACTCAAGTAATATCTTATACTTTGAAAACTCGAACTGCTTCCATTGACCAAATTTAAGCAGTGCGAGGAGCAACAAATATACAATGTTAAAAAACTCCATTTTAACCAAAACTTTTACTAAAATGGAGTTTTTTAACGTTAATTATTACCACAAAGTTACTCCTGATTCTGTGTCGTTTAAATATACAATGCTTGCGGATGATGTCGTAATATTTGCGCCTGAACTTATTATAATAAATGTTGCGGCCAAGAAATTTTGAAAAAGATCTAAAAGTTTCAGAAATCCGTAATACATCCCTCCAGTAGTTCAAATTCCTTGCCATAGTCACTCACTGAATTTTAGTTTGTCTGAATCCATTGAAATTATGGCAGAGAATGTTTCGGATTAATGAGCGAAGTGATAAATTTCTTTCGTTTGTTTGCCAAAAGAATTTTTCATTTAGTTCATCGAGGAAATTTATTCAATTTACAAAATTTTGTTAATAATTTTGCTCTTTCTTCCAATAAGCGTGGCAAGCAGTGAGGCGGCGTTGAGGCGACTGAAATCTTGGTTGAAGAAAATGATGAACGAAAAGACTTGTGTCCTCAAGATATGATGACCCCGAAGAAATTATAGTTTTGCTAATTGTGGGAATCAAAGGCTTGACCTGTTATTGTGAATTCACATATTTATATGAAATCCAAGAAATTTAACGCTTTGACAATAAAATACATTCTCATATATAAGATATCGTTAAATTTTATTCTATTAAACTAACGCTTCCAAAGATATTTTACACTTGCGTATGTCTCGGTAGTAAATTTATTTGTACCCCTTATAGTAATAAAGTGTTAGTGAATTCTATAGTTCTTTTTTAAATATCGTCGAATAGCAATCGCAAGAGCGTAAGCATCTTTTTTGAAGGAGGGTTGAAATTAATATGATAAATTGTTGTCATGTTTTCTTGAATCTACTTTTTTCAGTTGTTCTAAAATACGATGTATATGTTTGAAATAATTCTTTGGTTATTACTAAAGTTTCTGATGAAAGTTGTTTATTTGCTGTTAAATAACAAAGAAAGTTTTCGATTTTTCACGTTTGCTGAAAGATCGTCTCCAGACATGAAATGTAAATTAACTGCAGAAAAAATGTGCTTACTATGTATCCGCCAATGTTCAACTTTATTCGTGTACTCCTTCAAGCGCATACCCCAGGCTGGGAATCGCTGTTCTAAACTTTGCTATGGTTAAATTAGCCGTGCTTTTTTCTAAAATATGTCCAACGTCTTGACTTGACTTAAATAGGTTATGTTTTTAAAGTATTTCACCTAAATTATAGATTCATTGTAGAAAACTGACGGATACATTTTCTGCATTCTTTGAAAGATTAAATGAAGCATAGTTATTATATATAAAGAATATCCCAGGAAATTTTTTTCTCGAGGGAAATTAAACCTAACCGCCAGCGGTGGGATTTAGCCGGTCTTAGAATTTCCCGGGTTCGTCTAACCTGTTTTTAACTTTATATGATACGACAGAAGTTGAACGATATACATACTTCAATGAGCTCGTTACAACGAGGATATAATTTAAATGTTGCATCATAAAATATTTTCTTCTAATTTCATTTTAAATTTTCGTAAACAGATTCTTAAATTAGAACAATAAGTGAAAATGTATGAACCCTAAGAATGTATAAACCCTATGAATCCTACGGAATCTGCAACCACGCAGTGCACAGTTGCATACGCCGTAGGGATAGCATCAAACCGCCTCTCCTTTGGGCAGTTCCTAAATCGGCCCATGCTTACTTGAATATCCTCATCAACGCTCAGCACGCATGACGACACTTGCTTTGTTATTGACATGCCAGTTGTATCATTTGCAAAAATAGCTAAACACTTTGCATCATTGACATCTCTCAGCAGGTTTTTCAAAATAATCAAACAGATAATGGAAAAAAATGAGCGTTGCACTTAAATTTGACATATTTCAAAATTTTTGGCCATTTTTAATCATTATGTGATTATGGAGCGTTTTCATCCTTTCATTATTTTGACACTTTTACCAATACAGTAATAGATATTTACTGTGGTTTTCCTATAATGACAATAAAATTTGCCTGGTAGTTCCCAAGATTCAGCCTAAATAGCAAGTGCACACAGTGCAAGTTGCAGGGTGCCTTGACGCCATAGGATAATGGATGCTGTTGACTGAAGATGGTTTTGTGGACAGCAAAATATACATAAGCTGTAAGTGTTTTCCTTGACTGTCTCTTTTGGAGTATTGTATTTCTGTTTACTTATATAACCTCTATTTTATTTATATCCATGGTCTAAATCACTCTTCCATAGAATAAAGGATTATAGTAAACTATCTTTCTTTTCTGAAGGTACCCAAATTAACTCCCATGATTTACTTTGCAGTTAGACTTATATTCTCACAATATAAATGTATCAATATATTATATAGCATTATGATGTGGACAATTCTGTTCATAAGAGCCAACCAGTCTCCTTTTTGGCATCAAAATAGTTCATTTATTGCTTATTTATTGTTAGTTTATTTTAGTAGAAAGTTTGACTGCAACCAAATCTTATAATGAGTGATAGAGGATGCACTCTTTTTATTTCTTGACAAATAGTGTGCAAAAGTACACTTGACAATAGAAGTGCATATTATCCAAATTATAAATACCAGTCTTGGTCACCTGCAATTAATACAATGTTGTGTTGAATTGGGTAAAACTAAGGATAAGTTTCTGTTACGGATTTGATTCTTCAAAGCTCGAAAATCATTGTCAAATGAAAATTATCAGCCACTTGCATCACAAAGGTAAATTAGGTTAGTTTTGTGTAGAGTTTTATGTTGAGAATGTAAATTTATTTCTGTTGTCCAATCAATAGTCTCCAGTGAAACTACTGAGTTTCTTAATTTTTCATCTCTCTCTGTTACTTGCTCATCCTGTATAACATTCCAGATAGTGACTTATTCTTTTTCTATGTAATTAATTTTGAAAAAGCTAACAGCTATTGATGTAAACATAGAATGATGAAGAAAAGGTGAAAGTTAATTGTGATAATCATTCAAATATTCATACTAAGACATTCCTCACATATGAAATTAATGTTAAGATGACTTTAAATGCCAGATATTTAAAATTATTAGGCAAGGTAAACTTCGGGTTTAATAATAACATTGCATTTCTAATCTGAATTTTGGATACTCTATTATAATCAGATTCTATTTGAATTCAGCTATCATAGATGCTGCAAACAGTATGAAGGTGGTTTTTTAGTCATGCATTTATTTCATTCAGTACTTTGGAATAAGAGCTATGTATAAAATAAAGTATATAATCAAGGATATCAAGAAACATAAACGGTCAATGATGGTGGCTAGTATGAACCACTCCTGGTTTCCCTTTCCATCATTAGGTTTTGGTCCATTTTCCATTAGACTTGCTCCATCTCCTCTCTGGGAATAAGGAGTTTTATGGGAGAATTAGTTGGTTCATTTGAAATAATTGCATAGTTCCCTCTTGATAGAGCTGTTAATTATGTTTTCTTATACCAAATGATAAAGAAAGTATATAAGTAAGCTTGTTTGGGATCACAACTCAGTAATTGTAGATGGAAGATTGCTTCCAATTATGGGTAAGCTGATTTTTCAGTCTTTTTAATTGCAAGTAAATGAAAAGTTCACTCCAAAAAATTTTAGAGAAATGGTATTGTATTTACCAATGATTATTTTGGGGTTATGTGTTAAAGTATGTACAATTTGATAATATTGTAGCAGTTTCAAATTGAGCATTTATCTGGGCTTCTTAACAGTGAAAAAACAATATTGTTTTACAGATTTGATTTTTATGTAAATGAAAACATAAGTAGATGATTCCCTTTTGAAAATGAGATGCAGTTATCATTAAGCTTTCTTACCTTGGAATCAAACCTTCCAAGTAGGAGTAATTGGCCTGCCTTTTGGTTTAAGACTACTCCAGCAAATCTCTCCAACCATGCTGGATTCTGTACATATGTAGTCGAAGTATCATTGCTGGATGAGGGCAGTTTTTCAACAATAACGGCTAGAACCAAAGCTACGCTGGTGATTATCAATGAATCACGATACAATAGAACTGTTGATATAAAGCAAAATAAAGTATTAATTCAGAAAATTTAAACTTCTAGTTATTAGCAAATTTCAAACAAGAAGATAATTTTTTAACAGAAAAAGTAAGGGAGCAAATTATAAGGGAAGTAACTGATAATGTCAAGTTTCCTGAAAAGTAGTTACTGTGACTTACAGAAATAATGAACCAATAAGTACTTATTTGTCACTCACTGATTTTTGGAGTCATAATTCCATTTACAGGCAGCTTTAGTCCCAAATATTGTAGATACAAACAATGGCAGAGAGTTGAAATACAACAGAGAGCCAAGCGGTTTGTTTTTCTTGGGTCCAGCCAATATGATGCTAGTGTCAACAGGGCGAGAACTAAAAATTCCAATGACAAAGGTATTTAAATGCGGATAACTGATAAAAACATTTTTATTTGATAAATAAAGATTCAAAATTTTTGAAGAGTCATTTCTGGAACAAAGGATTGAAAACGTTCAGATGAGTTATAAGTATTGGAAAATATTTTTATTGACTGATAATATAATATAGATGTAGTATAGTTAACTTTAACAAATGTGTTTATCAAGCTGCTACATTTATTTACATGATCTGTATCAATAAGATCACATACCTAGAGATGGCATAACAACTGTTGCTGCATAGGCATCAGCATGTCTCTTTATATGAAAGCTAAAAATAATCGACTGATATGTTGCATTAGGGCAGCAGTCATATGTTGAAACCTTTTTAGTAGCTGACGAATTCAGAAGTTCCCACTCTGGATTGCTTGTAAAATATTTCAGACCAATCTGATGAGAGATTCTTGAATTACATTGTGGATCATTGAATTCAGAGAAATATGTATATAAAAATAAGAAAATATTTATTTATTTCTGCTCTGTAAGAAATCAAATCATGTATGTCTATAATGAATCATAAATAGCAACCCTGAAATAATAGCTCATTTTTGTTAGAATAATATACGTTATATTACTTATTTACTGCAACCAAAGTTGCAGATGATTCCAAAATATTATCAGGTTACAATAAACTTTAAAAATAAATAACAGTATCAACCAATGGTCTATCCTTTAAAAGAGATTGAATATTAATGATTGTGGAGATGTTTGTATTAATAATAATGCTTTATATTAATGATTGTGGAGAGACAATGCATGAGGGCTAAGGAATATTTTTGGAAAGAGATTTAGGATGGACTTGAAAAATCTCTATCTGGCTGCGACTGAACCCCAGATTTTTCACACTTAGATCTACCCAATAAAGAAGTGTGGTTATGCCAAATTTGATACTTAATAGGGAGACTAGTGTATACCATTAGAAATAAACAAACAAACGTAGATCTCCTTTTCATTATTTTACTAGTAGCAATGGAAAACATGACTTTTAATATGATCCAAATTCAGCAATCAATATTCAAATGACTAACAATCAGATCTCAAGTGAATGTAATGAATAAATGGCTTCAAAGTTAGTATTTAAAAAAATAATAGGAGTGAGTAATTGTGGCACAGAAAATATTGGTTACAATCGAATGATAAAAATTATGTAAGTCCTGGGTCATAAATATATTCTCAGAAATCAAGAGCCATTTCTGTAGATGGAGTGATCAATGTATGTATCTTTGATGTGTATTCCTCTAATTTCTAACCCTCCATATTCCCTCTGGCATTATCTTCACCAAGCTCTTGTGGCGTAGAATGTGCTCAATTGGTCTTGTCTTTCTGTTTTCTAGATACCATTGCTATCTTCAACCTTCTGATAAATTTCTCAATTCATCACTTTATCCTTACAACTAATCCTGAGCATTATTCTATAACATCACCATTCAAAAGAAGTCAGCTTCCTTTTCTTTTCCTTCCATATCAACCACATTTCACATACATATAATGTAACACTCCATAAATATATTTTTACCAATCTCTTCCTTGTGGATACAAGAATATTCTTTATTATAAAATGGCATTTGTATATTAGTATTCTTAAAAGAGTTTTTTTCAGTTGAAAAAGCAATCATAGCCTGTTCTGTCCTCCTTATTTCCATCTTGCTTTTCCCATCTTTAGTTATTCTGCTTCCTAGATTCAATATTTCATTGGCTTCCTCGTATGATTCCTAATGCATTATTACCAAAACTATGGCATTTTCTATTCTGTATTTAGCTTTAGTTTCAACTTTGTTCAGCTTCATATTATATCCCTTCCCCATGATTTCTTTCATAATTTTTAACATGGTCTTAAGGTTCTCCAAAGTTTTTGACACCACTATGATATCATATGTAAATTAAATAGTATATATCTTCTTCCCTTGTACTTTTTCCCCAAATCTATGTCTTTTCATACCTTACTCAGTGGGTCTTGGATATAAGTATTAAAATAATTGGTGAGAGAGCACAGCCTTATATAACTCTCTTTTATTATTGCTCCTTGTTGATCTATTTTAACTACCAATTTTTACACAAATTCAAATTCAGCTTACTATGTCTTTATTGAATTCTAATTTTCCAATGGATTTTAAACATTCTTAACCATTTGACATTATCAAATGCTTTTTCGATCTCAATGAATGCCAAATAAATGTTTATACCCTTTTCTATTTCTTTCTATAATATTGACCTCAATACTAAATTTGCTTCTCTTATTCCTCTCCCTATTTTGCATAGCTTGTTATTGCCTAGTATAATTAAATTTCCTCAATGAATATATTTAATCTATCTCTTACCTTAAAACATTGGCATTTTATAACTAAATTAAATTTTTGCTGTCTCACTAATTAAAATTAAACTAATGAATTTTACTTGCAGCATTAATGTAAACATGTGTTAAATAAAGTATGATTGAATTAGGTATGTTTCCTATTTCACCCCTCCGTTCCACAACAAGTGTAGTAATTTCTGTTATATTACCACAAGAAGCATCAGTTTTTTGAATTATTTTATGTTATTTGGGTTTAAGATATACTTACTCCTTCATCATGATTAATATTCATCTGCTCTCCTGTGTGTGTCCATGATCCAATTGTCATATTGCAAATATGCTTATCGAATGGCCACTGTTGAAGATTGGCTGTGCATTGAGTCGACCATTTTACATTTGGAATACAGAAAACTTCTCCTGTAGAATTAATTGTGCAGTGTGTGAAATCCCAACCTCCATTTGTTTCCAAATTTCCACTGAAAGTGAAAGTTACATCATGAACGAGGTAAATTTTCTATGATGGTAAGATAAAACTTGTTAAATTAATTTTTGTGACTTGGTAGTATTGTAAGGAAAGCACTCCCTGTAGTGTGTGGAAAATAAGTCCAATCAAATGTACATAAATATTATCTTCTCCATATTTATGGAGCATCACATTAATCTACTTATCTCTGATTAGTTTTCTTTTAAAATTAATCTTGCCTTCCTTAGAAGGAGCATTTCTTCTTACAATACCTTTCAGTCATGAGGATAAAATAAAATAATTTTCTCATAAATTTCCCATCTGATGCTTAAATTTATTATGAATTCAGATTCTTTAAGCTTTTATATTCATAATAGCACCTTTCCTAAATATTTCATTACTAGATGTCTCCTTAATTTTTTTAAAACTATTAATAGGAAAATGAAAGATCAAAACCATAATACTTTGCATTTATTATTCAAATTACGAATAGTGATTTAAGATAATAATTTATGCTCTGTGTTGTTATTTACTTGAGTAATATTGAATTATGTTAAGAAATCTATTTCAGAATTATTTAATTTTCAATCACCTATTATATACAGAGAGGTCAGGCTGCCAAATGTCATAGCTCTTCACATGTAGAACATCTACATTTGAATAATCAGCTGAGTTCCAATTCAAGCCTTCATCTATCCAACTCTAGAAAATATCATTTCTTATATTTCATGTCATGCATTATGGTTAAAGAAATCATTTATCAAATATTCATCTAACTTACAATTCCTAGCCATGTATGCAAATCCAAAACATTTTTATATTCATCCTATGGAAAACAAAGTTACATAATGAAAATTTCTAAATTCTCTCTTTTTTACATATTGTTCAAACTTTAGTAACTTACCAAGAAAAATAAGAGGACATTTAGCCTAATTTCAATAGTGATGTTCTTATGAAAGTCTCTGACTGGACGGCTTTCCTTGTCATAAGAGCAGAAAAGATCTTGCCTTAGCAACTGATGAGGTGCTACATTTTTTGTTATACCATCTCTGCATTTTCCTGTGTTTTTTCAATAAAATTCTCTTAGAACAGAATTGCTGTAAGCATTTTCTTTAAAAGAAATGCTATTTTTCTAATAGAAGAAAAATTTTATGACACTTTCTGCTATTTCTTAATTGAAAACTCAATAAAAACTCAAAGAAATTATAATTACCTGGTTCTCCTTGAGCTGGCCAGCTGTAGATAGTTAATAGAGCGTTATAAATTATAACCTTGTAGAGCATTATGTTTGTGGAAGGCCGGAATGCTGTATGCAGAATTTTATCCTAAATATAAAGAAGAAGGCATATGGTCAGGCACAACGCCCCCTGTAATATATCTATAAAGCCAGATGTCTGTGACAAATCGGGAGAGATAAAGGCATGAGATTAAATTCAAATAGCAATTAAAATTTTAAGGTTCGATGTTACCACAAATCATTCAAGTGAAGATACTGGAAGGAGTACTATAATTAATATTTCTTACTTGGAACTGAATTACTACTCCTACTTCTATTTGACAAACATGAACGTGACTTAGTGGAACGCCTTCTATTCCGGGCGTGTGCCTCTTCGCCGCTCGTGGGAAAAACTTACAGTGCTCCCATGGTTTTATACATATCATTATTTTGCTGTTGGCTGTGTATTCTTTAACACTGTCCATCACTATAGTCAGGTCATTAGCAGATTATTTATTTTTTACTGTACTTAATAAGCAGATCCGCGCCTAGCCTATCTGCCGCCCGGGTGCGAATATAATTTGCCGCCCCTTAAAATTAAATACCTAAACCCTGCATTTCTTGATGTGCGGATAAAATTATTTTGTAAGACTTTGAAAAACTATTGTTTTAAAACTTCGTTCGTCAGCTTTCATTGGTCACTAAACATCAATAACAAATAATTATGCATATCCGTATTCTGACGTAGTTAATAATAGCATACGGAATAGTAAATTTTTCACATGACTTTCGAGTAACATAATCGCAATGCGCATAACTTGAATGACATGACGTGTATGAAATCTATTTTTCGCAAATAATGTGAAAATTTCTAATATAAATTGTATTGCAACATAAATAACTTCGATTAATTCCACTGAACGATATTCCCTTCTCGTCTTAAGTTATCCGTAATTCTTTCCTTTAAATGTTTGCCAATATTTAATATTACATCATAATATTTCTTAGGTCAGTAGTGTGTATCACAAAGAAAACAACAAAAAATTTTGTTGTAATAATAGAATTGGTTGACTATGCTTCTGTTGCCGCCCTTTAGATGCCGCCGCCCGGGTGCGATGCACCTCTTGCACCCATAGGACCCATAGGCTCTGTTCGTAAGGATACATCCGGGGGAAATTAAAAAGATAAGATCCTCTCCAGTTCCGATTGAGTAATACAACTGGTATTGAGTATTATGACTGGTTAAATGGAAAATTTGAGATATCCATGCGTTCGATGAGGTCCGATTCAGTATTGTTTTTGTATTCCGCTAACGTGAGGTTGAGATTTAATTAAGATTGATGTTTATAAACATTTTCAAAATTGTGTTCATTTCTCATTTATTTACAAATCAATTTCAATTTCGTTCCAACATACTTTACGGTACATGTTACCTAACACGATCGCTGATGCCTTACTCATTATAGGAGTGGTAAACGGGCGGCCCGCGGATCGAATGCGGCCCTCCAACTCCTCGCGTACGGTCCACGATGTGGCACGGCACGCCACGATATTATAAATGACACTCATCATGTTATTTCCATAATATAACACATAAAGATCCCCTATACTGCTTGTTACTTCTCTTTTCATTCATTCTAAATTAGGAAAAATACACCCCAAGATTAAGAAAAGATCATTTTTCATGTTTTTAATGAATTCATATTTTTATTCAAATTTCATGCAGTAATATCAAACCGTCTAGCAGATCCCAATATTTTATTAATATTACCAGTGAACTCCTCAATAAAAAATGATGGAGCTTAATTTAAGTTATTAAAAAATATTTATTATTATATTCACCTAATCTTAACACTTGGAGACATGAATGCAGTGGTTAGAGAGGAAGATATAGTTGGCAGATGCGGCCTGGGAAGAAAAATGAAAGAGCGGTGTTGCTTAGTTGATGCTATAATTGATTTTTGTTCAAGGAACCAGCTTACCATTATAAATACTTGGTTTAATCACCACAAAAGGGAAAAATAAAGAAAGAAGATTCACGAACCAAGTAAAAGATAGCAGGAGCTTCCCAGAGGCGGATGTCAAACCAGACCTGTAAAGTGGGTAGTAAGATTTAAAAGAGTACAAAAGAGAAATGTAAGAAGATGGAATATAGAGGAACTAAATAATGAATTAAAATTGGGTATCAAAGAAGGACAGATAAGAGAAGTAAGGGTAGAAGAAACGTGGAATATAGAAGAAACGTGGAATCTCATGAAGAAAGACCTGCAAGAAACTATAGATGAAACCTTAAGGTAAACAGAGATAACTCCAAGAAAAGAATGGATTAGAAAAAAAGTGTTGGACATGATCGAGGGGAGAAGGGTATTATAGGGATCATCAAAACCAACAGAGGAAATGGAATGCAAAAGTTTAAGCTGAAAGTGACTCATAAGAAAAAAATCCTCCTAAATATGGATGGAAAAGAAAATATCGCAAATTCTGAAGCTTAAAAATTCAAGAAGCGCAAAAACATTACCAGCTCAGAAATTTTCCGGGTTAAGCGGTTACCCTAGCATACATTTGTCTAATTTTACGCTCATTGTCAGATCGGCCGAAGTAGCAGGGAGGTCGCATAAAACCGATTACTTCTTCCACAAATTTACTTTCTCTGAAGTTTTCAATCGTAGCCTTGTTTATAGTCTCCTTTATTTCAGTGATCCTCAACCTACGTCGGAAAGCAGTGATACTTCACTTGCTTCGCGACTTTGGAAAGAGAATAGTTTAGGATGATAGATAATCAAAATGAAGTGTTACCCCATTTTTTATAAGGGTTTATCTCCTCCCGCTTTGGACAAATGATAGTTTAGAAATTCTACCAAACAACCCCTATCCCCTTTCGATAACTGCTTGACTGAGCGCGTATCTTATCATCAGCTCCTGTGGTGGAGCGTGTGCGGCGTTAGATGGGCGAATTCTGCGGCAATCCAATGGATCCAATGTCAGAGTCATTTGTTTTGAGAATCGCAATCCCCTTAAAATGTAAACGGTCATTCATTATAAAAATGAAAATTAAATTGAAAGTTATTTGACTCAGGACTGGAGTGGCTGGAAGGCGAAATGAAGAGGTCCGATAGTTTTACCAGAGTGAAGATTCTTCCCCATGGCAACAGATGAATCGAAACAGTTTCCTCAAACTATATTGCATCGTCATTTCTTCCCATAGTTACCTTCAAATATCGCATCGCATCCAATTTGAATCCTTCTTTCTCGGCGCTACTGCTCGGAGTGAGCTTTGGCCTCCTTCAAAATCCGCCTCTACTGCTCTCTGTTGATAATCTTCTTCCTCCAGCCTTCCACTTTCATCCATCCACATTCCAAGATCATCGAATTTGAATGTTTCTCCAAAAACGATAATCATTCTTGTCAGTAAAAAATTTCAAGTTTAACAGTCTATATTTTTTCAACTCGTATAGTTAACAATTTATGACTCTCAGCATCATTAAAATAGTCTTTTGTGAATCACTGTTCAACATTTCCGCATTTCTGATTTTTAGCCTCTTGGCCTGCTTTCCTTCGATACTACCCAGCTGAGCAGTGTTGCGATTCGTGGAAATATTCGTCGGAAATCCTCTTTGATAATCGTTTCTTGTATAAAACAATTTTATTTCTTTTAAACTCTTGTAGAAAGCAGTTAACTCAAAACTTTTCGGAAAATATAATGTTAAAATTAAAGTTTATTAACTGTTATGGATCGTTGTTTGAAGTAATAAAGCAACCAAAAAACGGTGCATGATTAGATGTTTTACAGAAGAATTATTTTGTTGCAAAATACTTGATTAGAAGATTAAGGAATCTCGCAACAGGTGATAATTGCCGATAGTTGCGGTGAATTATGGTTTATATCTTCAGTATTCTACACCTGCGAGTGAACGAGAAAAAGAAAACGTAGAGTTCTTGCACAATAATACGAATTTCACAGCTTCAAAGTTTGCCTTTGCAGAGTCATTTAATATGATAATACAAGATAACGAATGAAGGAAGAGTATGGCGAAGAGAATACCTGGAAAGTAATGAGAAAAATTCTTTTCTTTCTTGAAAATTCTGGAAAAAAACACGTCCAAAGTACTACAAAATTTTTCCTTATGGTGATATTTGACATAACTATATACTTAATTTTGTATTACATGTCCTAAATAATGTCAATGGCTCAATTTTTTGTATGAATTTTGCACAGTTAAGCTTCGTGGAACCAAATTCAAGTTCAATACTGCCTCTTGTAGAGAACTTGTTAAGCCTCTAAAAAGTGGGTACTATTACCAAAAACTAAATTGATGATGAGTGTTAATTACACTCATAAATTAAATACATCATAAATTTTATTTTTTCATAAATGAAGAAAATTCTTTCCAAAGTTATCACCTTAGGTATTCCTTGTCTGACCTATCTGGCATTAGATTAATTTTCAGGGTTTTCTAGCACCTTTCCCCTTCCAGAGTAGATGTTCCACCTTTACGTAAGGTGGTTGTCTAGTAACTTTTTACTCACAAACTTATAGTGAGGTCACTGTGCCAAATTTTGGTTGTGTATCCCTATAACATAATATATTAAATATGGCAATTAGAGAGTAGATATTAATTACCAATTCAAAGAATAATTGTCTATATCAATGCTTGATTATCTCAATTAAAACCCTTGGCCATCCAACTTTCATTCGGGTTCTCTATTTCATTCGTCTGTTTTTTTCCACCACTGCTCTCTTGACCTTTTTCTTTCTCTACTTAGTTCATTATTAAGTGCCCTATGCTCTCTCTATGCATGCTCAGTGTTTACTCTTTTCCATTTTCTACTTTCCACCATTAGTGGTCAAGCACACCTGAAATATCACAGTGTTTACTTGCTCAATCTTTACCAATACTGACATAACTTTGTCACTGATTAGTTCTGTGGCTATCACAATATCTCCCAATCTTTCGTTTGACACTACTGACTCCCACCTTTGGTTTGAAGTTTCTCTAATGAAACTCTCACATCATCACTCCAAAAATCTTTCCCTCCTTTTGTGTGTACTTCAGAAGCCATGGTATGTTAATGTTGGATCTCTTCATTTCTACCTTTAATATTACTTGGTATTTATTGCTATTTTGATACTGACCTGTTTTGTGACCTAATCATTAGTTTTTCATAATGCTTTTTTCTGTTTATTTTTTCATGAAATTTATTTCTGTTTTAAAATTAGTGCATTATTAACAAAATTTGTCAATCGGATATGATACTGTACCCATCTTTCATCAAGTTACACAGAGAAATCGGTATTTAAGTAAGCAAAATTGGGTAACCACGCAATGACATTACTTTAGTATAACTTGAATTAAGTAACCTTACAATGGAGCGGTTATTTGACATTTGGAGTAGCATTCAAAAATTAATTGCATAAATTTGAATGATGGCGCATTTTTTATCTCTATATTAGCCGATGGAAATTTCTAAAATATTTGCGCTTCTACATTCGGAATAACTAAATAAAAAATGAAAACAAGTTACAGAAAACCAATTAATTTTCTACATTTGATTAAATTAGAATTAAAATTTTAGCAGCTCAGAGATGAATGATAAATATCAATTACGATACTGTAAACAGTATCTAGAAAATAATCAACCGTAGTTTTTCATTCAATCTAAACATTTTCTCTTAAAATCTTATGTCTAATATTTGATTTCATAACTATCGCAATATTTTATAATTATTAATGAATTATAGTGATCACAGTAGTAGTTTCCAACCCTCTCCTACCCCTACTGCGCCACTCCAATTCCTTGCCTGAGTATAAAAAGGTTTGCAGCCCACCGGCTCGTCCTCTATTCTGTAGAATGCGGAAGGTCACGGTTCAACCCTACTCTAAGACAACTCTCAGCCGTACGAAGGATGTTAACTGGCGTTGAAGACATTACGCAGACGTTTGATGGCTCCTTTTGGTAAGTTTTATTAAAGTTACTAGTGCTAAATTTTTAAATGGTCCTCGTTGATTTAGGTCGTAGTCTTCTTTAATTTATTTTTACGGTGGTTAATCAGTTCCCAATATCTTCACGTGGATTTAATGTGAGGTAAATGAGGTGTTTATATCGATGAAATTGTAGTTTGAATTAGGTGTATTATCTCATCGGAGGGATTCTTATTCAAGCTAAACCATACCGTGATTCCGTCATTGCGAGTTGGTTGTCCGAACTTTGCAGTTTCAACTTGATCTTTTTGAAGGGCAACTAGAATAGTTAAATTGTTTCATTCTGATTGCGGCGTTCCTTGCTCTTCAATTTTGTCTATTTTAATTTTGATGCATTTGTTCTGTATGACATACCTTCGAGAATGAGGTTTTTTGTTTAATGGAACGTACATTCGACCAGCTGAACCAGGGATAAAAATTTTAGATTTCAAGTCTTTTCACTAAATCGCAAACTTAGTGTTCGGATTTCAGCATTAAAGTTAGTTTGTCTCATATCTTCTACTTTGATGCATGATAGTTTGATATGATTAACTGGGTCTGATTACGGTATTAGCGGTACATCAGCCTGTGTTATCTACCTTATTGTTGAAGAGTTGAAATTCAGTTAAGGATTGTATAGTTCGCGTTCGAGCATTTGGATTTCGGGATAGTTAAACATTAGACACAACCTACATCGAAATAGCTCTTCTTTTACTTGGCCCTAAATTCTCTCTGGTAAACCAGTTTTACTTAAAGCCTGTTTGTACCATGAGTCTATCCTATCCATAAGCCAACAGAACCAACAGAAAGCAATCTTGGGCATTAGACTGTTTCGCAGATAGTGACCTCGTGACTCAAAAGCATAGGACTGGATGAGTAAATTTCCGTAACTCCTATCCGCTATTTCAGCTCATTTTGTGTTACCGGGTTTAATCAATCAATGCTGGGATATAGTGAACTCATTGACTTAGCACCGTTGCAATGAAAAGGTGGTAGGTGATTCTGTAATCAGAGATTACTAGAAACATCCGCTCACGTAGGGGTGGGATACACCCGAGGAATATCCTAATTGGTGAATTTTCGTTCGATTTGGAATTTCAGCGACGCGATGATTGTTACGTAACATCAGGATTGTGAAACTTGCTTGATTTTTTGATGAATTCTTTGCTTTATTAATCGATTTTTAACACCGGAAAAGGCGAAAAATGTTAAATTAAATTTGGAATCTTCTCAAATTTCTCATGTGAATTTTTCAGATATTTTCTACGTTGAATGGGTTCGTATTTAGATATTCCAACGCTAAAGCCTCCGTTGAATGTTGCGCCGATCAGCGGTTCCCTCGTTTGCGTAGTCTGAAACATGCTCTGGTGATTATGATAGATTAGAGTCAATCTATAGAGAAATATAAAATTAGTTATTGGACGCCTGCTGTTGTCTTTGTGCTTATTAATGCAAATTTTTTCATTGCTTGGGTTATTTTACTATATTTGATGTCGATATATTTGGATGTGACATATTGCATAGTAACATTTTCTTTGATTCTATTAAATATTTGTTAACTGATGTTGGAACTAAGCAATTTTTGAAAATTCTTTATTCAGTGTATACATTCTATTCTTATTGGAAGAGTTCAAGCAGTAATTAGTAGAAGCTCTCAAACTTTTTCCTATTTTGGGGAATGTCAATGAAAATGCTTCAATTTTCAAGACCTCTAAAAACGTCTCTTGTAACGTTAAGAAATGATTTTTAAGTGTCAATCATAGCTTGCGTTAAAGTACAGCAAGCCTTTTTTTGACATATATTTTCAAATAAAATTTTCCAATTTAAAATGAAATAATTCAATTTTCATATGATGCTATTCTTGGTCAAATATTGTTCTGCAGTATTGTGTGATTTTTAATGACAAACTTCTATTTCAGGTTTAATTCAGTGAAATATGTACTTGGCTGGATTTATATAGAAATTGCAGCAATGACTACACCAGGAGCAGAATTCATATGATTTTATTGTAAATTTTTTGAAGTGTACATTTTATTACAGAGAGCAATAAAGAAATGTCAGAAAGCACCTTTCCAAGTTTCATTCTGAATATGTCCAACTCCTCACCCGCCAAAAATTTTTGGTACAGCAGGGGACGTCAAACCTGGGCCTATCTCGGAGCTCAAAAGAGCAATTGTTTTTCCTGTAGCTGTGGCAGCCATTTTGTCTTCTGCATTTGTATTCTCAGTGATCTGGGCCTTTTCAATGAGTATGTCCAGAATAATTCTAAGTGAGAATTATTCTGAACATAGCCATTGAAAAGACAGATCACTGAGAATACAAGTGCAGAAAACAAATATTTATCTGAAAAAATAAAATTATGAAACATGAGAAAACAAACTTATTATTTTTTTAACCATCTGAATGACCTTGGGGACTTAGAATAATTTTTCAAGCTGTTCTGGCTTCAGGCTTCAAAGGGTTAAAAGAGCATTAAAGGGTTAAAGCAAAATTTCTGGAAATTCTAGAATACTCTAGAAACTCCACTATTTCTTCCAGGAAATTCAGAACTCAAACTTGACGAAAATTTAACTGCAAATCATGAAAAATTTCAAATGAACTTTGAAAATTATAATTAAATTTCTTCCAGTAAATTCAGAATTCAAAGAACCAACATTTAAAAAACTATGAGATATCATGTAAAATATCAAATAATAGACAATTCAATTACATGGAACAACTGAAAATTATGAGAGCTAGAATTAAACTACCAAGCAAGAGAGATGAACCTCAAAGAACATCATGGGCAATGCACAATGTAAACACGAAAATTGCAATAAAAATTAAATTCAGTTTGCCATTGGATAGAGTACTTGAAAATGCCACAGCCTTAGTCCTCTTTAACATGAGGTAAATCAAACCAAACCTAAATATCATTATGTTCACTAATACAAACATTTCATGAGTAATTTATGACTCACATTTTAAATAGAAACTACTAGAAAAATGATTTCAAAATTTGAACATAGAAGTATAGTTGTGGAAGGATTGAAGTGGCATTGAAAGGTTAAAATGGCATTAAATGGTTAAAACAAATTAAAAATTCTAAAATGCTCTGGAAACTACACAATTTTTTTCAGTAAATTCATAATTCGAACTGAATGGAAATTCAACTGACAGTTATAATAAATGATTAAATATATAAGACAATTTGTTTTGAAAATCAGAATTCAAGAACAATTATATAAAACAATTAAAAATGATGAGAACTTGAACTATCTTGCTAAAGCGGAGAATTAGAATAACTTGTCAAGAGTATCTCGAGCAATGCATAATGTGAACATGAACATATTGCTATCATGATTAAAGTTGTCATTAGGAGGAGTGCTTGAAAATGACACAGGCCTTTAATCTATTGTGAATAATGAGGTAAATCAATCCAAAATAAAAAAAACATGCTCATAACAGAAAATATCAGGTATACTTTATCACTGAAATAAAAAAAAAATTAGAAAAATGTTTTAAAAATATAAACATAGAAGGATTGTTTTGGGACTGCAGTATTCCTATTGTACAGAGTACTTGATTCAAATTGAAATGTGGAACGTAAACTGAACTAAGAAAATAAATGGTTTGAAAACTTTATCTTATAGTAACACATAGATCCAAAAATACAGTAAAACCTCAAACAAAGTAAAAGGGAGTGTCTGTGTTAAAGAATATGCTAAATAGATGCTCTTTGGATATTGAACTCCACCGGTACTTAAAAATTAATTCTTCAGAATACATTTACTTCTTACCATGTTTGAAAATTTTATTGCAGGATTAAAACAAAAAAAAACAACAAAAGTTGTCCTAAATCTTTTTTGACCAAAAATGACACATAGTTACAAGCTTTGAGTTGAATTAAATATTCAGACAACAGTTTGATAACAAACTTCCCATTTAAGAACATTATCTTCTTAAATTTATGAATTCAAGTAATTTACTTATATTTGAAGCATAGTCCAATTATACCTCACAGAGTAATTGCTCAGGAAAGGCTGCAAACTTCACTATGGACAACTAGAATCAAACAGATTGCCAAGAATTCCTCTGAATTCCTCAAAATTTGAACATAAACCAATTCTGATTGCGATTCCAAGAACCTAGTGGATTAAAATTTTCTACTAATGTTTGGTTCTGAAAGTAAATGATATTTTAAGTGAATTATTACTAAGTCAGCCTTCCTGATGCTTTTAGGTATTCATTATCTTTTCATAGTTTTATCTCTAGTCAAACAATATGCATACATGAGCATAAGGTGCAATCAAATTGTTGCAGCTCTAAAGGGAAGAATTATGAAATGGCAAATGAATGTCTGAATGAGCTATATTTGGAGTTTTTCTCTTTGAAGTAGCTCATAAAATTGAGATTTTACTGCATTAATTGAACATCATCCAACAAAATTCCACTGAAATTGGGAGTTTCTTCTCACAAATAAAACTAATACACAAATATTATTATTCACAGCACATAGAAATACTGCAGTTTACAAAGCATATACCACACTAAAAATTTTCTAAAGCCATAAAACGATTCACATCAAAACATCTATCTCTCCATCAAAATGGTTCATGTTTTTAAGAAATACTGATTGCAGTAAACAATTTAGCTTAATTTCATTCTGAGCAATAACTAACATCCTGAAAATTCTGTCTAGAATTTATTTCTATTTAACATTCTCTGACTACCAGGAAAGTTAACTGAGTTAATGATTCTTGGCAGGAAAAAACTCTCAAAACTTAAAAACCGCAGGTTTACCCCAAAAACTATTTATTCTAAATAATGTCAAACAAAAAGTCTGAATTCTTCTCATGCCCCATATTCACATTTGAAATCTTTGTTTATCTTTTTCATTCTATAATGACCATCCACTCAATTTAAATTGACCTTTAATTGAAAGTCATCAAAATTGCCTGTTATTTATCAAGTTCATAATTAGTTTGGTGTAATATTATTGAATAATTTGAGACTCTAAATTAAATGATTTGACTTAATTAAGAAAAATGATAACACACAATTGACAATTGATTTATACTGAGCACCTGGCATATTTCCTCATTAAACAGACAGGGGTAACAACTGATAAGAACCTCTTTTTTATCTAACACGATGGAATCTAATCTATTCCGAGGAAATAAATCTTTCAAACCTATGTAGATCCTATTGAAACATACTATAACATCTTGTCTTTGTCTTTGCTTTGAATTTCAACAGTAAGAACGTCTGTGAGAAAAATGAAGAAGCTTTCCTTGTTATTATATTTTTTCTAAATGATGAAACAACCAATTACAATTGGAATACCACAATAAAAGTGGTAGCTTTGTGCAAAAGGAAAGTGGCTTCTGGAGAACATTCATCAAGCAAAAAAGAACCTCAATAATATTTCAGAATATGCATGTTTCTTTTACAAGTTAAATTGAATGAGGAATTGATAACAATGCCAAAATCTAACAGAGGAGCACACTATTATACTGGTTGTCATTGTAATTAAGCCAATTTTACTTCGGCATGAAACTTATTACAGTATAGAAATTCACACATCATAATAAAAAAACTTCCTGAAAAATTGGAAAGAAACTGATGGACAAGAAAAACTAACGTTCAAGATATTCAAACCCTTAAATATTTTCAAACATGAATACAAAGCAAAAATTATAATAAAGAAAATAACTTTCAGGATAACCAGAATGAGCACATTACTTTCTGACAATCAGGAATATGCTTTTGGTTTCATATTTTATGCATGTTATTTTATATATCAGACATCTGTTCTTTATTCAGAATCAGTGATAGTAGCAGTATTGTTAAAAGTGCTTCAATAGCTGGGGTCATTTTGCACACAGGCTCCCCCACTAGGAATCAAACCCAGGATTGCTTTCATCAAAGTCTAACTGTCCACTTGGCTATTCATTATAGGCTTGGCATTATTCAGAATTATTGAACAGAAATTAAAAGTAATTGAAATTAAAGGTACTTGAATGCAATATTGAAAGAAGAAAGAATAGCATATTACAACAGCAAGAATGTGATTTATTGAATAAAATTAAGGGTTATGTACCAATAATGTACTGTAGACCTCATCAATTTTATTACCCAAATCATAGACTAATAATTAATTTACTTTAATGACAGAATTGGAATTATCAGATAAAGTTGAACTAATCCCAAATAATGTTGTATTTTAGCTCTATCAATTGTTACCTCGTCACAAAAAATGAATGTACTTTCATTAAGCTCTTGTTTGAATTATCATTTAAATATTAAAATTATAACCTAAACGTTGCTCTGTCCATGCTGTTCATACAGTAAAATTTATCACAGAATGCTACTCTCAGCAGATACTGAATGATTATTAGAATATTAATGATGAAATGGTCAATAGGGAATGCTTAACTCATTCAATGCTATTCTACCAGTTCCTCCACAATTTCAGATAACAGCAGTGGAAATTATTCATAAGGGATTGATAGAAAAAAAAATTTGGGAAATAATGTTCAGGTTTTCTCACATACTTTGATTAATACCTAAACTAAAAATGATCATATGATAAAGCCAAAGTTATAGTATTCTAATTCTTGCAATTTTGAGTTTTTTAAATCAGAAACAATAATAATGGCTCCTGGAATCTCTCAGGATTGTTGTTACTAATGGCAAACTCATCAATATTTTAGTACATAAATACACAGCTAGAATAATATGGACCATTTATGAACCAAGGTAACTGAAAGGGCATTTAAATTAATATACAATATATTAAATGAATAAACAGAGGAATCATGAATAAAGATCCATAGTCCATGAGTTCCTCAATGGAAATTCACAAATAATATTCATTCTTATTATGTCACAGCATCATCTAAAAACATCACACACAGCTATTTACTTTATGTATTGTTTACTCTATGCATTATAATAAAGGAAAGCTCAAAATGTGATGTCATAATGTATACTAGCATTGTATTTCTTGTATATTTCTAACCACTATTGAAGGCCATTGCAAATTATTTCCTCTATATTTTAAAATTAAGAAATGCTTATGAAAACTATTTAAAGAAATGCAAATAATACAAAAAACAATATAAAGGAGAGTAATTTGGAATCTGTTTAATGAGAAATAGAAATGTTTACTCACAAAAGTAAGCTTAATTCTGAAGACCGTTTTCCTTCCTTGGAGATGCCATCAGAGTTGAGATCAAAATCCATTACAAAAACTTCCCTTTCTTCTTTTCTGCACAGCCATTGTAACACAGATGAGGTGTTGAACATCATCCACTCATTGTTTCTCCAAGCCCCAACAGGTTCACTGAATAAAAGTGAAAGTAAATCCTTTTAGAAACATGGGAGCATTAACCCTATGACAGAAATAAATTCTTCTTGATGCCTAATGGCACCTCTTCAAAAACCACTCAGATTTCTTCCATATTCTAGCTGATGATCTCCATGGGAGCCTCAAGAAGTACTTTTTAAGTAGTCATATGGGGATTACTGTGACGAAAATATTTCATATAACGATGATTTATTATTAATGGTGGATCACTTACATTTTGTTTGTTCAAACAAATGAACTATTAATCTAAATTAAATTGATCTTTTTAAGATTTCACATCATCACTGGTGATTCCATGATATTTCATTCATTGCAAAACGATCTCAACAGTATTTTAATTGTCACCATGTGGGCATAGTTCTGTACTATTGACTTCTCTTAATTACAAATGAAAAACAATAAGTTGAGAAACAAGACTTAAATACAAGCACTCAAATGATATGAATACATTCCAGCTGTAGAGACTTTAGGAATGTTGCAATGACGATTTTCATGAAATATCTAACCATCAACTCAAATGATGTATGTACTTCAAAGAACCCTCAAGAAAATATGAACATCAGTATGCGGAAAGATGGATTTAGTCATAATGTTTCTTAGCAACAAACTTTATGATTGTTACAATAATCTTAATAATGGATATAAATATACAGGTACAGCAAAAATGCCTTTCACTTTATGAAATGTAACAAATGTTGGAATTCTCTTCCTCTATGCTACAAAGAATCATAATACATGAATGCAGTAATTGTCCTTCCCTCAAAAATGGAATGACACAAGATTGAAGTAGAAATCCATGATTAATTTATTGCAGGTCTTGATTTTATTAATGCAGCACCAATTTAAATGTAATGTAGAAAGCAGTCAAGGCTTAATAAATGTATTACAAAGGGTATAGAAATCAAGATGCCAAAATAATTTAAAGCAGCAGGAATACGATAAAGAAGGATTAGGATAAAGAATGACTTGCTTTCAACTTGAAGTGGAATTTCAGAATTAACTCATTTCCCCAACATAAAAATTGAAATAATAGACCTTTAAAAGTTGATGCACAAATCTGCTCGAAATAACAAGTAATTATAGACCACACAGGAAAACGTATTAATGAATGCACCGGAATCGACGATCCTCAATGGGATAAGTCCAACATTGCACACTATTATTAAATTTATGTAAATTAGCTACTCGAAATATAAAATCCTTTATCTTACCTAAGTAACCTAATAACTAGTTAGGCACTGTGTTAAATATGTACTTTACAATTCGAATAAATGCTCGAACTTAGTACTCAGACGGG
Organism: Ladona fulva; assembly: GCA_000376725.2. Lineage (NCBI taxonomy): Eukaryota > Metazoa > Arthropoda > Insecta > Odonata > Libellulidae > Ladona > Ladona fulva. The sequence goes on from KZ308838.1 coordinate 91,080, forward strand.
GTATGATAAATCCTAATGAATGTCAGCAGGTAATTCTCGTTGGCGGCAGGTACCGCAGGTACCCAGATACCTTTTCCCCTTCGTGGCGCTAGGTTTGAATGCTAGAAATTCGACCTTAATATATCCATTGCAAAAACACTAAATTGTTAAATTGGTGGATATAGAGTAGATGGTAGATCGCCCCCTTTTTGATGATTTTGCAATTCGCAATTTATTATACTATGAAGAGCTCATTTTTTTCTTTGATAACTTTATATCAATTGAATTTCTCATAAAAAATGGCATTTTTACAGTTGACGGGAAATAATTAATACACTTATATTGATGTTACTTTAAGATGGATGTATAATTTATTACCCTGAACCACACTTTCTACTTACATTAGATCCAATCCTCAATAGTTGAGCCTGACATTACTAAAATTTCTTTTTCGAAGGTGAAGAAATGTCATATCTTGACGGACTACGAGGCAGAGGGAGAAAATACATATAGTGGGGTGCTAAAGTCTGAAATAGGTTGTGGTCGGAATGATACTCGAGTATTTGTAAGAAAATAACTTCCGGAGATTCTCTTCATTCTTTACGTCTCGTTGAGCTAGAAAATTTTAATATCCCGGTCGGATCACAAGAGGCATTTTACCATTTTATGTCCCCAACTGCCGAGTCAATAATACAAAAAATAGCCAATTTACCTACCCAAGACATACTCTATCATCCTACCAAATTTCATCAAAATCGGTTGGAAAGTTTTTGGGTGATGCGATAACAGAAGAACAAGAATGTCACAAAATTGTGTTTTATATTCAGTGTCACCCCTTATAACCAAATCTATAACTTTTTCGAAAATTGCTTCAATGCACAGACACGGTTCTCGTTAGAGTTTTATTATTTATGTAGATTGTTAATTCATTCGAAACGGAATTAATCACCATTTTGTATATTGTACAATAGTAACGATATTATGAAATATATTTACTAATCATTCGTCTTTATTAACCACGTAGTCGAGTGCAGAATGTACACCCGTAGAAAATGTAGGGCTGAGGCGCGCGAGCGACGTGCATCGCTCGGTCTTCTTTTAATTCAGTGTCCGCTGCCTGGGTTCAGTTTTATTCAAACTTTTTCAGTTTGAATAAAACTTTTCCTGTGGAAACCGAAATATTTTGTTCCATTTTTTCACCATGAATAATATTAGGAGGTTCTGATGAGTTGTTTTTATTCTTTTTCTGAAAAATTTTTAAATGGCAAATTTCTCATCTGATGAAATGCCTTGAATTTTCGAAGGCGTCGCGTTTTGCCATTGACTCTTTGATTTCGGAGTTAATCCACGGGGGTTTGGGTTTAGTGACGCAAATAGTTTCCATGGGAGCATGTTTGTCCAACAAGCAGTTAATAAGACTGTTGAGAGTATGTACCTATTCATCGATTTCGCGGATATTCGAATGTATTCAAAGGTATATCGGCAGCATCATTTAGAAACTGATGATCGTTATTGGGTTTCTAATTGCAGCGGATGATGAATTTGGGAGTTTGTGTCAGAGATATATCAAATGTGCGCTTAGATACGATATGTAGATGTCCGTAAATTAGTGTTTTTCCTCTCTTCAGTCGCACATTTACTTCCTCCAACATAGCACTTACACAACAATTACGAAAAAGTATACTAAGAGGAATAAAATCGAACATAACAGAAAATGTTATTATATGATGATAATTACATTGTGTAATTAGCATAGGAATTTCAATAATTCCAGTTGGCAGGGCCCCTTTCTGGGTCCGATTTTGAGGATTTTAGGTTAACTAGAGACAGCTTCCTCTCTTAAGGGTTTTCTAATCTTCTTATTGATAAATTCTAGTTTGTGTCACTGACAATTTCTTTAATTACATTAACCTTCATGCTAAATATATATTCCATTTCGATGCAAATAAATCCACTATTTTGAATGAAAATAATATTAGGGGAGACTGTCGTAGAGCGACTTCCTAAAAAATCGAACGGGTTTGCCCCTATTTATTTCTGCCCCGTGATATTATGCAGCCGTTGATACAGAGAGTGCACAATCTGGCAGTGCCACAAGCCCACCCACCTGCAATAAAAGCTGCTTTCTAAAGGACTGCAGGAAGGACATGATAGGTACGACGCTTTACTGTAGATATGTAGGAAAGGCTTCATATTTTGAACCTAGTACCTTTGTATGTATGTACTTAAACCGTAATGAACCTGGGAACACTTTAAGCTAATTGGTCAATGTTGTAATCTAGAACGCCAAAAATGAACTAGGTCGAAAGATGTCAGTTAGATGATGCTGAATTTTATTTTCCGTACTACTCCGGCGAGTAATATGGTTGTGATATCAGCGGAAAGTTTTTCACAGTATTTCGTAAATATTTTTGAGTTCATACTTTTGTTTCTACAAAGTGAACAGTAATTTTATCGCCATCATTGTGGGCACCATCTGATTCTGTACTTACCTGTGAGTATAATTCACTAAGGAACATGTTCCGTGGTACACATGACATTTTTTCGTATGTTTACGTATGTTTCGTTAAGTTTACAACGTAAAAGTTTCAAAAATTAGGATCTGAAAGTTACTCACAGAGATCAAATTTTGATATCCATAAAGTTTTCTCGTAAAATGAGGAACCTTAATTGGTGGAGTATATATCAAAAATTGCAAGAATGAACCATGGCCTCACCATAAAAGGATTCATACACTTCGCATTTAAATGTGCTGTTGCAAATGACAAAAATATCCCAGAAACCTGGAAAGCTGGAGAACAATAGATGCATCATGTCATGAAGAATGGATTCGTTGCTTAAATTGCGGGAGATAAGCCCATGAACTGTGTTTAGGAAGTGACGAGAAAGGATGGAAAAGCTTCATTCGTGACTTTTGTAGTTTATGTAACTTCATATGTTATTAGTATAAAATTAGAGTATTAAATTATGCTGTCATAAAAATTAAGATTAATAAATACTAATTTTAAAACGACGAATGTTCTTATTCCCCACTAAAACATCTGTGTCCCCTGGTACAATGGGTGGCGTTCACAGGTATGTCAACATAATGTACCACGGTACACAGATTTTAAAATATTTTTTGTGCGTAAAAATAATAATGATATTGTTAAGTCAGTTTGATGTGGTTGAAGAAAACATGTTAAGGATATAAGTTGATATTTTTAACTGTATATAAACTATTTATTAATTTATTATAAAATTAAACAGTTTTTTGTTATCTGGTACAACACTCTCCCCTACTAATAATAGATTTTAAATTAACCTTATTAGTTTGAATCGTTGTTATCTGACACTGTAGAAATCGAACACGTTGCCCACTTGGCTATCCGGGAGCCCAACACTGTCGTTTTCAATTTTACATTTCAGTGTTTACTCTTTTCCAGAGACTGTTTTTAATCTTTTCCCATTCCTCGTCATCGGTAAATCCCCTTTCTTTACCTTATGGTAATTTGCAAACAGACTACTGAATCTCTCTAGCTGTCCTACCTACGAGGGCTTCCAAATTTTATTTAGGCGCAGTATTTCCCTGAAAAATCTTTTAAAATTAAGGTTCAGTTATAACGGCTACCAGTTTATCATCTGAGCCCACATATACAACAGGATAACTTCATAAGTATTTTATACTATTTCTAAACTTTTCCTTGCCAATTTGGCACCTATCGGCAACCCTCCGCTTTTTCCATGTTTCTATTATGGCGCTGAAAAAGGTTGTTGGTGATGCTAGAGGTTATTCCTCACATAAAAATCACTCAACTCCCGTCCTACAACTGTATTTCTTAGTCTGAGATCTCCCACTTTCCCTAACTTTGCCTAGCCTAAAAACTGCATTCCAGTCTATAACATTTGTTTAAATGCTCCATTTAATCCTTCTTTAACCTCTTCTATTTGTTCATAAACTATGTCTATATAATCCTTTCTGTAGTCACCAGTGGTCAAGTACACCTGATTTTTTGCAGTGTTTACTTACCAACACTAGCATAACTTGGTCACTGATTAGTTCTGTGGCTATCACTATGTCTCCTACTTTTTCGTTTACCTAACACTACTGACTCCCACCTCTGGTTGGAAGTTTTTCTATTGAAACTCACTTTATCGCTCCAAAAATCTCCCCCAAAAACTCCACCGTTGTGTGTACTTCAATAACCCTGTTATGTTAATGTTGGATCTCTTCTATTCTATTTTTGTTTTCCAGCTTACCTTTCCTAAGCATTGCCCAAACATGCTATATTCCCACCCTAGTTTTGCCTGGCCATCTTCCCTCTTAATTTCTTGCATATGATTGACTAAGGATTTCGTCCAATGATAACCAGGAGGGTCTTACTCATACCATCTCTGCGCAACACTCCCCCAGGAGGCCAGAGTTCTGTGTATGCCGTAAACAATATCAGTACGTTGACACTGCTACGCTTATACTGTTACGCTTTTACTACGCGGTGGGATTCGGGAATATTTCGGAAAGTTCTTTGAAAATCCTCCGAATTTTAATGTCAGACGCTTAAAAATCTTCGATTTCTGCGATACAGCCACACACCTGTTCATTTCTATAATTCAAGAAGAACTCCTTCCACCCTAAAACACAGAACATATTATCTGTTTCATAGCCGGTGTGGGGCACTCGAACGTCTAGTATCGTTCGGCTGGACGAGCATCGGCGTGTAGCAATCCATCTTCATCAAGCGGAACATTACCCCCTGATCGTCCCGATCCCTCTTTCCGACAGGGACAACAGTTCGGTGGTTATATGTCTGTAGCATCAGTCACTCTGGCAAAATCCGTGCATCCAGAAATCACAGATGACATTTACAGGTTCGGCCCGATGTCGGTAACCAGTCTCCTGGGACTAGCGAATAGGCCAAAAAGCGTACCAGTGGTCTCTCCCCTAATATTTACTGAAGCATGCTTCTCACTATCTGCCAGTTCAATTATTACGCTCCTCTCTGCGAATGTCGTCGTAAAGCAGTTCCACGAAGCAAGTGCGGGTGATGTCATCCTCAATCCACTGCTACATCTCGAAGTTTGCAAAAGGCATGTCACAGCGATTGAAGAATTAAAGACTATCAACCATGTGATGCCTACAATGGAATTAGTTCTGTGGCTATCAACTCCCTTGTTTGTCACTACTGATTCCACCTCTGGCTAAAAGTTTCCCAACTGAAAATTGCTCTCACATATTCGCTCCAATAATCTCCCTCGTCTCCTTCCAATTTATGTACTAGTCCGAGTATGTTGATGTTGGATCTCTTCTCTTCTATGATTGTTTTCTTTGCTACCATCTTTGCCGTGCACAACATTGCCGCATGAGGAATGTTGCGTACAGGATTCGGGAATTTTAATGTTAAACGTTTCAAAATCGTCGACGCTCTTCCACGAAGCAAGTGTGGGTGATGACATCCTCAATCCACTGCTTCATCTCGAAGCTTGCACAAGGTATTTCACAGCGATTGAAGAAACAAAGACTATCAACCGTATGACGCCTACATTGGAAACGAAACAGATTTTCGAGCGCAGGCATAAAAAACATTATGCCTAAAAGAAGAAATACTGCGAAGGCCTGTACGCAAATTCGAATATTTGTTATTGAATATTAGTAATTGCTATTTTGAAGATATTCATTTTGAGTGACGACTTTTCCTTTACTTTTCATTAGGAAAAGAGTAAAAGGAGCGTTTGACTCTCTGCTTCCTTATGAATATACCACGGGATATAGTAAGGCGAATGGCTACTGGAAAATCAGCTCAGTTGTAAAAATCTACACATTTAAAGCTTCGGTTACCTGGGAAAATAATACAAAAGCACGGAGCGCCGAGTCAATCATATAGGAATAACTTAAGAATAATAAATTACAAAAAGGTAAGAAAATTATCATTGTTCTTGAAAACTGGACTATGCTATTGATGACCTCAAGATCAATAAGAACACGAATACAGTATGAATTTCAATTGCTATTTTAGGACTATTAATTGCAAGTATTGACATTAACTTTCCTTCGCTGGTTTTGACACAAGATCTTGATCAGTTACAAGATGTGTTGGAAGCAATTCAGGTAATGATGGGTTCGTAAATTTCGACAATGTCACAATTACATTAAGGGTTAGTTCTACTAATAATAATATATTTAATAATAAAGGAAATGAAAAATCAGGAATAAGGCGAAGTCAGTCCATATATAGATTTGTACTACTACTGCTTAAAAACATTTCAGCTAAATGTCCCACCGACTGTCCCAGATGATAGGGACGTAAGGTAATGAAGCCCATTTCTGTCACTGCTGGCCTACACTCGTTGAGCCTATTACTGTCTTATCCGGAAAAAAATCGCGACCCAATGGAATCAACTAAAGACAGTATTCAACGTACTTGGGATTAAGGAATTTTAATCTCAGCCTCAGAAATATAGCTAATTTACTACTTGCATATCACTTAAAATTTATATCTAATGAGTTAAATCGGCTATATTTGATTTGTGGATCTTTCTTCACCTATACTGATAAATTAATAAAATCCATTTCTTCAATTCGTTTCTACGTTTTATTCAACAATGATTTTATTTTTATCAAAAGCAATTCAATTATAACTGAAGCAATTGAACAAACAGGAAAACTCACTTTACAGGTTAAGAGTAGTAAGTGGGATGTAATAGAAAATGTAATTTATAGTTTTATTCAAAGATATTCTTTACATATTAGCAAGTTGAAAGAAAACAATACTTATTCATTGTTTTTTTACATTTGATGACCTAAGCTTAAGATTTAATACAAATATTGTTTCTGATATCAATTTCTGAACATTGAAAATGCATTGATAATGTTGAATAAATTTGTTTTATCCAGCAATGAAAAACGTTTCTAATAATATGAAAGTGTTCTCAAACACTAACTAATTTCATTCAGTACTTAGGAATGAGAGCTATGTATAAAATAAAGTATGTTATCAAAGATACTAAAAATCCTAAGTGATCAATGATGGTGACCAGTATGAACCAATCCTGGTTTCCCCTCTGTTCATTAGATTGTGTTCCATTTTCCATAAGACTTGTTCTATCTCCTCTCTGCAAAAAAGGATTTTTGTGTGATAATTTAACAGTTACATGCAAAAACATGTTATGTACTTTGTAAGTGGATTTCTCCACAGTAATAAGTGCAATTGAAAAAAGAACATAAATGCTGATTTAGAATAATATTCTAAAATGAATGGACGAATGCTGAGTGGAATTGTTTCTTTAAATTTCTTAATTAGAAGGGAAAAAATATTTTTTATGAAAAACAAACATTTTTTATAAAAATAAACTTATCAATTTTTATCTCCAGAAAATTTTCTCATGATATTAGTGAGTATATTTCAGTGCAAATGAAAAATAAACTAGATTTATATTCCCTTCAAATGATCTATGAAGGTATTATATGGTTTTCTTACCTTGGAATCAAATTTGCCAAGTAGGAGTAATTGGCCTGCCTTTTGGTCTAAAACAACTCCAACAAATCTATCCAGCCATGCTGGAATAGCTGCTGATGTAGCTGATGTATCATTGCTTGATGAGGACAGCCTTTGTACTACAATGGCCAGAACCAATGCCAAGCTGGTGATTATCAATGAATCGCGGTACAAAAGGACTGTTGATTTTTAATGAGAAATTAAAGTGTTAATTCTCAAAGCATGAAATTTATTTCCATTTACTACCAAATATTAAATATGCTGTTACTTTTTTTATGGAAACAAGTGAAAGATTGAATATTAAGTTTACATGTACATTTACATGTACATTTAAATGATAATTTCACAGGTAAGAAGATAGTAAAGTTAGCAGAACTCATGTACCAGTATCTACTTCTTTTGTTACTTACTTATTATTGGAGTCATGGTTCCATTAACAGGCAGCTTTAATCCCAAATACTGTAGATACAAAACATGACAGAGAGTTGAAATGTAGCAGACAGCTAAGCGGTTTGATTTATTTGGGTCCAGCCAATACGATGCTAGTGTCAACAGGGTGAGAGCTAAAAATGTCAATGTCAATGGCATTTAAAAAGCAGGTAACTAAATGGAGCAGTTTTCTTTGTGGTTAAAGGATGTAAAGGAGTATGTTTGTAGTATAGCATACATTGAACTAAAGTAACATGAAAGTTCAGGAAGGCAAGTCACAAGATGGGGAAATATTTTAGATAAAAATATCTTAAATGGGAAATGGAGGATCCCAGTTAGATTTATTTTTATAATTGTCCTTTTCAACAAACACACTACCATTCCCTAATCAGAGAAATCTGATAAGTCATGAGTCAATTTTGAGGCCTTAGTAATGGAGTGCTAACTCACTAACCACTGCACTTGCTTACAAATTTAAGATAAGATGACAAACAGGTAGCATATTTTTAAAAGCTCTATAAGATTATTTGTTCGATTTTATTTCTTTTATTTATTAAAATTGTTTAGTTATTATTTATTCCTAAATTATGTTACTGAAAATGAAAATTTTGTAGCTGACACATGGAAAATAAGTAATTTATAATCAGGTTCCCTAGCCTAAAATTTAGTACTGCTGATTGTTGTCTGATGTATACATTCATTCCAGGGATTTTTGTGGTATATTCCTAGAACTTTGTCAGTTTTTAAGATCAGAATAAAAATTGAAAAATTAAAGCAAACATTCTATTTAGCTGAGCACCTTAGTTAACAGCAGCACTCTTCTGATTTTTAACTAATCCTCTTACACAATGATGGAGGATGGATACTGGAGACATTAGATATTATCATGCAGCATCCTGGCTAATGATTTTTGTCCATAAATTACTCCCCGTTGCTTTGTTTAAAAAAATAACAATATTTCATCTACCATTCAGCTCTTGTGATTAAACTGTACAGGACAGATTGTGTCTTTCATTTCGTTTTTGTCCCTTCCACATTGTCTTCCATAACTCATACGAATATTGATAAATACCGTATTTTCCGGCGTATAAGACGACTTTCTAGCACCTGATATCTTTCTTAAAAGTCGGTGGTTGTCTTATACGCCGGGAATATGGCAGCAAGGAGGAGAGAGGGACGGAGGAGAGGTGGCCGCACTGAACAAACACTTCATGCTAAGTACCATGATGTCATAAGCATTTTAATTAAAAATTTCTATATTGAAATCAAATCTGATGTTTTTTTATTTANCGTATAGTTATTTTTTCTTTAATTTCTATGTTATATTATAGATATTCTGATCATATTCCGATTAGATCACTTACCTATTGATGGAATAATAACAGTAGCTGCATAGGCATCTGCATGTCTCTTAATGTGAAAGTGAAAATCTATAGATTGATATGTTGAGTTAGGAGCATCGTTATACTTTGTCACCTCTTTCTTAGCTGATGATTTGAGAAGTTTCCACTCACGATTACTTGTGAAATCTTCTAAACTAATCTAATGAGAGATTCTTGAATTACATTATGGAATATTAAAATGAGAAAAAATCAAGGGAATTAGAAAATAATTCTGTAAGAACCCACAAAATATAATTTAAATTAACAAAAGAAATCCTCCAATAGTAACTCTAAACCTTAGAATATATACAGAGAAGCTAACTTTTATGTTACTAGTTTACTACAGACAAGATTCAAATGAAGCAGTTCAATTAAACATAGTTTTTTACTAGTGAAACAACTTTTGGAGATTTTAGACTTTCTCAAACAAAAAAAATCACATCATTTTTGTAGATGAGTTATTTATTTAGTTGTGACCATCTAATGCTTATCTCCTCTGAGAGACTGGTAATGCATTGTATATGGACGAATGAGATGGCTTAAGGGGAGAAAAACTTTTATGGAGAGTATTAAGGATGAAATTGCAAGATTTGCTTGGCACCTGGAAATAAATCAAGAATAAGTGGAAGTCAAATAACCCTGTGGCTGAAACTAAACCACTCATGTTCCACTTTGCATATGTTCTCTTAAGCTTAGTGAAGCATTACATACAATGGGAGCATCGTCTTATGAGCCATGAATTATTGAGGAAAAAATTATTAGTGAAATTATAACTCAGACTTTCACACCTGAGAATAGTTAAAAATTCATACTGTATTTATTAGTGTCAATTTTATATTGGCGAGTGGCATGCACCATAATTTCAAGAAGAAAATTGAGATAAAAAATTCAACTCAATTCCAAAGAATATGGAGCTCCAAATATTTCTAAAAGTTTGAATTTGCAAATTAATTGATACTCATAGCATATATACAGCTTTAAAAAAGATTCATTTTGTAATACTCATGCTAAATACAAAAGATAGGTAAAATGAATTTTGCTCAATTGAGTTTGAATTGAAAGTTGAATAAGGGTGTAAGACTCATCTAGAATCCAGCCATACATTTTTAGAAAAGTATACTTATTACACCATAATACATATAAAATTGTTTACCAAGACATCATGCAAACCAAAATTAGAAAAAAGTAGTACAAGAGAGAGACAGTAGTAAGTAAGTAGTAATGTACAAGAGAGAGACAGACAGCAAAAATTCTGTTAAATACATACAATATTTTCAGCCAGATCTCCATCAAATAATGAAGACTTCAAATCCTAGGATTTTACAGCTATAGGAGAAATACGTTTTTAATGGTTTTAGAATATTCCCTGTGTTTGTGAACATTCCAGCACATGACTTTTCCATTTATGGTTGGGATGTTATCTTGGTTGACAATGGTATTGACACAACCCATAAGTGTTAAACTCAGTTATTGGTTTACCAATAATTATGGCAATTCATAATTTCTCAGAAGAGGCTATGCTCTCAATCACTATCCACTTAATTAGATACTCAGTTCACTTAAAAATTTTAGAGATTTGGCTGACTGCTATTCGAGAGAAATATATGAGGAAACTGAGTGGTGTTTTAATATTTTTCACAACTTTCATACAAAAGGAAACCAAAAATGTCACCCATCAAGACTAAATAGTGAATTTGGACTGAAAGTCAGCTTTTGCTGTGAAAATGAAAGTAGTATCATTGTTTGGAGAAGATGAATAATAATTGAATGACAAAAGTTTCATGCAGCTAGGGTCTTAACCATTACTTTTCATATACCATAAACTTTTACTTATTGAGGGCAAATTACACCTTAATTCCCTTGATAGGTGGTAGTCAATGACGGTTGTTTCTGGTCAATTGTTAATTGCTTGTGTGAGAAAACCCAGGTGATCATGTAAAGTCTTCTACAATTAACTAAATATTTTTGGGAGCATCAAGTATGCATGGAAAAATTGGGCAGCTAATTGAATGAAAATGTTATTGTATTTGGTAATCATATGCAATAGGTACTGTGCCTAAATTTGACTATCCAAAATTTGATGAATAATTTTCATCCATGGCCTTTACAGTTGACTGCCCAATAGATTTAAGTGTTTTACTACCAATCTTAATACACAGCCATGATTGTGTGAGCTCCATGTCATTTTATTTTGTGATATATTCATATTAGTAATTAGTTAGATCATGAGAATTATGTAATTTTTTGGAGAGAGCAAGAATCCGATTAACTTAAAAATCAAGGGTAAGACAATAATCTGTTTACTCAAAATTATTTAAAAATTCAGGTAGAGAAAATCATCCTGGAACAACTAATATATTAACTAATATCCTTTACCAATCTACTCTATAAATTTTATAATATGTTAAATTGTATATGATGATGGAGTTTATATCAAATTTAAAGATATAATGAAAGCTATTTATGAATTACGTATAGAATTTGCTCTAGTTTAACCCTTAATGGTGCAAGAAACTGAGGAAGCTACCTATCTCTTGAAAGTTTGCACAATGCAAATGTTAAGCTCAATTTTCCAGAAAATGTTAATGGCTAATTTTTACATAAACAATTTTGGAATTTCAGCCTTTTCTCATTTAAGTTTAAAGCTTTTAGAATAACGTTAAAATATTTAATGTTTTAAATCCAAGAATTAATTATACGTATGTTTTCTAATTTGCATTTTTTTTTAAAGAAATAACAATTTTATGTTGAAAATAAAGCATATAAAATTTACAATGCACTGGGAATAGAAAATCACAGATACTCTAGCATTTCTATTCCTGGTATAAGTACTCTCATACTAGGGATTTTCTATAATCACATGTAAGATGTCCTCTGTATACACAGATGAGGAGCAAAAATGGTCCGAAGATTATAAGAACCTAAGTCACTTGAACTGTTCTGAGACCAAGCCACTTGAAAGGGCCTAAGCGTGAGATGTCTCCCTCAAATGATTCAAGGCAACAGCTGTTAGAAAAGACAGATTACAATAATGTTTTCTTTTTCTATCTATTTTCATAATAATTATGAGTACAAATTTTAAAAAATCAACGCGAAAAAAATTGTAAGAGATTAATGGAAGTGGTGGAGGGATCATTGATTTTTGGTTATTTTCCTCAGTTAATATTATGGAACAATGGAAAAAGGACGCTGAAAATTAATTCTCTTTGCACAAACTACCACGAGGAATGCGAGTTTGGGTTAATTTATTGTTACAGGTGAAAAAAAGGAATTTCTGGAAATTCGAGTGGCATGCAACCCGTCGAGCATTAAACAAATTCTTATTTTTTTATGCATACATTTTTTTTACTAAGATGGGTGGAAAAACGTAGTTAATACTGCTCTATAACAACAACACATGAAAAAAGAAATATTAACCAGAAGGATTTCCTCGGTACAGGGGGGTGGGAAGTATAGATCCCACTGCATGCTTAAGGGTTCAATCTATGGAATCATAAACATATCACAAAAATTGATAAGCTTCATGGAAATATATTCCTATATTTATTTGCAGTGTGATAATTTTATGTTTGAATGAGTCATGAAGATGAATGAGTTAAGTTCACATATTGGAATGAATTATAATTGTATTAATTGCAGTACCTACTTTCCCTAACCCAGCATAGGAGGGTTGTAATTTCCACAACAAGTATTAAAGAAGTACTTACTCCTTGATGTTTGAGGTTAATATCAATCTGCTCCCCTGATTGTGACCAAGATCCAATTGCCATCGTGCATCTATGCTGATCAAATGGCCACTGCTGAATATTGACTTCGCATTGTGCTGACCACTTTAGATTTCGAACACATATGACTACTCCTGTTGAATAAACTACACAGTGTGAGGAATCCCATGCTCCATTGGTTTCCATATTTCCACTGAAAGAAAGGAAGTGCAGAGGAAATTACATGAAGTAATAGAGTTAATATTCCATGAAGGAGAATTGGCAGATATGAAATTAGATTCCAATAACTTTAATATTTGATGTTTCCTGGAAATTCTAAATTATATTCAGATGATATAAACTTGTACAACCACAAAACTACCATTTCCCTCCCTTGAAGTCTTCTTCCATTACTTAATCTATTACTGGAAGGATGTGAATGCATGATAAAAATCAGTAACTTTATATTTTAGACGAAAAGAGAGTCAAATTTATTTACCATTATAATACAATGTCTTTGCTGCTTATTTTGATAGTATCAGCTAAGTATGTTTTAGAAAATAATTAATTTTTCACCTATTGTAGATAGATATGTCAGGCTGCCAAATGTCATAGTTTTTCACATGTAGAATATCTATATTGGAGTAATCAGGAGGGTTCCACTTCAAGCCTTCATCTGTCCAAGACTGAAAAAGATCATCTACACTTTCTGCAAATCATAACATTAAAAACACTTCTTAATGATTGTTTTACATACCATTCCCAGCCATGCGTGCACATCCAAAACGTTTTTATGTTCATCCTAAAGTAAATGAAAATACTTCTATTAAATTGAATGAGTGAAATTTTCTAGTATCTAAATGTGTTATATGCAGTTCCCAGCTCTGGTAACTTACAAAGACAAAAAACTTTACAAATAGTTTAAGATCCACAGTTACATTCTTATGAAAGTCAATGACTGGACGACTTTCTTTGTCATAAGAGCAGAACACATCTTGCCTTAATAACTGATGAGATGTCATGTTTTTTGTTACACCTTCTCTGCAATTTCCTAAGGAATAAATTTCACACTTCTAAAATAGAATAATCACTTATTACTAACCCATACTGCTACAGAACTTTGAAAGAAATCTAAGATTGCAGATCCAACTTTTTATTTTGAAAGAAATTAAACCTTTATAATAGAAGGAAGTTTTCATGACAATGCCTTAAATGGACTAGTCAAAAACTAGAATTAAAATACCGGGTTCTCCTTGTGCCATCCATGTGCAGAAAGTTAATAAAGTGTTTAAAATCAATAACTTGTAGGGAATGGTGTCAGAAGGAGACATTATTGCCATATGCTGGATGCCACCATAAATGTATGGTAGAACACATGTGTACAAGCACACCGCCCCCTTGAAATATCTCAAATTCCAGATGACTCTAAAAAAAATGGGAGAGATAAAGGTATTAAATATCTTTTTTTGCATTAAACCATCAAAACTCTCTTTGGAATGTTTACTGGAAAAGGGTTACAAAGGAAGAAGAGTTGATAAATGAAGGGATGACAATAAGTCCAGTCAATTTATACATCCGACCTTGCAAAAGGTCATGTAGTTCTAATTTTTTAATATGTTATTAGGACCTATCTCGATGGTAGGAAATTAGTTATGCAAGATGGAAAAGCTTGTGCGAGCTGCACTATTCAAAAAATACAGTTTTTCCACTTTTTTCTGTTTTTGCTCAATATGTCCTATAGTATGCATCTTACAGAAAAAGTTAATAAAAATAAAAAGTATTAGCAAACATAAAATTTCCTACATTTTAGGCCAAAATTTAATTACATACGTCCAGAACTTTTCGAGATATGGCTCTTCAATTATTGGCCATTTTTTACAAAAAAATACTAATTTTCGTTTTAGTCGTGTATCTTTCCAAATATTGGGAGAAATACTCATTCTACGAGGAAATTTATAAGAAAGAAGTTAGTAGTAAATTTATAAAGCTTTCATTTGAATCCAATATTATGCTCGTAGACTTTTCTTCGAAAATGGCATGAAAGTAAACATAATGAGAAATTGTTGAAAAAACGAGGTTTTGTGCAACAAAGAAGATTACTTTTACTAATCTACAATATATAACTCATTGGCGACTATCTTGTACTATTGATAGCCATCTTCAAGCCAAGCAAAAAGTGACTCCTCCCCTCATTTCCTTTTGCCTATAAAAGCCTCCTTCCTTCCGTGAATTTTATGAAAGTAAACTTTTACAAAATTGGATTCTTGAAAAAAAACAAATACAACAATTTTGAGCACCACAAACATCAAAGATATATTTAGAAAATAAGTTATTAGTAAATTTTGTATGTTTTTTGTTGTTACTTTCATTACCATCCCCTCAAGAACGAAGGAGATTTAAATCACTCTTACTCTACGGTTGGAGGAGATTTAAATGGACAAGGACCTTTTCTTGACAAATAAATAGACTAGGACAGGTGACGCGATGCACGAATTTATTATTCAGCTTTCATAAATCCGGATCATTTCAATATTTAGATTTGTTTTACTGAAGGATTAGTTATATCTCTTTATTTTCTCGTTCATCTGACATGCGTAATTTGCAATAAAAATTTATGATTGCAAAATTCGATCATTTCATCAAAGTTTGCTGCTACTTTTAGCACCGATGCAACCAATATGATGTCTTATTCCTCTCTTACCACATACTATCATCGTATTCTCACGCTCAAGCTAAAGATGTTTGAGCCAGTGAAAATACGCCTACGATCCGACTACTCGATGGACCGAAAGCAACTTTTGCTTTTTTTTGCTCAAAACATAGCATTACCATAAAAATGTTAACAAAACACTCCTCGACGCTTCGTAAAAGCAGATAGGTTATTTCTTTCTCTCATTCTCAACTGCATCGCCTCTCTTTCGAGCGAAAGAATTAATCCTTGCCATCGGCATGCTATGGTTCGTCATTTCATTAAGGCGATATCGCTACATACAAAAGTGTCTTTATGTTCCTAATCTACAATTTATTAGATGAAGTAATATCTTCAGATATTCATTGCTTTATATTAAAATATAATTAGAATATTGATAAGTAAATGATTACTTCCTATATTGCCAAACCAACCTCTCATTTCGTAACAGTTAATTCTGCTTTTTAATGTCAAGCATATTCAGGATATAGTCAGGATTGGTCAATCAAGATAGAATTATGATAACTACGCAACCAGTCATACCCTAATTTTTATACATACTAATAAGGATCGAGTTTAAGCCAAGAATATTAGCGGAATTCCGAGAATATACAAACTCGATTTCGTCGAACACTACACATATGGTGGGATTTATATGAGCTCACAGTTTTAATATATCTTTTGCGATCAAATTTCGTTCGTTTCCCAATAATCTTCCCTTTTTCCCCATAATATTTCCTCGTCGTACTGATCGCGACAAATCAACATATAAATGTCCTTTGGTAAATCGGGTTGATTAAGAAACATTCCCGCATGACCGTATGTTAGTCCCTGCGTACATCGTACTTAGTATATGCTGGAATCTCAAAAAAATTTCCCTCTACACAAAGTCTGTCGTTTGTTCCTTCTATTAATTCTACATGGACATATAACTCGTGTATTTATATGGGGTTTATAATTTAATTTTGCAAAAGAAACGTTGTTGCAACGTTCGTTGCAAGACATGAAAACGAACTTTTGGTGCATTTCTTATGAGTAGGGGAGATTTGGCGACTCTAGCACACTTTAATATGTAGTTCTAAACTCTAGTAACTTACAAGTATAAAGAACTTTACATATAGTTTAAGATTCACAGTTACATTCTTATGAAAGTCAATGACTGGACGACTTTCTTTGTCATAAGAGCAGAACACATCTTGCCTTAATAACTGATGAGATGTCATGTTTTTTGTTACACCTTCTCTGCAATTTCCTAAGGAATAAATTTCACACTTCTAAAATAGAATAATCACTTATTACTAACCCATACTGCTACAGAACTTTGAAAGAAATCTAAGATTGCAGATCCAACTTTTTATTTTGAAAGAAATTAAACCTTTATAATAGAAGGAAGTTTTCATGACAATGCCTTAAATGGACTAGTCAAAAACTAGAATTAAAATACCGGGTTCTCCTTGTGCCATCCATGTGCAGAAAGTTAATAAAGTGTTTAAAATCAATAACTTGTAGGGAATGGTGTCAGAAGGAGACATTATTGCCATATGCTGGATGCCACCATAAATGTATGGTAGAACACATGTGTACAAGCNATGCTGATCAAATGGCCACTGCTGAATATTGACTTCGCATTGTGCTGACCACTTTAGATTTCGAACACATATGACTACTCCTGTTGAATAAACTACACAGTGTGAGGAATCCCATGCTCCATTGGTTTCCATATTTCCACTGAAAGAAAGGAAGTGCAGAGGAAATTACATGAAGTAATAGAGTTAATATTCCATGAAGGAGAATTGGCAGATATGAAATTAGATTCCAATAACTTTAATATTTGATGTTTCCTGGAAATTCTAAATTATATTCAGATGATATAAACTTGTACAACCACAAAACTACCATTTCCCTCCCTTGAAGTCTTCTTCCATTACTTAATCTATTACTGGAAGGATGTGAATGCATGATAAAAATCAGTAACTTTATATTTTAGACGAAAAGAGAGTCAAATTTATTTACCATTATAATACAATGTCTTTGCTGCTTATTTTGATAGTATCAGCTAAGTATGTTTTAGAAAATAATTAATTTTTCACCTATTGTAGATAGATATGTCAGGCTGCCAAATGTCATAGTTTTTCACATGTAGAATATCTATATTGGAGTAATCAGGAGGGTTCCACTTCAAGCCTTCATCTGTCCAAGACTGAAAAAGATCATCTACACTTTCTGCAAATCATAACATTAAAAACACTTCTTAATGATTGTTTTACATACCATTCCCAGCCATGCGTGCACATCCAAAACGTTTTTATGTTCATCCTAAAGTAAATGGAAAATAATTAATAAATGAAATTATCCAGTATCAAATATTTAATATGTAGTTCTAAACTCTAGTAACTTACAAGTATAAAGAACTTTACATATAGTTTAAGATTCACAGTTACATTCTTATGAAAGTCAATGACTGGACGACTTTCTTTGTCATAAGAGCAGAACACATCTTGCCTTAATAACTGATGAGATGTCATGTTTTTTGTTACACCTTCTCTGCAATTTCCTAAGGAATAAATTTCACACTTCTAAAATAGAATAATCACTTATTACTAACCCATACTGCTACAGAACTTTGAAAGAAATCTAAGATTGCAGATCCAACTTTTTATTTTGAAAGAAATTAAACCTTTATAATAGAAGGAAGTTTTCATGACAATGCCTTAAATGGACTAGTCAAAAACTAGAATTAAAATACCGGGTTCTCCTTGTGCCATCCATGTGCAGAAAGTTAATAAAGTGTTTAAAATCAATAACTTGTAGGGAATGGTGTCAGAAGGAGACATTATTGCCATATGCTGGATGCCACCATAAATGTATGGTAGAACACATGTGTACAAGCACACCGCCCCCTTGAAATATCTCAAATTCCAGATGACTCTAAAAAAAATGGGAGAGATAAAGGTATTAAATATCTTTTTTTGCATTAAACCATCAAAACTCTCTTTGGAATGTTTACTGGAAAAGGGTTACAAAGGAAGAAGAGTTGATAAATGAAGGGATGACAATAAGTCCAGTCAATTTATACATCCGACCTTGCAAAAGGTCATGTAGTTCTAATTTTTTAATATGTTATTAGGACCTATCTCGATGGTAGGAAATTAGTTATGCAAGATGGAAAAGCTTGTGCGAGCTGCACTATTCAAAAAATACAGTTTTTCCACTTTTTTCTGTTTTTGCTCAATATGTCCTATAGTATGCATCTTACAGAAAAAGTTAATAAAAATAAAAAGTATTAGCAAACATAAAATTTCCTACATTTTAGGCCAAAATTTAATTACATACGTCCAGAACTTTTCGAGATATGGCTCTTCAATTATTGGCCATTTTTTACAAAAAAATACTAATTTTCGTTTTAGTCGTGTATCTTTCCAAATATTGGGAGAAATACTCATTCTACGAGGAAATTTATAAGAAAGAAGTTAGTAGTAAATTTATAAAGCTTTCATTTGAATCCAATATTATGCTCGTAGACTTTTCTTCGAAAATGGCATGAAAGTAAACATAATGAGAAATTGTTGAAAAAACGAGGTTTTGTGCAACAAAGAAGATTACTTTTACTAATCTACAATATATAACTCATTGGCGACTATCTTGTACTATTGATAGCCATCTTCAAGCCAAGCAAAAAGTGACTCCTCCCCTCATTTCCTTTTGCCTATAAAAGCCTCCTTCCTTCCGTGAATTTTATGAAAGTAAACTTTTACAAAATTGGATTCTTGAAAAAAAACAAATACAACAATTTTGAGCACCACAAACATCAAAGATATATTTAGAAAATAAGTTATTAGTAAATTTTGTATGTTTTTTGTTGTTACTTTCATTACCATCCCCTCAAGAACGAAGGAGATTTAAATCACTCTTACTCTACGGTTGGAGGAGATTTAAATGGACAAGGACCTTTTCTTGACAAATAAATAGACTAGGACAGGTGACGCGATGCACGAATTTATTATTCAGCTTTCATAAATCCGGATCATTTCAATATTTAGATTTGTTTTACTGAAGGATTAGTTATATCTCTTTATTTTCTCGTTCATCTGACATGCGTAATTTGCAATAAAAATTTATGATTGCAAAATTCGATCATTTCATCAAAGTTTGCTGCTACTTTTAGCACCGATGCAACCAATATGATGTCTTATTCCTCTCTTACCACATACTATCATCGTATTCTCACGCTCAAGCTAAAGATGTTTGAGCCAGTGAAAATACGCCTACGATCCGACTACTCGATGGACCGAAAGCAACTTTTGCTTTTTTTTGCTCAAAACATAGCATTACCATAAAAATGTTAACAAAACACTCCTCGACGCTTCGTAAAAGCAGATAGGTTATTTCTTTCTCTCATTCTCAACTGCATCGCCTCTCTTTCGAGCGAAAGAATTAATCCTTGCCATCGGCATGCTATGGTTCGTCATTTCATTAAGGCGATATCGCTACATACAAAAGTGTCTTTATGTTCCTAATCTACAATTTATTAGATGAAGTAATATCTTCAGATATTCATTGCTTTATATTAAAATATAATTAGAATATTGATAAGTAAATGATTACTTCCTATATTGCCAAACCAACCTCTCATTTCGTAACAGTTAATTCTGCTTTTTAATGTCAAGCATATTCAGGATATAGTCAGGATTGGTCAATCAAGATAGAATTATGATAACTACGCAACCAGTCATACCCTAATTTTTATACATACTAATAAGGATCGAGTTTAAGCCAAGAATATTAGCGGAATTCCGAGAATATACAAACTCGATTTCGTCGAACACTACACATATGGTGGGATTTATATGAGCTCACAGTTTTAATATATCTTTTGCGATCAAATTTCGTTCGTTTCCCAATAATCTTCCCTTTTTCCCCATAATATTTCCTCGTCGTACTGATCGCGACAAATCAACATATAAATGTCCTTTGGTAAATCGGGTTGATTAAGAAACATTCCCGCATGACCGTATGTTAGTCCCTGCGTACATCGTACTTAGTATATGCTGGAATCTCAAAAAAATTTCCCTCTACACAAAGTCTGTCGTTTGTTCCTTCTATTAATTCTACATGGACATATAACTCGTGTATTTATATGGGGTTTATAATTTAATTTTGCAAAAGAAACGTTGTTGCAACGTTCGTTGCAAGACATGAAAACGAACTTTTGGTGCATTTCTTATGAGTAGGGGAGATTTGGCGACTCTAGCACACTTTACCTCACTCCTCATCTGTGTGCCAGGATTTCTATGGCGACTCTAGCACACTTTACCTCACTCCTCATCGACCCCAAGCCCCCTGACCTCAATCCTCATCTACCTCAAGCCCCACCACCCCCACTCCTCATCGGCCTCAAACCCCATTAACCCCCACTCCCCATCAACGAAATTCACCCAAAATTAGACCTCTAGGACCCGATTTTTCGACCTTAGGACAGTCGGACGTAATTTAATAGCGCAGCGATTTTTATAATGTGCGAGTTAGCGTAATTTTACCGAATCTAGCGCAGTTTGATCTTTAAGCGTTATTCAACCAATTAATTGCCGTCCTATGCGTTCCAGGCCTTCCACATTCCTTAAGTGTGCAAGGAATGCCTTTTATTCCACTGAAGCTTAACTCTCATCTTATTTATTCTCTGTATTTCTTTACTTTGTTATACATGTTTTTATGTTTAAAAAAAACTTTTTCCACCCATTTGTATTCTCTTATCTTTTATATGACATGACTTGACCTTTTTTTCATGTTTCTATGTAATGACTAAACCTATATCTTTTGATCTTTGGTGAATAAAATTATTATTATTATATTATGGAGGGAGAAAATCCTGGCATCCGATCATAGTGAATTCACCGTTCGTCAATTGGATGGGATTAATGACATTCGCATTTACATCATAATTTATATGTTTTCCGATTGTAGCAGTAATGTTAAAAGTGCTGCGGCAGCCAAAACCATTTCCCACTCGAGCCCACTTCGACAATCGAACCCGGCACAGCTTCCAACGACATCGAATGCGTTGCCCACATGGCTCTCCGGAGATCCATTACCGATAAAAATTATTCAGTGATGTAAACACAGCAGTAACCAAACCCGTTTATCAAACATTATAAGGAAACTATATTTGAGACTAATAAATATTTTTGAAATCTTACGGTATCTCTGGATTGAAAGACTTTACAATAAAGATTTATCTGATATGATTGATTTGACATTTCCATCTATCTCGTTCAAACGAGCAGTTTGCTCATTCATGGTATTGACCGTAAACGTTGTAATGAAAAGCATAAGTGATTTATGGAATAAATCGCTGCTCAGTCAGATAAGTTTGCAAAACTGTTATGGGCATTGTACAAACAATTCTGCTTTGATAATTGCATAGCTCGCAAGAGAAATAGTATTTATTGTCATGTAAATAAGCGGAGTTCCCGTTATAAAATCTTGATGAATCTTAATCGTCTTCAGGTTTACGATTCGTCTCATTATTTTCCAAGGCTGTGATAATGACTTAAATGTATGAAATAAATATTTATATAGTGATAATGCTTAACTTACGTGTGTAAGAAAAGAAACTTCTACTTTGTAAGAAAAAAACGGCAAATTACCTCGATCTCCATCGCTAATTCGCCTCATTTCCTTCTCAAAACACTAGGAGAGTAGTGATGGTTGTGTTGAGGATCCAACTTGTCTTCGAACTGAAGATTTTCTAGAAGACCGATATAATGAAAGGGCTACTAATCCATGAATAGTAAAAGGAACAAAATATGAAGGAAGATGGTGATTTCAAGGATTCTGAGGTTGACATTCTAAATTTGTAATTTCAATCGTTGATAAAATTAATGTTGATTATATTTTTAAGCTGATAAAAAGAATTTCAAAAAGCATGACAGATTCGGCAGGAATTTCTTATCGACATACCATTGCCAAATATTTAAAATCATTCTGCAATTATTACCTGTGGAATGTAATTTGTTCAATTAATTTTTGCAGTAAGTGTTTGGAATCGTACTTAACTATATATTCTTGTAAAGTCAGCAATATTAAACAACTTTTGGTTACGTTTATTCGCTGACGAAGAAATCATATATTCTATTAAGGAAAGTAATCCTATATTATAATAATAATCCTACATAACTCACACTTCATCCATGATCGCGTCGCTCTGTTACCCAAGCAATTATTAGCATCAGTTAAAAAACCCATTGTATATTTTATTTTAGATTTCGCTGTACTTAGACAGGTACTGATAAAAATGGCTAGAGTTTTTAACAAGTAACATAAATAGGAAAGTGAAACTTGCCGTCGAATAGTTTAGGGTGAACTGTGGAGGGATTTTAGACTCGATTGATATCTTCGTACCTGAGTAAATTATTTAAGTAAGTAAGTTTTAAACACTTTTTCTAAACCTTTTATATACAAAACTTTAATCGATGTAGTAACTATCGGCATCTTTCGGGACTTTCCATGTCCCTTGTCTGTTATATAGTATAGGTTGTCAGTGATGCAGAGATTAATGATCTTAGGAAAATCAATTTCTTCCCTGTATCTACATTTCTTTGTCTGAACTGCCATACTTCTTTCCCATCTTAGCTTTGTTCAAAGACTGCATTCCAGTCTTTCATAATATTTGTGTTTTTACCCCCTTTAAACCTTTCTATTTTTTCATAAAATAAGTCAAATACACCTGAAATTTCGGGGTTTATTCGCTCAGTATTTATTTCTACTGACATAACCCGATTGCTAATCAGTTCTGTGGCTATCAACTCCCTTGTTTGTCACTACTGATCCCACCTATGGCTAAAAGTTTCCCCACTGAAAATTGTTCTCACATTTTCCAAAAATCTCCCTCGTCTCCTTACAATTTATGTACTAGTCCGAGTATGTTGATGTTGAATCTCTTCTCTTCTATGATTGTTTTCTTTGCTACCATCTCTGCCGTGCACAACATTGCCGATTGAGGAATGTTGCGTACGGGATTTGGGAATTTTAATGTCAGACGCATAAAAATCTTCGATTTCTGCGATACAGCCACACACCTGTTCATTTCTATAATTCAAGTAGAACTCCTTCCACCCTAAAACACAGAACATATTATCTGTTTCATAGCCGGTGTGGGGCACTCGAACGTCTAGCATCGTTCGGCTGGACGAGCATCGACGTGTAGCAATCCATATTCATCAAGCGGAACATTACCCCCTGATCGTCCCGATCCCTCTTTCCGACAGGGTCAACAGTCCGGTGGTTATATGTTTGTAATAGCACTATATGTCTGTAGCATCAGTCACTTTGGCAAAATCGGTGCATTCAGAAAGCACGGATGACATTTAAAGGTTCGGCCCGATGTCGGTAACCAGTCTCCTGGGACTAGCGAATAGGCCAAAAAGCGTACCAGCGGTCTCTTCCGTAATATTTACTATCTGCCAGTTCAAGTTTTACGCTCCTCTCTGCGAATGTCGTTGTAAAGCAGTTCCACGAAGCAAGTGTGGGTGATGACATCCTCAATCCACTGCTACATCTCGAAGTTTACACAAGGCATGTCACCGCGATTGAAGAATTAAAGACTATCAACCGTGTGATGCCTACAATGAAAACGAAACAGAATTTTCGAGCGCTGTCATCTAAACATTATGCTGGAAAGAAGAAATACTGCGAAGACCTGTTCGAAAATTCGAATTTTTGTTATTGAATATTAGTAATTGCTGTTTTGGAGATACTCGTTTTGAGTGACGACTTTTCCTTTACTTTTCATTAGGGAAAGAGTAAAAGGAGCGTTTGACTCTCTGCTTACTGTATGAATATACCACGGGATATAGTAAGGCCAATGGCTACTGGAAAATTAGATCAGCTGTAAAAATCTACACATTTAAAGCTTCGATTACCTGAGAAAATAATACAAAAGCGCGGAGCACAGAGTCAATCTTAGAGGAATAACATAGAGAAAAGGTAGGAAAGTTATCATTTTTCTTGACAACTGGATGCTGTTATCCGAAAATTCGTCTGATGGATGTGGTAATAGCCTGGTTACCAACAAGCATGAGCAAAGTTACTCAGCCAATGGAACAAGGAGTAATTAGGTCACTATAAGTGCTCTATAGAAAGCACCTGATGCAATCATTACTGTCCGCTGTGGATTCTTCAACTACTGTGTCAGATGTAAACAAGAAAATATTGGTAGGTACTGGATCTTATCTATTGTATAAATCTGGTTGTGAAGGAAATAAAGTAAACAAATGTGACATGTTTTGCAAAGACCAAATTTACGATATATGCTATAGACGACATCAAGATTGGTACATACAATATAACAATAAATATTAAGGCTTTATTAATTAAAAGGTTTTAACTATAGTTCAATTTGTACTGAAAGCAAGATAGTGAACAACAGCACAGAAAGTGAGTCTGTTAAGGACTAATGAATTTGAAAGATTTGGAGGTTCTATTAGGAATGATACATAAATTAATTTAAAAAGTAATCCGGATTTTTCACTCTTTAGGATCTAGGAATGTGAAGACTTCAAAATCAGAATAATAAAGTGAAGTCAGTAGATGTAATGATTTGTTCCACTTCTGCCAAAGAAATTTCTGCTAAATGTCCCACATACTATCCCGGATGTTAGATATATATGATAATGAAACCTCTTACCATTACTGCTTGCCTACACTCATTGGGCAAAACTGTCTTGGGAAAAAACAATTGTGGCCCAATCATGGATTCTGCTATGAAGAGGATTCATTATATATGAGATTAAGTCATTTTAATCTCTCCCTCAGATTCATTCAGTCAATTTATGAGTTTTATATTAATAATGTTACAATTATTGAGGTAAATTGGCTATATCTAATTTGTGTGTCTTTTGTCACCTCTACCGATAAAATAATAAAATAAGTCACTACTGGTTTATTTTAAGACATTTACTAAATATTAACAAAATAAAAGAAAACATTAAACAATAATTATTCATTGATTTATTTACTTTGTTGACCTAAGCTTAAGAATTAATATAAATATTATATTTTTGCTCTCAATTTCACAACATTAAAAATGTATTTATAATGTTGAATAAATTTGTTGATTCAGCAATGAGAAATGTTTCTAATGACATGAAAGTGTTTGCAGCCATTAGCTGATTTCATTCAGTACTTAGGAATGAGAGCTATGTATAAAATAAAGTATGTTATCAAAGATACTAAAAATCCTAAGCGATTAATGATGGTGACCAGTATGAACCAATCCTTATTTTGCTTTCCTTCATTGGATTGTGTTCCATTTTCCATAAGACTTGTTCCATCTCCTCTCTGCAAATAAGGATTTTTATGTGATAATGAACTGTAACATGCAATGATATTTTATGAGCTTTGTAGATAGATTTATAAACACTAATATGTGCAATTCGAAAGGGAATGCCGATTTAGAATAGCAATTCGGAATTAATGAAGGAAAGCTGAGTGAATTCTTTAAATTTCTTTATTACAAGGGGACAATTTTTTATGAAAAATAAACGCAGGGATGTCCAATTGAGTACTTAACAAGTTTAATCAACAGAAAAAGCTTTCATAGTACTAGTGAGTATATTTCAATGCAAATGAAGAACTAATTAGAATTATGTGCTTTTCAAATGATTTATGAAGGTATTATATGGTTTTCTTACCTTGGAATCAAATTTGCCAAGTAGGAGTAATTGGACTGCCTTGTGGTCTAAAACAACTCCAACAAATCTATCCAGCCATGCTGGAATAGCTGCTGATGTAGCTGAAGTGTCATTGCTTGATGAGGACATTCTTTCTACTACAACGGCCAGAACCAATGCCATGCTGGTGATTATCAATGAATCACGATACAACAGGACTGTTGATTTTAATGAGAAATTAAAGTGTTAATTCTCAAAGCATGAAATTTATTTCCATTACCAGTAAATATTAAACATGCAGTTACTTTTTTGATGAAAATAAGTGGAAGGTTTAATATTAAGTACAATATAATGACAGTTTCCCAGGGAAAGCAGAGGGCTAGCAGACTAGCTCTAAGCATACACCAGAATCAACTTATTTTGTCACTCACTTATTATTGGAGTCATAGTTCCATTAACAGGCAGCTTTAATCCTAAATACTGCAGATATAAACAATGGCAGAGAGTTGAAATACAGCAGGCAGCTAGGCGGTTTGATTTATTTGGGTCCAGCCAATACGATCCTAGTGTCAACAGGGCGATGGCTAAAAATGTCAATGTCAATAGCATTTAGAACACAGATAACTTGTTGGAGCAGTTTTCTTAATGGTTAATAGCTGTAAAGGAGTATGGTTTGTGATGTATCATACATAAAACTAAAGTAATAGGAAAGTTCAGTTAGTTAGTCAATAGATGATAGGGAAAATGTTTAAAACGTATGAAGAGACTATATAATATAATACACCCTAAATTTTTGACAAAGATGCATAATAGATTTAGCTTTGCAAAGTCTATTATGTATATTTGTCAAAAATGACCTTGCAAAGTTTCAGGAATGGAAACAATTTGTAACTGTTCCTGCAGAAGAAGGGTTTCATATCGTATGACACTGAATGGTATTAGTACTACAGAAAAGAAATTCTCATTTGATTCCATTTTTATTTTGGAAAGAATAACAAAGCTTTTAATGTATAGTTATGTAATTTAATAAGAGTTTCTGAGTTAATGTAATGTTACATCAGTCCACAAGTTAATGCAGACTCATATTGTGAAGAAAATTCCTGAAAATTAATTTATTTTAATCTATTACATACATGCAATTATTATCCATCTTGAAATAAATATTTTTTTATTATATTTTTATAGAAATCTGTTTTTATGAAACTCCTTCAAATATATGTTCAAGCATATTGATGTACCTGAGAATAAAACATTAATTGAACCTCTAATATTACATTACAATTCCATGAAGCTGCATAATCCTAAGTGCAATTTATTTGAGGACCATTAATGCAATCAAACTGGATATTTTTATGAACATGTGTTTCTCTTGTGTTTCTTTAATATTTATGTTATACCATAGATGTGGTTATAGTTCAATAAGATCACTTACCTAGTGATGGAATAATAACAGTAGCTGCATAGGCATCTGCATGTCTCTTAATGTGAAAGTGAAAATCTATAGATTGATATGTTGAGTTAGGAGCGCTGCTATACTTTGTTACCTCTTTCTTAGCTGATGATTTGAGAAGTTCCCACTCACGATTACTTGCAAAATCTTCTAAACCAATCTAATGAGAGATTCTTGAATTACATTATGGAACAATAAAATGGGAAAAAATTAATGGAAATTAGAGAGTAATTCTGTCCTGTAAGAACCCCCATAATACATTTCAAATTAATAAAAGAAATCCTTCGATAGTAAGTCTAAGATTTTTTAGAGAAGCTAGTTACTAGTTTACTGCAGGAAAATTCAAATTAAGCAGCTAATTTAAATATACTTTTTCCTTTGTAAATAAAGCTTGCACAATAGAGAAATGCAATGAAACTCATAAAACCATAAAAGAATGAATGATATTGACAAATTCCTGTCCACAACCTAAATACTTTGAGCCAGAACTCCATCAAATGATAAAAACCTGAAATCCTCGAATTTTACTGTTATAAGAGAAATATGTTTTTATGAAAAATCTTAGGTAATCAAGTAAGGTCCTCTAAGTTAAGCAAAACATTCTATGAATCATCAAGCATAGATAGAAAAATTGGGCAGTTAATTGAATATAATTGTTATTGCATTTTGTATCCCTATGCAATAGGTATTGTACATAAATTTGATCATTCAAATTTTGATGAATAACTTTAACCAGTTATGGCTAATCATGGCATTCTTTTACAGTTGCTTGCTACATGAACTTAAGAGTTTTGCTACCAATGTTAATGCACAGTCGTGTATGTGTGACCTTATGTAATTTTATTCTACGATATGTTCATATTTATAAGAAGTATAATATTGAAAAGAAACTTTTCTTTGTTTCTCAAGGTAGCATAAATCCAATTCAATTAAAAATCAATGGTAAGTCAGGAATCTGATGATGAAATATTCCAATTTCCTTTACAAATCTACTACGGTACTTCCCATATTAAGTGTTATATTTTATTTACTGGTATGATTTCTATAAAATTTCATGATAGAATGACATCTATTTATCAGTTAAATTTAGAATTTCCAGCAATTGAAATTATGGCACAAACTATCACAGTCACAATAATTTGCTATCAGTGTCCATCAAAATAATTTGCTATCACAGTGTCCATAACAATAATTTGCTAAAACTCATGAAGCATATTGCTATGTATTATTTGAAATTTGAATATTTTTACGCTTAAATGAGTTATGAAGATGAATGAGTTAGGTGTGCATGTCGAAATGAATTATAATTGTGTTAATTGCAGTATATTCTTCCCACAACACACCATTAAGTGTTTTCCGTAATATGTATTAAAATGTACTTACTCCTTGATCTTTGAGGTTGATATCCAGCTGCTCCCCTGATTGTGACCAAGATCCAATTGTCATCGTGCAATTCTGCTGATCAAATGGCCATTGCTGCAGATTGGCTTTGCATTGTGCTGACCACTTTAGAGTTGGAACACATAAAACTATTCCTGTGGAATAAACTACACAGTGTGTGTAATCCCAAGCTCCATTGGTTTCCATATTTCCACTAAAAGAAACAAATTGCACAGGAAATATTGTATGAAGTAGAATTATAAAATTAGTTTCCCAAAACTTTAATATTTGATTTTTGATGGAAATTCTAAATTAAATTTAGTTAATACTATATAGGTGGTATGATAAAAAAATACCGGGAATTTTTTCTTTTCTCAAAAAATCTTCTTTTATTCATTGATATCAATGTTGTTCCCTTCAAAGTATTCCCCTTCAAATATAATACATTTGTGCCAGCGCTTTTTCCAATCCTCAAAGAACTTCTGGAACGAAATTCTCGGTATGGCTTTCGGCTCCTTCAGCGATTCTGTCTTGATATCCTCCATGTTCCCAAAAGGTCGTCCTTTCAAGGTTTTTTCAGTTTTGGGAATAGGAAGAAATCACAGGGGGCAATGTCTGGTGAATGGGGTGGTTGAGTCATCATAATGATGTTGGTATTTACCAAAAATTCACAAGCAAGCAGTGAGATGTGAGTTGGTGCGTTATCGTGGTGCAATTGCCACGAAATGTTTCACCACAGGTCCGATCGTTTTCTACGGATTGCTTCACGCAAACGGCGTAGAACTTCCAGGTAAAATTTCTTATTGACCGTACGACCTGATGGCAAGAACTCATGATTCACTACGCCATTGAAATCGAAGAAAACCATAAGCAGAACCTTCATAATCGATCGAACTTGACGTGCTTTTTTCGGTCTTAGTTCTTCAGGATGTTTCCACTGGGATGACTGAGCCTTAGTTTCGATGTCACACCCATGTTTCGTCTCAAGTGATGACCCGTTTAATAAGTTCTGGATCGTCATTGACATCATTCAGCAACTCTTGAGCAATGTTCATTCGGTGCTGCTTTTGGTCAAAATTCAACAATTTTGGGACAAATTTTACTGCCACCCGTTTCATGCCCAATACATCCGTATAAAATTGCTTGGCATGAGCCAAATTATATGCCAACCTCATAAGCAACCTTTCTGAGAGTGATGTGATCGGCGATCGTCCATAATCATTTTCTTCACCTTTTCGACGTTATCATCGGTTGTCGATGTGCTGGGACGTTTAGGGCGCTCGTCATCTTCAGTGTCTTCACGACCCTCTTGAAAACGTTTGTACCACTGGTAGACGCTCGTTTTATTAATTGAACAATCGCCTAAACCAACATTTAACATTTCCTATGTGGTACGGCACTTTATTCCATTTCTTACGCAGATTTAATGCAAATTATTTGCTCGACTTTTGCCACAAATAAAAAATTGCCGATTACAGTTAACACGTGTGTTACACGTGTTAACTGCCAACAATAAACAAAGATTTCAAAACGTCTGCCCTTAATAATGTATGTTAGGGATATGTGTACCAATACACTGAAATTTTTTTTTGACAATTGGAATTATACAGCCCGGGAAATTTAAAAATTCCGCGTATTTTTTTATCACACCTCGTATATTATATTATCATAGATTATGTTTTATAAACTTATAGATTCACAAAACTACAGTTTCCCTCCCTTAAAGTCTTTTTCCTTTCCTTAATCGATTACTAGGAGGATGCAAGAACATGATCAAAATATCAGGAATTTTATTTTGGATGAAAAGAGACAGTTAAATTTAATAACCCTTATAGCACAATGTTGTTTACTGCTTATAAGGATAATATTCAGCTAAGAATATTTTAGAGAATAATTTATTTTTTACCTATTGTAGATAGATATGTCAGGCATCCAAATGTCATAGTCTTTCACATGTAGAACATTGATGTTGGAGTAATCAGGAGGATTCCACTTCAATCCTTCGTCTGTCCAAGACTGAAAAAGATCATCAACACTTTCAATCATAATGTTAAAAAACTTCTTCTCTTAATGATTGTTTTACTTACCATTGCCAGCCATGCGTGCACTTCCAAAACATTTTTATGTTCATCCTAAAGTAAATGAAAATACTTCTATTAAATTGAATGAGTGAAATTTTCTAGTATCTAAATGTGTTATATGCAGTTCCCAGCTCTGGTAACTTACAAAGACAAAAAACTTTACAAATAGTTTAAGATCCACAGTTACATTCTTATGAAAGTCAATGACTGGACGACTTTCTTTGTCGTATGAGCAGAACAAATCTTGCCTTAATAACTGGTGAGGTGTTATATTCTTTGTTATACCATCTCTGCATTTTCCTGTGGACAAATATTCACAGTTCTTAAATAGAACACTTACTTATTACTGATCCACACTGCTAAAAAAAAAATGAAGTTAAGCAAGAACTAGACTTAAAATACCAGGTTCTCCTTGGGCTAACCAGGTGCAGAAAGTTATTAAAGTGTAAAAAATCAATATCTTGTAAGGCATGCTGTCAGAAGGAGACATTGCTGCTATATGCTGGATTTCACCATAAATGTATGGTGGAACACATATGGTCAAGCACACCGCCCCCTTGAAATATCTCAAATTCCAGATGCCTGTGAAAAAATGGGAAAGATAAAGGTATCAAATATTTTTTCGCATTACGTCATCAGAACTCCCTTCTGTACGTAAACTGTAAAATAGTTACAGATGAAGAAGAGTTAATAAATGAAGGAATAACATAATCGATTATTCATTTACGGTTGTTCTTATTGCGAAATTGCAAATTTAAAATAAGCGAGATATATCTCGCTTATTTTAAATGCGCAAATCCGGATCGTTTATCTTTACCAGTTCCTGAATGCTTTATAGCCGAACCTGTGAATGATCCGGCATAATCTCAAGGAATCGAAAGACAGTTTTTTAACTATTCTGTTCCAAACAATTCCGTTCCTCTGAGATAGCTTTTAAGTTTATTTTTGATTCTTTAGAGAACAGCTAAACTTTATTTAGTTTCAAAAAAATCTCTAAAGAATTATAAAGGTCTAGGATAGATACATTTTTCACCGTTTGTTTTTTGGCTTCAACGTTATCTTAGGTAAAACCTTAGCTTTTTATATATGTTCATGGGAGTGTTTTGGGTGGACTATTTCCGCGGTAACAGACGTCAGTATCCATAGAGTAATCTTACATAACTTTATGGTATTTATGAATTTTTCTTCAAATTGTTTTCTATTATGCTTAAAAAGGCATAAGTAAAGTAATCCTATCACGTATTAAAACCAAAATGCATGTACGACGAATTAGATCTTCAGAAACTAAATAAGAATTTTATTGATAGCTATGATCGTGAAAGTCAGAAGTAGGCCTCCCCGAATTTGATTTCCGCTTGATTTCAGTCTGTGGTCCGCAATGGGTTTTGGTATTAAACCTTTCTATCAAAAATTGGTTATCAATTGAAGGAAACGATCAAAATCCAATAATCCATTAAAAGATCTTGACGAGATATTTTAAAATATCTAACTTTAATTCCATACTAAGATAAAAAAAAATTCAATTTATTGCAGACAATGCTATGCAACACATTGATTATTCATCAAATTAAAAAAAATTTAATTAATAACCTTTTAAATAAGAAAAGTTTCTTCATTTTCCCAATATTTTTGTATCTGCGGGCTACAACTACAGACATATAAGTCTGTAGTTTCTCCTTTGGAGCCCACAAATCTCATTTGGACGCAGACATTGTTTACAGAACAGAGCCTGTAGGTATATCTCACGGGCACATACAGTTATGTAATTATTTATTATTTAATCTTACTATTTCTGAGACATAGAGAACCAAAAATTAAAAAAACAAAATCCGCCACTCAGAATTTTATGAATTTAGGTACCTTCAGTTTTAGAAAACATCACCCTTTCCTGAAGTGTAACTAAAAATCATGCTGGTCCGAAGATCCGACCGCCCCGAGGCCGGTGGAGTCCTCCACCCCTCCAACATTACCTAAAAATAATTTTGCAGAGGGGTTTGCGGTGATAATTTATCCTTGTTTTCCTTAACCGGACGGAATGCTATGATTGGAGCAAGTCGTCGAGAGTGCAACACAATGCAATGTATAACACTTTTCATGCAATTCAATCAGTAGTGTCTATGTCTATGGAAGTACCCTGAAAGCCGCCTTTCGGCGTGTGACAGGGGGTGCATGCACCATGACCCTATTTCCTTTATTAATTATTTTCGCCTATCGTTCGCGGAAAAGGCAACGCGTTCGACTTCGACGAAAGCGGTCCCGGGTTCGATTCCCGGTGGGGACCTACGTGCGAAATTACCTAAGTTGTCGAAGCACTTTTAACAATACTACTACTACTACTACTAAATATGAGTTCTTGAATCGATTGGTTCTAGCATCTATTTCCCTGATCTTTCTCGCAGTATTGGAACTGCCTATGTAACATGGTATAATTTCTGAACGTTTCTCTAAATTTATCCAGTAAATTAATCCTTTTTTGAAATCTTCTATATAGCTTCTAAAGATTCCCATCTTAAGTCCTGAAACATCTGAGTGACGCTCACTCATTTATCGTAGCAATTCTTCACAGAACGTATCGCCTTTCGCTGCACTTTTTCTAATTTTCGAATACAACACTTATCGGCAGGGTCCCATACACAACATGTATACTCAAGATGAGGCCTAGCTAACGCAAAATAACATCGCTCGCGAACTTTTTTGTCGCTCCGACCGACTATTCTCTTAACGAAGCCGAGGCTCTTAAGTGCTTTTCCGCATATACATATTATGGATGTGGGTACTCCATGTTAAGTTATTCGTAAGAGTTACTCCAAGATATTTCAGCGATTCCACTGTAAATAAGTTTATCCCACGGAGACTGTACGGATAATCTTTAATAAT
Organism: Ladona fulva; assembly: GCA_000376725.2. Lineage (NCBI taxonomy): Eukaryota > Metazoa > Arthropoda > Insecta > Odonata > Libellulidae > Ladona > Ladona fulva. Next base: position 125,190 of record KZ308838.1, read on the forward strand.
AGATTTTATTTTGAAGAAGTTAACTACTGAACATTTTTCTACATTTAGCTCTACATGCCAATCATTGCACCATTTCATAATTTTATCTAAATCATTCGACAGGATTAACCTTTCCTTTATTTCCCTGTAAATTGCCATCTTAAATGAATATCATTATATTGCATAATCCATTCTAATCGTACCTGTCTCATCAACACACCCACGAACAGGACCGAGACAAAAATAAATTAAACACACATTTTCATATATCCTGCTCCAAAAGACAAATAAGAAATTCACGTATCTTCAAGGTATGGAATACGGAAAAGTAAGGCAACATAAACACGAAATTATCTTAAATACCAAGGTTTGCACTTCCCACTAATTCCTTATGAAAGGTTATTGATTGATTTTACGAGTAAAATTCTTTAACAAAAAGATGTTCAGATGACAAAGCTCTTGTCTTCTTCTTTATCAGAATGTATATAAACTGAATTAAATAAACGCGTGGTTTAGTGTGCCGTGAAGCTAACAAGGGGAATACCAGACTAGCGTAATAGGGATTTGCTGGAGACTTTCAGGATAGGTTCCCCACTCTAAAATAACACATACTTCATCGACTTTTGGCTCCAAAAATCCTTTTTTATGCTAAATTGACATTTGATAATCGGAGTTAGGCAACCACGCAATACACATACATTACCACTGATATCGCGAAATTTTCCATGTAGGAAAATTTTATCTGTCATTTTTTTTACAAATTACTCATAATTTTCAACTTCTAACCTTCGAGCTATTATCAACCGTTTTCGTTAACATTTATTCAAATATAAGTTAGATAAGTACTCCGTAATTTATGATGTGTAGTCGGTGCTCAGCTACACATACAGCACATTGTCGTCCTAAGCCGCAAGCGTCATTTGTCTTGGCCTTTTTTACATCATACGGGGTCCAACAGAGAATTCTTAGGAAAAGTGAGATTTCGGTCCTAGCTATTATAGGGTCCATTCTAGAACTTCGCATTCTTTCCTTAGGAATACCTTTTGTGGATTTTCATATATATATTTTTAGAGTACTTCCCGGGACGGAAGAGAATTTAGAATCTGGATACTGTTGGTAGTTCCGCGCTTCCAAAATAATGGAAAGTGATTGCATTTCTTACAATATGGTTTTGAGGTCGACGCCAGCGTGATACGAAATTCTCCCATAAGAAATGTATTGCGGAGAATTTAAGACATTTTTTTAAAGCAGTTTCAGATATGATAGAAGTTTGTTACTTGATATGACAATTGCGTTAGGTAAAAAGGTTACTCATTAGTCCCAAATACTTAAAAACTCGTAAATACTGTCACAAAAAATAACAGTATCCCTTACTAGCAAGGTACAATATGCAGCATCCATTTCTTTTGGTTGTCTTTGAATTTTTACTGATCGTGTCAACAAAAACAGAAAACGTTTTTTAGCTGGATAATATATATGTTAACCGAGTATTGGTTCTTCCTCTTCCAAAGGGAGTTTTCAGAAGCTAATCTGCAAGAACAGTTGTGGCTTTTCAATTCTTTTCGGATGAATTCAAGTTTTCCGCGTCGCAGTCTTAGGTAGATCGTTTTAAAAGGAGCCAAAGAATAAATCAGCGCCTCACCACCAATGATGTCACCAAGAGGGATTGTATATCAATAAATTATGTAATTCTCCCAGTGTAGAACTTTCAAAAATAAACCAGTCTGTTAATTGAAAGGTTCGATCCAGATTATGTGATCAATATAGATCAAATAGGATGCGAATACCGTATCAATGAGCGTTGAACCTTATCTTTCAGGGAGAAAAAATATCAGAAGTATTTTTAGGAAGTATCGATAGGCTATCCCATTCCTAAACCGCGCAGTACGCGAAGACGTTATCTGGAAAATTATTGCCGCAGGTGTATCTTTGTATCCAGGAGAGTACTGGCACATTCGGCCCGAGGATTAAAGAAGAAGTTAAAAAGTTAACTGAATTAATTAAAAATGTTTATGTGACATGCTCCAAGTCTGGCAAGCTGACATCAGACATATGTAAAGAGTTTTGGAGCAAGGTTCTCAATGATTGTCGGAAAAAGTTAATTTTTATTAATAGTAGACTCTTGGGGAGGTCAAACGAGTCTTTTTAAATGAAGAATGCCTTCCGCTAAAAATAATACTACCAAAATGTAGTACGTCGATATGTCAGTTGTGTGATGTTTATTTTTTCCGGCAAGTAAAAATATTCATTAAAAAATAATAAATTCCCCAGGAAATATAAGAAAAAGGACCAGCTATCTGCACCTATATTCATTGATATGTTGCAGTATGCATGGTTTTCCTCCATGCTATCTAAAATTAGACCCTCATTTCTTAATCTTAATTAAGTTTGTTTTTCAAATGAAAACTTAAAGAAAAATATTCATGCAATGTGCCATCCTTCCTGTGCTGCGCTTGGTGTCAGAAATGTTTGTTTCAATTGTTTTTTATAACTACGACCAAAATCGTTACAATAAAATAAGAAACTGAAAGAGAAGGAAAATAAAGTTGAATGCTTATTTCTATCTATTGAGATGAGATACTATGTAAAAGATATTAAAATAACTGTGGACGGGTACAAATACAGAAAAACCCCGATTTAACGTTTCCGCATTTAGTGAATGTATTTTCTGGTCCCGGCCATATTTGTATATAAACAATGCATTATTTTCCCGCATTTAGTGAATCTCGATTTAATCTATAACCCGCATTTAGTGAAAAAGAAAATTGGTCCTCAAAACATAAATGCTCAATTTAGGGCATAACTGATTCACGAAAACTTTGCTGGTGCTAAGAAGTATTAGCTAAAAGGTTGACAGTCTGCATTAAATTTTGTTTCGGCTCATTTTGTGTTACTTCTATTTCGTTAGCTAAAAAAGAAGATTAACGTCAACTGCGTTATTTTACTCTTTCATTATCATGCCGCCAATTTGCTTGTTAGGAGGTAAAGATTATGATATAAACACGCGAACGATAAATTGTGCAAGAAAACGTAATTTTGAATCGTGAACTTCATTCTGTATTACGAAATTTATACAGAACAATTTTCCCCCTACCTACTTTTCGCCAACATGCGGCTTGCAGCGTAGCTTGCTTACGTAGACGTAAAAAATGAAAGAAATGATAGCCGTATTGCTATAAAGTCACTTTCATTTAGGCTAAAAAATATCGAAGTAACCTTTTCCATCTAATTTATTTAAATAAGTGCCATTTAAAAAGGCTTGTCAATGGTATCATTACATACATATGAGAAATCTAAGCCAGTTGAAAAACCTATGCTTCTTGTTTGAAAGAATGTTCGCGTATTTCTACGATCCCGATGGCGTAATACATGTTTCTTGTGTTTAACTTGTCAATGCCCCGGGCAAATGCAGCTACCCTGTGATCACTGCGTAATCCTAGAGCATTCATAAAATACTATCTTTTTACTTTTTAATTTCCATTGTTCAATAATGGCTAAAAGTAAAAGAAGATAGTTGACAATTGCGGAAAAAGGGAAAATCATTCAAGAAGTGGAGAGCCCGCTATAGATATTGCGCGAAAATTCATTGTTTTGTATAATGAAGAATAAACATCAATATTAGAAGAAGGGAAATTTGGATGTAAGGCTGTCAAAAGAAAAAAATATCAAACCATCACCATATAATGAAATGGAGAAGATATTGATAGAATGGTTTGAGGGAATGCGCTCCACAAATCTTCAATGGTGTAGTGTTCAAAGAGAAAGAAATACTGGTAGCAAATATGTCAAGAATAGAAGACATTAAGGGTTCCAATAGATTGCTGGATAGATTTCAGAAGTGCCATGGACCTGAGTATAAAGATGTTTCCGGTGAAAGTGCCGGTGTTGATGAAGGAACTGTTGTCTATTGGAAGAGAGAAACATTGATAAGGCATTTAAAAGGCTATCAGCCAAGAGATATTTTTAACTCCGATGAAACGTGCATTTTTTTAACCTTCTCCTATCAAAAACTCTTACTAGCAGAGGAGACAATAGCCATGGTGCCAAGAAAATTAAAGACAGGATAACTGTACTTTTATGTGTAAATTCAGATGGTAATGAAAAATTTAAACGTCTAATCATAGGTAAATTTGCCAAACCAAGGTGTTTCAAAAATTTCCGGACATTGTCATGTAAATATACCAACAATGAAAATGCCTGGATGACAGCACCTGGGTCATTCCATCTCAAGTGGTCCAATTTTAGAGAAGTACCCCGCTCAGCCATCACCGATTTCAATGAAATTTTGTGTGAACATTTTCTCATATTTTCAATGAATATTGGCCAAGATATTTTATCCATCGGTGCAATACTTGCTGAGATGCAGTCATTTGTTTGACCCCCTACAACAGCCTTCTACAGTACGACATTGAGTTTTTATCAACTTTGAGACACGTTATCTCACGCAATATTCCTTTAAGGGAAACAAAACATGTTATTCTTGCACAACTTTTGTTACTCTATTACACGAAATAATAAGCAAACTTTCATGAGCGAAATCCATGCAGAAAATTTGAAGCAACATCAGCCCAAAAAGTTATGGCTTGAAAAAAATTAAAAGTTTGCCATTTTGTATCTTTGGAAATAAACATAAGATAAACGCGAAACTTTGTACCTCGTAACTACTTAACACATGGTATAAGATTAAAAAGTTTCATTTTCCTAATGCCTTCCATTAGTTTAAAAATTGAGTGTTAATTTTATGAATTTCGTTACGACACCAAACATTGGGTGTATTCAGCTCACATTTACTAAAAAAGACCCTATCAATACTCTTTGAAATTATTTTTATGTGAAAGAGCATGCTTTTATGCCTCTAAAAATGTAGATTTTGGTTTTTCAACGTACAAGATGTTGCCCAAGCAACATCATCACATTTATTCCTATTTTTAGGGATTTTATGCATTTAGGGATTATATGCAATACATAATTACATTGAAATCTGTGATGGTTGAGCGAGGCACTTCTCTAAAATTGGACCACTTGACGTGGAATGGCCCATCTACGTTTAAAACTTTTCTGACATCATTAGATACAAAAATGGATGGTGCTGATAGAAAAATTCTTCAATTTATTGATAAATGTCCAGCTCACCCTCCAAATACTAATTTTCTTTGCAATATTAAAGTGGTTTTTCTTCCAGCCAATTATACTAGTCGTCTGCAGCCACTTGAATTAGGCATTATTCATTCCATGAAGTTCAAGAAGGCTTCAGTGCTGAAAGCAATATCTTATATGGAAATGAACAAAAATATGTAACTGAACAACCTTCAAGGCATGCACATGGTAACAGCTGCATAGAATTATGTTAAAACTCAGAAAATATCAAATTGTTTTACAAAGACTGGATTCAATCATAATAATTCTATGGAAATCGATGTAGATGTGGATGTGATTGATTTGAAAAAATCTCTACGGCATTCGATAGACATTCTTCTATTTTAACAACACCGTGAATTGTGTATTTCTATCTGAACAGAAAATACCCTAAATTAATTCTTGAACTTATGACATACGAAATGCCCTAGCATCGAACTAAGGACCCACAGGACAAAAACCTTTACGCATAAAATAGATAATTATCTGTTCTATCGGTGGCGTGAATTTCAACGTTCTATCACCAGGAAATACCCAAAATGATTTTCTTAATTTTTGGCATAAAGAATTTACCTAGCATCGAACCTGGGGCCATTGGGGATGATGTTCATGCAACAAAAGGAAGATAAAAATACGTTCTAACGACTCCGTAAATTTTAACGTTATATCTTAGTGCAAAATACGCTAAATGAATTTTTGAAAATGTGCTCAATGCATTTAAACGAGAAAAGTACCGTTTTTGGGGCCTCCTAGAAACGAACCCATGATGCCTGGGATGGATGTCTGCTTTTTTCCATAATGTCCAAACCCGGGACTTAACAGAAAAAAATCGGCGGCAATTCCTTCTGCCTCATCTTTAGTATCCTATATACGTATATATATCCGGAGAAGCGTCTATATAAAGAGATACAGTAAAACCTCGTTAACACGAACTCGTAGGGACCGCAAAATCGAGAGTTCGTGTTAAAAAATTCCAAACAACTTGAAAAATTGTCTGAAACGTTAGCTGTGGCCGCATAGCGCTCGAGGAAGCTAAGAAGGTGAAATAAGAGCGGATATGACTTCAGCACGTTTGGGTGGCTCCATAGGTTCCTCTCCACCTCGCATCTGAAGATTCCTCAACTTCATTGGCTTCTTCTTCAGGTAAACCACAAACGGCAACTTGATCAACGGCTTCTACGTAATCTCCTAACTAATTCGCTTTCCATATCATGGCTAACTTCGATCGGCATAATTGTCTCCAACAACTCCCACTCCTCGAGCGTGTCATTTGCGCCGGCTCCTTCGTCGGCTGGATCCACCTCCGAGCGGATCCATGCTCTCTCGAAGCAACTTTTAATATGATTCTCAGGAACAGATTCCCAAGCCGCTGCTATCGCTCTGACCACATCTAAGACCATCCATTTCACAGTATTCTTACTTTCCACAGCGCAGATTACAGCTCGCACCAAGCGGATGCGGTATTCTTTTTTCATGACGGCAATAATACCCTGATCTAGGGGCTGAAGACGGCTCGTCGTGTTTACCGGGAAGAAGCAAACTTTCACATGGCTGAGCTGTAATTTGCCTAAGTCATGCGCTGCACTATTATCCATTGTCAGCGGGACCTGCCGATTCTGTACTTTTATACGGCGATTAAATATCAAGAGCCACTGTCGGAATGCTATTCCGTCGATCCACACTTCCTGTGGCGTGAATAATCACAGGGCAGCTTAGATCGGTCAATGTGTTTAAAACAGCGTGTGCTCTGGGATTTTCCTATAATCCGAATTTGAAGCTCCTCGCTCACATCCGAATTGCAGGTGAAAACAACGGTTAGTCTCTGCTTTCTACGGGAGTCTCCATGACATTTTTCTCCCTTAATATTTAAAGAGAGGCAAGAGATTATAAAACATCCCTGTCTCATCCGCGATATCAGTGGTAATATATGTGTATTGCGCGGTTGCCCAACTCCGAGTTTCAAATGCCAATTTAGCATAAAAAAGGATTTTTGGAGTCAAAAGTCGATGAAGCATTTGTTATTTTAGAGCAGGGAACCTGCCCTAAAAGTCTCCAGCAAATCCCTGTTACGCAAGTCTAGTGTTCCCCTTGTCCGAAAGTGTATGGGGCGTTAAGCAGCTATTAGGGTTGCAGCAGATGCAATGTATGAGATTATCATGCAACCAATATCGTTTCTTTCCTTATCAAATGATATTTAATTTCATGCTACTGGAAAACATATGAAAATAATTTTACGAAGATGAGGCGAGAAAGAGAAGGAGAGATAACAGAAAGTAACACTTTCTCAAAATTTATAGACCAATGTCGGTGGATAAGCGAAGCTTTCCCAATTTCCAATAATTTTATGTGACAATTTTCTCGCTCGAGATACATGATTGTTTAAGAAAGACTGCCGTGATTTCATTTCATATTCTTCCTTTCCAATATTTTGCTATATATTTTGACGTGATTATTATTAATTTTGGTCACATTTTAATTGAAAAATTAATAATGGTGGGGTAGAAAATGAAACGATAACAGAATAGTATCGAGTAAGCATCATTTTTATTGAGATGAAATTGAATACTTATCTTTTATTTAAGTAAAGTATATTGTTACTTTTATCAAAAGTACAGTAATTCCCAAAATTGCAATGTGAACACCATGTCAAAGTGGCTCCAATAAAAACCTTTGGTGGAAGCTACAAGTTCTTTAAGATGTGTGCTTATTAATTCAACTAAGCTATGACCGAACAAATCAATTTTTTTAATGTGAATCTTCCCAAAACACATATTTTCAGGTAAATAATGCATGCATCTTTTACTAGAAAAATATCAAGTAAAAATCATAAGAAATAAGAAAGATAAAATGACAATCATAAATAATGTTTTTTGATATTAAATCTGAAAATTCAACTATTAATTTATTCATTTCCATCTCATTATCAAGCTGACATAATATGAATCACTGAATTACTATTAAACATCCCTCAACATTTATCACAATACACAGAAGTAAATCTGATATGCAGCATGATGAGTTTGAGTACTTACGGTAACATTATATGCACATAAAGTAAACTAACAGGCAGTGCTAATGGAGAGTAATACTCTCCATTAGCACTGCCTGTTAGTGATTATAAATTAGGTTGGTTGACAATAATTCATGTATTATCGCAGATATTTTGTCCTGAGAAACATAAGGGTTATCATCATCCTTTACCCTTTCGTCCTGACTGTCAGGGTAGGATGTGTGTGGACCATCATGCTCTATTTACTCTTCCTGGGAGTTGCCTTTCTTTTATTCACTTCATGTGACCATACAGTCTTAATTTTGTTCTCCTGATCTGTAATGGAAGCCTTCCTATACCCAGAATTTCTCTGATTGCTTTCTTTTACATCTCCCTCTTTTCCTTGGTATACTATAACATGCCTTCTCTATGTCACTAAAAACTTATGGTCTCAGATAATATGACCAGAACTAAAGATTTATATTTAACATAAATTATTCAACAGAATCAAAATAGAAGTGTAATTAATGGTATCCAGCAATACTTGGTGGAATTACATAGTTAAAATATTTAAAAATAGAAGTGGATATCAACAAACCAAATACTGAAAAAAATCACAATTATAATAATTTACTATTATTTACAATTTAATTTTTTTGAGCTCTTGAAAGGCTAGATGAAAAAGGAAACAAGAGTTTTCAGTTCATCAAATGTTTTTTCCTCTCGACTGCTTAAAAACCGTTTAATCATTTTGGCCATAGTACTTCAACAAGATATTTTAATTGGGTAAACATGCAAGTATCACATTCAATTCTCACTACTCAATGAAAAGATAGAGCCAGAAAATGTTTCTGCTTTCTCTGCATGAATATTTGATTTGTTGGTAATACTGACAGCCTTCCATATTTAAGCAAAATTGTCTTCCCTCAATTCAAGATAACTTTCACTTAAGGAGTGAGGCACATAGCTTAGAAAACTTATGTAAAATTTTCAATTCGTAAAATAAAAACAATGAAAAACCCATTAAGCAGAATTGTATAGTACCATGAAAATTTTCTGTAATGGACAAGTTTGAATCATATGTATTCAAATTCCAATAATGCAGGTCAGGACCAAGAAATTCTTTGACAAGCTTTCCTCTGAATAATGGAAATTTTCAAAGAAAACTTGTATCCTAATAAAATGACTGATACTTGCTTTCTAGCCTTGCTTGACAGGCCTTAAAAAATACACTGACTTTTACACCTTAATTTTCTTCAACTAATATTTCACCTTCAAAATTGACATGGGGCATACACAATCTCTAAGTAAATCTATATTTTATATAACAATCAAAATGCAAAAAGAACAATTTAATTACAGATTCAAGCTATAACAGAAGATTTGAATTAAAACAATAGTTATATTTCAGAATATAATAAATAGTTTACCAACTAATGTTTCACATATTTGAAAAAACAAAGATAATGAGAATCATCCCTAAAAGTAATGCCCTTGCATGTTAATCAAACACTCAAGAACAACTTTGGTTAATTTACTTTATTTATTAATACCATTCGTTCTTACTCTTAAGTTACAAGGGAATGCATTAAGCATTCAGAATTGGTGACTATGCTGAGAGGATTGGCTCCATTTTCTGATGCCAATATGATGATTAATAACAAATCAGGCATTGTGGGCATCAATGAGGAGGTGTTGTTTCACAGCATACAATAAGGTAGAGGACAAGATGTAGAGGCAACAAAAACAGTAATATTCACACAGTTCTCACTGCACTTCTAGCCACTAGCAAGTGTCCATCAATGTTTCTTTGAGCTTCCAATGAGAAAAGTCTGCAATGACTCACTGTAAAAACTTCAAGCACTTAACAAAGGAGCATTCAATTTAGTTTGCCAGATCCATAACTCAATCCACAGTCTTGTGATCAGGCCATTTTATTGACAACAGCTTGATGTAAGCTAGCCAGCTGATTTGTCCATTTATCTAAAGCATTATAGCGAGCAGCACCCAATGTTTGCTTGTCCAGCTCAAGCACTTGATTAACTTGATCTATTCTACCACGAATCGTACTGAAAAGAGAAAATCATATGAGATTGTGAAGAACAGAATAGTTCCAAAAACTTGGTGGTAGAAATGTTTCCTCAACAATCAATGACAGTAAGTTTGCAAAATTTTCTAATGAAACCAACCAAGTTTTTGTTGCTAAGCATCATTATAAGGGATATTAAACATAGATTGTAAGTCATATTAATATAAATGCAGGAAAGAGATGGGGGAGACGAGGGATTGTGGGAAGAAGTAATGGGAGAACAAGGGCAGGAGAAGGACAGGTTGAAAGTAAGGATTTGGGGGTAAATTTACAGAGAATTTCACTTGGATATTTGAATAAATTAATTTCATTAATCACAAAATATTTTCATTAAATTCATGCCTGAAAATATTTTAAATTTTCAAAGATTACCTATCCAATATGCAAGAGACAAGTAGACTTTCAACTTCATTTGCATCAATGTTCAGCTCCTTGGAAATAAACGGAATATGGATCCGAGTGTATGGTTTTATCAGCTTGATAAGTACTTGAGTTCTTATGTTTCTTAACAGATCTAAAATAAAAGAACATCGATGTGGTGAGATGTTGATTCACTGGTGAACTGTACATAACCTAGGCAAACTTTCGTCAGTTGAAAATATTATTTTCACCTTCTATGTGTTCACGAATGAATGGATCATCCATAATGTTCTTCCGGTTTTGCTTGAGAATTTTTTCAAACTCATTAATGTCATTGTTTTGGTAGGCAGACACTAAATTTGTCATCGCTAGAATTTCTGGATCATTTTTGTAAGGTTTAGCCTCTTGAGAATCAAATGGATTGATGCCAGACTTCATCAACCTAAAATGAGACAATTGTTAATAACAAAGATGACAAAAGAATTTCTTTACAAATGAGACATAACAAACTTACATGTTAGCCAATACTAAATATTTCAAACAAGTAGTTCGCCTAGGACTTCCTGACTCATCATAATTCTTAAATGCTTCAAAGAAGTCAGTATGTGCTTTCTCAAACTCAGTCTCTCGTAAGTGCATTTTTCCTCCACATTCTGCAATGGATTTTTGTTACAAATTTTGAACAATGAAGCAATCATGAGTAAATGTATTTTCAAAACCTTACTTACCTCTGATAACACCCATAATAAGAGGATGAGGAATTGCAGATTTTATGTGTAAGGACTGTTCATAAAGAGTTTTTAATTTTTTGTTGTTCTTCTGCGCTGTGTACATTTGGATTTCCAAAGCATATATCTCAAGCAACTGAGTACCTTTCTTCAGGTCATCCTCTCCATCATCAGTCTAGAAAAAAAGACTTTTTTTCAATATCACTGCTGCTGAGCAACTGAATTTCACACTGATAAAAACAAAGAGACTGACCTGGCACGATTGATGTAATTGCTTTAATATTTTTGCTAGCTTATTGAAATCTCCACGGTCAAAGTAAAGCTTTCCCAATTTGGTATTTGTCTTAAACCACAGCCTATCATTCTTAGCATCCTTCAAAGCCTCAAGAGTAGTCTCGTAGAAGTCTTGTAGCAGCTCCATCTTCAGTAGAAGATTTTTAAATTTCACATTTTAGAATGCATTCAAAAAGTTTTACACAATACAAATAACAGAAAATATAATTTTAATATCTTTCAGGATTAAAGGTAAACTATTAAATGATTATTTATATGCACCTAAATCACAGTACAAGATTTTGATAATTCAGTATTAAACATTTCTGCTCTCTCTCACTTTAAATCTTTAAGGATTGATATTTTTATTAATCCTCTCAATGGTTATTTTCTCTCCAAAATAAAACAAAAGATGTCAGAATGTAATTTTACCGAACCATACCATAATGGAAGCACTTTCAAAGCATTTTCAACAAAGTAACTAAATATAAGGCACTGTGAATAAAAGCCTATTGAACATTTCAGCATTTCTAACACAATGCATCATAGCCTCAGACTTGGTTTTAATCACTGAGAAGAAATGAGAGATTCAGTATAGAGCTAGACATATGAAAAGGAGAGAAAGGGTCAAGGACAATGGGATAGGATTTCTGTAAGGGAATGATGGTGGAAAGCAAGTTTGCAGCTTGTAACTAGCCTTCTCTCTTTTACCATCCCCATTTTAATATGAATAGCTGATAACAACATGATGATACTCAAAAATGTGTACAAACTATCAACCATAAGAAGCCTAGCTTATACTGCATATCTCTCAAACCTCAACTCTCAAACCTTTTACCTGTCATCATTGGCTAGTACTGGAGTGGAAGTTGCAAAAACTGTCAAATTTTAAAATTGATACAATCTGAATTTAAACTTCAAATTTTACAAAATCATATCACTGTCTCTTTCATACAAGACTAGCAGTCCAGTGATAGAAACTACAATAAACATGTAATTAATTCAGTAATTATCGACGATCATTAAGCAACAAATGTATGAAATCACCTTATATAAAACAAATCTGGAAAGTGACAATATCCCTGTATATTTCAGACTGATACATGATTCTAATTTTAAGATGAAAGTAAAACCTAATAAAATGTATCTCAGCAAAATTCCTAAATATCAACTGATCTATGCGCTAATTAAATAACACAAATAAAATTTAGCAAAGTCACTAACATTTTTCGATGTTGATATGTAATCTAGAATTGAGTTGATGGATTTCTCACTATGATTTCGTGTCACAGCACTTTTGATGTACGTTAACAGCTGCTTGTACCTCTCCATCATTTCTTTGTAGTTACCCTGTGAGAAATAAGAATGTGTTACCTTAATTAAAACAATAACTTGTATAATTAAAAGACTGATGGCGAAATTATCGGATGTTCACCATAAAACATTCACTAATACTTACTAATTTGAAATTTATTTTGATCATCTGTTTAAGTGCTTTAAAACCCCATTCTCCTTTTTCCCCGCCTTCAAGGTCCAAGACCTTGTGAAAGGATGCGAGGGCTGCATTCGGATCATCTTCCTTGAGAGCTTTTGAATTATAGTATTGGTTTTCTAAATCTACGTCAGGTTCAGAATTGCTATCTTCCGAGTATTCCTGAAAATAGGCGCAATAACTATCATGTAACATTCATTATTATAAACGGAGAGACAAACTATAACTTAAGAATTTACAAGTAATTTTAAAATAGTGCGTAATAATTCCACAAAACTGATGAAAACGGGCAACCACTAAAATTTTCTTTCCGATTTCTGATACAACATAAAACTTAAATATATCCAAGCGAAAATATGAGAATGTTAGACCGAACTAACATGGTAAACATTTCTATTATTTAGATTACACAGGTTATGGATTGATATTTTTTTGATAGCAAGTATAAATATATTCAAATGTTATAAAAGTATTATTTGAGTACCTCTTTTCTACATAAAGATTTTATTTATAAACGCCAACGTTGGCATTGCACTCAATAGATGTCACAAAACAAAGAGGTAACAAAACCACTGACTGTAATAACGATGAGACTGCGGCGTTATTTGACATATAAATATATAATATTTCTATTCATTTAATGTCTGTCGAAGCTAAACAACTCACCAATCCATAATCTTCTTCCTCTTCGCACATAAAATCATCCTCTCCATCCGACATTTTGGAAAGTTGATAATTGACGACCGGCAAGTATACATCAAAAGAGAATCGTTAAGCGGAAAGAATGCGCACGAAATTCAAAAAGGAACTACTTCAGGCCTGCAAAAACTTATAAGAGAAGGGCCGTATGCATATAACAAAAAGTGATCGTTGGCCGCAGATTAAGAATTTTCTGTAAATAAACGTTTTTACACAATCTATAAAGAATATTTAAACAAAATGGCGAATAACAGCTAATGTGATTATTAGATCTTATTTCAGTAGCAAGATTTTTTCATTACTTTGAACTAAATGAGAGGTCAATGTTATTAGAAAGTCTTTCAAATTAAACAAGTAGTTCGCCTAGGACTTCCTGACTCATCATAATTCTTAAATGCTTCAAAGAAGTCAGTATAAGTATATTCAAACTGTTACTTTTATCAAAAGTACAGTAATTCCCAAAATTGCAATGTGAACACCATGTCAAAGTGGCTCCAATAAAAACCTTTGGTGGAAGCTACAAGTTCTTTAAGATGTGTGCTTATTAATTCAACTAAGCTATGACCGAACAAATCAATTTTTTTAATGTGAATCTTCCCAAAACACATATTTTCAGGTAAATAATGCATGCATCTTTTACTAGAAAAATATCAAGTAAAAATCATAAGAAATAAGAAAGATAAAATGACAATCATAAATAATGTTTTTTGATATTAAATCTGAAAATTCAACTATTAATTTATTCATTTCCATCTCATTATCAAGCTGACATAATATGAATCACTGAATTACTATTAAACATCCCTCAACATTTATCACAATACACAGATAGAAGTAAATCTGATATGCAGCATGATGAGTTTGAGTACTTACGGTAACATTATATGCACATAAAGTAAACTAACAGGCAGTGCTAATGGAGAGTAATACTCTCCATTAGCACTGCCTGTTAGTGATTATAAATTAGGTTGGTTGACAATAATTCATGTATTATCGCAGATATTTTGTCCTGAGAAACATAAGGGTTATCATCATCCTTTACCCTTTCGTCCTGACTGTCAGGGTAGGATGTGTGTGGACCATCATGCTCTATTTACTCTTCCTGGGAGTTGCCTTTCTTTTATTCACTTCATGTGACCATACAGTCTTAATTTTGTTCTCCTGATCTGTAATGGAAGCCTTCCTATACCCAGAATTTCTCTGATTGCTTTCTTTTACATCTCCCTCTTTTCCTTGGTATACTATAACATGCCTTCTCTATGTCACTAAAAACTTATGGTCTCAGATAATATGACCAGAACTAAAGATTTATATTTAACATAAATTATTCAACAGAATCAAAATAGAAGTGTAATTAATGGTATCCAGCAATACTTGGTGGAATTACATAGTTAAAATATTTAAAAATAGAAGTGGATATCAACAAACCAAATACTGAAAAAAATCACAATTATAATAATTTACTATTATTTACAATTTAATTTTTTTGAGCTCTTGAAAGGCTAGATGAAAAAGGAAACAAGAGTTTTCAGTTCATCAAATGTTTTTTCCTCTCGACTGCTTAAAAACCGTTTAATCATTT
The DNA here is from genome assembly GCA_000376725.2 of Ladona fulva. NCBI lineage: Eukaryota > Metazoa > Arthropoda > Insecta > Odonata > Libellulidae > Ladona > Ladona fulva. Next base: position 140,517 of record KZ308838.1, read on the forward strand.
TGGCCATAGTACTTCAACAAGATATTTTAATTGGGTAAACATGCAAGTATCACATTCAATTCTCACTACTCAATGAAAAGATAGAGCCAGAAAATGTTTCTGCTTTCTCTGCATGAATATTTGATTTGTTGGTAATACTGACAGCCTTCCATATTTAAGCAAAATTGTCTTCCCTCAATTCAAGATAACTTTCACTTAAGGAGTGAGGCACATAGCTTAGAAAACTTATGTAAAATTTTCAATTCGTAAAATAAAAACAATGAAAAACCCATTAAGCAGAATTGTATAGTACCATGAAAATTTTCTGTAATGGACAAGTTTGAATCATATGTATTCAAATTCCAATAATGCAGGTCAGGACCAAGAAATTCTTTGACAAGCTTTCCTCTGAATAATGGAAATTTTCAAAGAAAACTTGTATCCTAATAAAATGACTGATACTTGCTTTCTAGCCTTGCTTGACAGGCCTTAAAAAATACACTGACTTTTACACCTTAATTTTCTTCAACTAATATTTCACCTTCAAAATTGACATGGGGCATACACAATCTCTAAGTAAATCTATATTTTATATAACAATCAAAATGCAAAAAGAACAATTTAATTACAGATTCAAGCTATAACAGAAGATTTGAATTAAAACAATAGTTATATTTCAGAATATAATAAATAGTTTACCAACTAATGTTTCACATATTTGAAAAAACAAAGATAATGAGAATCATCCCTAAAAGTAATGCCCTTGCATGTTAATCAAACACTCAAGAACAACTTTGGTTAATTTACTTTATTTATTAATACCATTCGTTCTTACTCTTAAGTTACAAGGGAATGCATTAAGCATTCAGAATTGGTGACTATGCTGAGAGGATTGGCTCCATTTTCTGATGCCAATATGATGATTAATAACAAATCAGGCATTGTGGGCATCAATGAGGAGGTGTTGTTTCACAGCATACAATAAGGTAGAGGACAAGATGTAGAGGCAACAAAAACAGTAATATTCACACAGTTCTCACTGCACTTCTAGCCACTAGCAAGTGTCCATCAATGTTTCTTTGAGCTTCCAATGAGAAAAGTCTGCAATGACTCACTGTAAAAACTTCAAGCACTTAACAAAGGAGCATTCAATTTAGTTTGCCAGATCCATAACTCAATCCACAGTCTTGTGATCAGGCCATTTTATTGACAACAGCTTGATGTAAGCTAGCCAGCTGATTTGTCCATTTATCTAAAGCATTATAGCGAGCAGCACCCAATGTTTGCTTGTCCAGCTCAAGCACTTGATTAACTTGATCTATTCTACCACGAATCGTACTGAAAAGAGAAAATCATATGAGATTGTGAAGAACAGAATAGTTCCAAAAACTTGGTGGTAGAAATGTTTCCTCAACAATCAATGACAGTAAGTTTGCAAAATTTTCTAATGAAACCAACCAAGTTTTTGTTGCTAAGCATCATTATAAGGGATATTAAACATAGATTGTAAGTCATATTAATATAAATGCAGGAAAGAGATGGGGGAGACGAGGGATTGTGGGAAGAAGTAATGGGAGAACAAGGGCAGGAGAAGGACAGGTTGAAAGTAAGGATTTGGGGGTAAATTTACAGAGAATTTCACTTGGATATTTGAATAAATTAATTTCATTAATCACAAAATATTTTCATTAAATTCATGCCTGAAAATATTTTAAATTTTCAAAGATTACCTATCCAATATGCAAGAGACAAGTAGACTTTCAACTTCATTTGCATCAATGTTCAGCTCCTTGGAAATAAACGGAATATGGATCCGAGTGTATGGTTTTATCAGCTTGATAAGTACTTGAGTTCTTATGTTTCTTAACAGATCTAAAATAAAAGAACATCGATGTGGTGAGATGTTGATTCACTGGTGAACTGTACATAACCTAGGCAAACTTTCGTCAGTTGAAAATATTATTTTCACCTTCTATGTGTTCACGAATGAATGGATCATCCATAATGTTCTTCCGGTTTTGCTTGAGAATTTTTTCAAACTCATTAATGTCATTGTTTTGGTAGGCAGACACTAAATTTGTCATCGCTAGAATTTCTGGATCATTTTTGTAAGGTTTAGCCTCTTGAGAATCAAATGGATTGATGCCAGACTTCATCAACCTAAAATGAGACAATTGTTAATAACAAAGATGACAAAAGAATTTCTTTACAAATGAGACATAACAAACTTACATGTTAGCCAATACTAAATATTTCAAACAAGTAGTTCGCCTAGGACTTCCTGACTCATCATAATTCTTAAATGCTTCAAAGAAGTCAGTATGTGCTTTCTCAAACTCAGTCTCTCGTAAGTGCATTTTTCCTCCACATTCTGCAATGGATTTTTGTTACAAATTTTGAACAATGAAGCAATCATGAGTAAATGTATTTTCAAAACCTTACTTACCTCTGATAACACCCATAATAAGAGGATGAGGAATTGCAGATTTTATGTGTAAGGACTGTTCATAAAGAGTTTTTAATTTTTTGTTGTTCTTCTGCGCTGTGTACATTTGGATTTCCAAAGCATATATCTCAAGCAACTGAGTACCTTTCTTCAGGTCATCCTCTCCATCATCAGTCTAGAAAAAAAGACTTTTTTTCAATATCACTGCTGCTGAGCAACTGAATTTCACACTGATAAAAACAAAGAGACTGACCTGGCACGATTGATGTAATTGCTTTAATATTTTTGCTAGCTTATTGAAATCTCCACGGTCAAAGTAAAGCTTTCCCAATTTGGTATTTGTCTTAAACCACAGCCTATCATTCTTAGCATCCTTCAAAGCCTCAAGAGTAGTCTCGTAGAAGTCTTGTAGCAGCTCCATCTTCAGTAGAAGATTTTTAAATTTCACATTTTAGAATGCATTCAAAAAGTTTTACACAATACAAATAACAGAAAATATAATTTTAATATCTTTCAGGATTAAAGGTAAACTATTAAATGATTATTTATATGCACCTAAATCACAGTACAAGATTTTGATAATTCAGTATTAAACATTTCTGCTCTCTCTCACTTTAAATCTTTAAGGATTGATATTTTTATTAATCCTCTCAATGGTTATTTTCTCTCCAAAATAAAACAAAAGATGTCAGAATGTAATTTTACCGAACCATACCATAATGGAAGCACTTTCAAAGCATTTTCAACAAAGTAACTAAATATAAGGCACTGTGAATAAAAGCCTATTGAACATTTCAGCATTTCTAACACAATGCATCATAGCCTCAGACTTGGTTTTAATCACTGAGAAGAAATGAGAGATTCAGTATAGAGCTAGACATATGAAAAGGAGAGAAAGGGTCAAGGACAATGGGATAGGATTTCTGTAAGGGAATGATGGTGGAAAGCAAGTTTGCAGCTTGTAACTAGCCTTCTCTCTTTTACCATCCCCATTTTAATATGAATAGCTGATAACAACATGATGATACTCAAAAATGTGTACAAACTATCAACCATAAGAAGCCTAGCTTATACTGNAGAAATTTCTGCATCTCTTTGTTGACATACTCCCCCCCTCCATCAGTCTGAATGCTCTTCACCTTCCTCCCATGAAGTACCTCAACTTCAGCCACATACTCTTTCAATTTGTTCACTGCTTCACTTTTCCTCTTCAGAAGCCTTACTTCTGCATATCTGGTACAGTCATCGATGAAACTTATGAGATACAAAGCACCGCCATTCGAGATGGATGACACACTCATCAAGTCACTATGTATCAAATCTAATGGCCCTTCTGAGACTCTAACACTAAGTTTGCTAACACTTGATCGGCTAAGCTTTCCCTGAATGCAAGTGGAACACTCACTCATGCTGGCAAACTTCTTACCCTCAAACCCAGGAATTTTGTCAATCGCTCTTCCGTGAAGGTGTCCGCATTAAAGAATAATAAAATGTTGGTTTGCAAGTTAGTACTCCCTGTTTGAGAAAATATTGACTGCGATTGTGTCATTTATAGGAGCAAAATAAAAAGTAATTGTAATTGTAATCCTACTGATTACTTTTTCAAAGAGTAATTTGTAATTCATTACAAATTTGACAGTGTAATTGTAATTGAGCCCAATTACATTTTTTCAATACTTTTCCCATCACTGCTAACAATATATCTGTGGTTAATGTTATTGCATTCAATATTTTTCTTTATTTATTACAAATTACTTATAATTTAGAAATGGGAAGCAGAGAAGTGGACCAAGTAGGCAGTTGCACCCTATCCCCCTTTAGTAGATGGCTAGACCTACCCACACCCTTGCAGGCTGTATCTGGCAAACAAGTCATATGTTGCATAGCTGTTGCTACCATATGCTGCACGAATATTGACAGACTAAAGCCTGCCTTTTTTCTTTCAGATAATAATGGTGATGATTCACAGGTTCTTCTCATCCCTGCACGCAGAGATCCTTCTGTCAGCAATGACTTGCAGGCGGCTCCTGTGCAAAGACATGATTATTACCCTGCCCCCGAAATGCCTTCGGCGGGAGACCAGCAGCCTCCAGCACAAGAGCGACAACCATACACGACTAGAGCAGGAAGACACGTCCATTTTCCAGCACATCTGGCGGACTACTGTTCCTGAAACAATTTTATTTTTCTCATGTTTAATTTTTTTTCTTTTCTCCCAGATTTATTTTCTTTTTGTTAGGGTTCTTTACTGCCCAGGGGGGTGATGTGGCACCCTACACCACTCAATTGTATGAGAGCGACCGTCGCACGGCGATTGTTTCCTGCGACATCCATTTTCTCTGACGTCAGCCGTCAACGCGCCTACGTCACTTTGCTTTCAGCTGTCAATGCTCCTACATCACTTTGCCTTCAGCTGTAGACACGTCACGTGCAGTTCGCCCTCATCAGCGGTCACGCTTGCATCTCCACAACCTGTCGCCATCTGCACTGTAGTCTGAGTATATCTCACACCAAATAAAACGGCTATTAAAAAGACGATTTATTGGAGTCAGTTATTTCACCAACGCGCCCACACATTTATGATGATCTCACAGGAGATTCAGGATATCCTTTGCAGCCCTGGCTAATGACATCGATTAGTAATCCTCCTCTTGATAGCCCTGAAGAAAGATACAATGCCCGTCACCGCCAGGCCCGAAGTTGTGTGGAGAGATGTATTGGGGTGTGGAAGGCATGGTTCAGGTGTCTCAGGAAAGATAGGACCTTGCATTATTCTCCTGAGCGTGCCGGTGAAATTCATGGTTAATTTAATGCATCACTTCAATGAAATTACATATAAATGGAATTTATCATCATATATAGGTATTTTGATCTGCGCATGCGCCATACTGCATAATATGGCTCTATATTATCAGGTGCCACATCTTGCCATTGCAGCAGATGAATTTCTCAATGATGAGGAGAATGAAGCACATCTCCCTATGGATGGGGTTGCAACAAGGAGAAGGGTAGTGGCACAGCATTTTGCATAGTTAGTTACTGATATTACCGTATCCTATGACATAACAGCTGATAACAAGTTTATAATAAGAAACTTTGTATTACTCTTCATTTCCTTTACAGGAATAGCTACAGTGATAATGGTTCTCATAGTCCTATTGGGGATCTCTTTCCATTAAAAAGAGAAACGCATTCATGTTGTTTATCTCCTGGGTGAATGCGGAAAATACAGCATATCTAAATACTATCTAGCACTCAAGAGTCAAAAAGATGTAATTTATATACAACATTAACTACATTCTATGATTACTGAGATTAAGATATTGAAATTGAAAGAAATCAAAGCTCCAGCTATTTTTCTAAAANGTTACATTTGAGTAATCGAAAGTGAAAATTTGAATTCCTGGGACGCTGAACGCATCGAGAGGCAGTTCTAACTACATTGTTCATCCTGGAACCGAATTTCTCTTCTCTTGGGAGGGGAGGGGCGACTCCCCGCATAGGAGCGGAGTTGCTTCCGAGAACCTGAGAAGGGCCAGGCGATATCTGAATATGGGTAAAAATGTAAATGCTACAGTGTAGCTATATGGCGCGGGTTATGCAATTCTGTTTCTGCGTCATCGGCTTGCTGACTGGAGTTTCGGTTCCCTATTAAACGGAGGGGATTTCACTAGATAAGGATCAAACGATACGTGAATTTGGGTAAAAATATAAATGCTACAATGTAGTTACATTGCGTGGATTATGCGATATAAGTTTGGCAATACAAATACAACCGGCTTGTACCTTAACCTTCTCATGTCATCGGCGGACGTGGTGAACCTAGGAAACCATCGCTGTAAGTGTGTAAAGGCATTCTCGTGAGTCTAAATATTCTAGTTACTATTTACTTGCATTTTCAGTTTCATTCCATTTAAATTGAAAACAATGTGGGACTATTATTGAAAAAATGATTTTCTGCTTTAAATATATTTATATAGGATGTTTGGGATGCAGTCTGACTTAGAAGATGAAGACCTTAAATTTGTGGAGGTGGAACCATTAATTCAAGAGGCATTACCCTTAACTTGGTGGCTGTTAAGGTGAAAATTGTTTTTCTTTGGTAATATTTGAATGTCCTCGTAAGGATTGTGTCATATAGAGAAATATTGTAATAGAATCACAATCTCTTTGAAATTTAGTTTTTAGCATTGATATTCCCCTTATCACTGAGAGCATTTTCAATTTTTTGGCCAAGTTCTAAATAGTAGAATCAATAGCTTCATTTGGAAGATATGGTTTCCCTTTTATCTAGTTTTATTCTTTTCTTATGTACAGGACAGTCAAAATGCAGAAAATGATCCAGCCTTCAAAAGATTAGCAAGATCCACTTTTGCTCATTGTCAGGCATTATGGAACAAGCAGAGAAGTACAGTGGCAGCTGATTCCATAAGGGCAACCTTTAGCAGACTATTAGTTACACCATCTGTGACAAGATGGAACAGCGTATATAATAGCATCAAATGTCTGTTGGATGCAGTAGAGCGAAATGGGTTGGATGAGCTGACAAACTTAATCGATGCCCTTGGGTTGCCGAGATTTCGGCCTGCGGAATTAGCATTCCTGAAGGAATACATAGCGGTAAGTCATATTATAACTGATAGTAATCCAAAAAATATGCCTACTTGCAATAATAAAACTAAAAATCAATGACATTGGTCATAATAATTAATAGTACCACCAGAATCTGCTGCCAGAAATTACCCCCATCCTCTTCCTTGATAAAAGTCTCCTTTGCCAAATTCCACAAAATTTCCCACAGTGCTCTTGATGAGATCGTATTCTCTGTCACATATTTACTACATACCCTTTTAAACTTTATAGACTTCCTTTTACTCTCCCGTAACTCCATGGGTGTTGCCACAATTCCCCTTCCACACACCATGAGGTAAATTTCGTGGTAAAATTTAGACATACATATTAAAATGTTTGAATCTGTCCTCCCAATTTAAATTACTGATGTTGTATAGTGGCACAAGTTTCGATTGCTTTGGAGCTTTTCTTACAGTACTGAGTAAGTTTAGTTTTGGGGAATGTTGAATGTACAAAACTGTCTTTCTTTCATTGAAACACAAGTTTTTACCGTTTCTATTACCAATATCATATTAAGATTTTCAATAAAAATTTGAATTTTCATTTAAGTGGTGGAAAGTGGTCAGGTATCAATTAATATTTAAGCATCGCCTAAATATTAATTGCTACCTGACCAATTTCATGCAGTATACAAAATGTAGTACATATCATCCCTGCAGAATCTGAGTTTCGATAGTTTTTGCTTTGGATTCAGGTAATGAAGCCATTAGCTGTTGCCCTGACAATTTTGCAAGCAGAGAAGAATATGTTCATTGGGTTTCTTCAGCCAACCATCAAGGGATTACTACGTGAACTCAATAAAGAGCCACTGACAGTGCTCTTGTGTACTGTAGGCCACTGGCAAGGGCGTTGCTTCAGGGAGTTGAAACAAGATTTGGCAACATGCTAAATGAAAAGAAATTAACCATTGCAGCAGGGCTGATACCTTCCTTAAAGTTCA